>OZ020604.1:43226579-43491926 GCA_963971545.1 Philophylla caesio
ATATAAATTTAATGTACCTCTATATATTTGATCACGTTTCTTTCTTAACCTCGTAAATATAATTAAGTAAAAATCAATATAACTATTTCCTTTCATATAACATAAACTCCAGAAAATAATCGATAGATGTGTCGATATTTATAAGAATTTGAAATATCGATATTTTTTTCCGAATATCAAATTTGTATAAAATTCGATATTTTTTAAGGTCTCTTAAAGCTCAGTTTGATTTGAAAGGAAAAAGGAAATCAAACTCAATAGAGTTTAGGGTGAATTGTCGTCATTTCACACCGAATCTCTATGAATTAGCTTTAAAATATAACATCTGTCAAACTTCCTCAGTATCATCCAAAAGGCTTGCATCTGCTGTAAATTTAGATATGCCGGATAATGGAAGTGGGTTAGCAAGGAAGCACATCAACATTTTGACTCTAATAATAATTTTACTTAGCTTTAATCCCTTATATTAACTTAAATATGTAGTTTTATAATTTAATAAAACTAATAAAACTGCAATATAAGTATTCATTTTTTCACGATCGAATATTTTGACAATTCTTTAAGTAATTGCGCCGTTTTTTACTATGTATATACAGACATTGTTAAAAATATCGATACGATATATATCGATATATCTTTTTCATTTGCCCAGTCCTAATAGATGGCTGTTTTTATAGATTTTCCAAGTGAAAAAAAATATTGAAATAAATAATCGATTAGAATCGTGGTTTTCAATTCCAAATCTATATCTCCATAATACGATGCGCAACTTCAGACAGCCTTCTCGGCTGTGATGAGGTGGTAAAGACGTTCTTGCTTTCTCAAATCACGGAAATAATAATTAAATCCGTAAGGCCCATCGAACTTAAACTTTTTTCGTCTTTTTTTGTCTTCCAAGTCATTTGATCTTTGCAGTAATGCTTTGTGTTGTGTGTTTAATGGAGGCTTTTTCTGCGACCTTTTCCGTCTTAAATTTTCTGCTAACGGTAGATAAACTCACACCCAAATTTTTTCTTTAATTTTCGCACAGAAGTCACTTGGATTAGAAACTATCCTTACAATGTAGCTGTTGTGGCCATGGTTTGTCTTTCTTTATATTTTTTCCATATCTACCCTTCTTTACTTTTGAAGTAATTCCAAATAACATTACACTTCTCTGGAATTTTTTAGCTACTTCCCTTTCAGACAGATATTGATCATCATTGACGTCAATTTTAGCCATCTCTTCAAACGATAACGCTTTACCTCTACCAATTTTCAACTTGAATTCAATTGTTAACAATTTTTAATTTGCAAAATAGTATTTTATAATGCTTTCTTGTAAATAAAAATAATACACTTGTCTACACAACGACACTTCTATCAGTGCCCCTCTTCGAATGACTATAATTTTTTCAATTTGGAAAAAAGCACTTACTGAACATAACGGGCTTTTACATTGTTTATCCTTATTATTGTGACCAAATGATACATCTCTAAAAAATTTAGAACACAATCCTATCCTCAAGTTATGTTGAAAGCATTAAAGAATACACACACACATGAGGAGATTCATATCAAAACTCTTTAAATGCTCATTTTATATTCCGTGAAAAATAACTATAATTTCAATCAATATTTTCGAATAAAAAAATAATTTTTTTTTTAACAATTCTATGATATGATAAGATATATAATTTTATTTTATCAATAAGATCGAAAATTTAAAAACTGACTTGATTGATGTTTGTTATGAAGCTCCTCTTATACAAATGTATTCACTTAAATACGAGTACATACATACGTAGGTTCATACAAACTCGTATGTAACATACTAATATCATTCCCAATCGGAAAAGGAGCACATTATGTAATAGCATCAGAAGCTCTCTAGAAGAAGTTAGGCACATAATTTTCCATGCAAACAGCGCTGAATTTATTATTAGCATACATTAAGGTTATTGCTTTCGTCTCGCTCCTTCCAAGGTTTTTGGATGGGCTTCTTTTAGAGGTTAGTTTCAAGTCTATTACAGCTGTGATTCGGTGGTATTCTCATTGCTTACTAAACGCACATCAAGAAAGCGCAATAAAATCAGCGAAAGGGAAACCCTTCGAATTCCGATTGAAATGAAAATTAACGCGCTCAAAAGAGCAGTTTAGCTCAAACAAACAGTTTTTAATGTAATTGTTTGCTTAAGCTATTCTATTTTTTTTGTTGGAGTGCCAGGCCCTTTGCCTATATTGATGAATATCCCTAATATTTCAAGGGAAGCGTTTGAGGAAAAATCTGAGACAATCAGCTTAAAAGTCGATAATATACATACCTATTGCAATTTAACTCGTCAAAAAAATATATCATCTTTATACTAAATCAAAAAAAAATATCCTAAAATTTTGTTAAAAACATAAATACATACATATGTTGGTTTTACAGTATCTGGAAATGCGTTTTGATAGAAATAATCGTTTATTTGGCTCCGTTCTCTTCAGCATTGGAACGGTAAGTGTTCCTGGATCGTGCCGTGGATTAACATTTGTGTGATTTCAAAAAGTGGCTTTTTCATTCCATGACATCTTATCTCAAAAACAATCGCTTCTACATTGCCTTGCATCATTAAACTTATGTAGATATTTTGGTTGCCTATTGTGATTTACGTACCTGCACTTGCATTTAATCAAGGTGAGTTGTAACATTCACGTGATTAAAGCCTAGACAGACGACATCGTTATTGTCAATTAGTAAAGAAACCAAATGCAAAACCCTGATGCTTAAGCGGCGTACAGGCAGAACCTTAATTGAGACAATTAGTAAATTGTCTTCGTATATTTTGAGTGGAGAAAATTTACCAATTGACTCAATTAAGCGCTGTATGAACGCCTCATTTAATTGAATTACCACATTTCCGTTTTAATTAAAAGAGTAAAAACTTTTAATTTCTTACATTCATAGTAAAGAAACAAACTTGTTATTGCCAGTTACCAAATGGCTTAGTTAGCCATTTTAAATTTCGACACCGTGAACAAATTTAAACTACTGAATTCAATTTACACGAACATTAATTTCGTTCATTTCCATCTGTCTAGGCTTTTAGTAAGGCTAAAAGGTACTTAGTCTATTCCATGTTTATGACTTTGCAAATTTGCAGTTACTGGTGTTAACATCCACGCGGTAACCCCTGTGGTGTGTGTTGTTTGCATATTTTATACATGTGTGGTACGCAGTAAGAAGTAAAGTAAGTTGCTAAACTGATATATATTCAAGGAGATTTCATTTATTAAGGGTGGATTAAAGGCTGTAGTGTGGACAGATGTTATCCAAACAGTGGTTATGGTAGGATCAATAGTATTGGTAATTATAAAGGGTACTATTGACGTTGGAGGGTTTTGCGTAGTCTGGCAAAGAAATCTAGAAGGAAGTCGTCTCGAAATTCCTGAGTAAGTGCACATTGGCTCATATCTTACTGTGCGCCATGTATGGATGTCCATATATATTTGAATGTATTCCACAGAATGACTTGGGATCCTGCAGTTCGTGTGTCTATGCTATCGGTTCTTTTGGGAGCTACCATGTTTTATATTCAAGTTACTGCTGGAAATCAAGTTATCATGCAGCGATATCTCTCCCTTCCTGGAATGAAGGAAGTTAAAGGAGCATTAATTTATTTCACAATTGGCATAGTTTTACTTATGGGAGCATGTTTTTATAATGGATTGTTACTCTATGCTACATATCACGATTGCGATCCGTTGACTACAAACTTAGCGAGGGTGAAGGATCAGTTAGTGCCGCTTCTGGTGATGGATACGTTGGGCGTGTTCCCTGGAATGCCAGGACTATTTGTGGCGGGTGTTTTCAGTGCTGCCCTCAGTTCCCTTTCGACTGGTCTGAACTCATTGGCTGCTGTTATTCTTGAAGACTATATTAAACCTGTGAGAAAAACACCATTGACCGAAAACCAAACTGCGTTCGTTATGCGTTTATCAGTGGTTTTGGTGGGTATCCTATGCGTGGTTTTAGTATTTGTCGTTGAGCGGATGGGAACGGTACTGCAACTATCAATGACTCTCGGATCGATAACCAGCGGGCCATTGCTAGGCGTTTTCCTTATTGGAGTATTGCTGCCTTGGATCAATGGAAAGGTAGCAGTATCTTAAATCAATAGACTCATGCATACATATGCACATATATATGTATGTACATATATCATTGCGTTAACTGTTGTCCCAACATTTGTTTAGAGTGCATTGACGGGCAGCATTGCTTCGGCATGTGTGGTTACCTGGATCTGCTTCCGTGCCCAATTAGCGATTTCCGAAGGGGAAATAAAATATGATGAAAAACCAGTTACGACAGTTGGTTGCAAATATAATTTCAATACTTCCACAGTGCTTACGGATACAGCATCTATTGAGAATAAGCAAGTTTAATTTTAACTTAAAGGAAGAGTCAATTTTACTAAAAATTGTTTTTTTTTTAGCTTAAAAAGTCCTTTGCAATATATTTACCATATGACATTTATGCTTTACGTTGCGGTAGGTACTCTCTTAACAGTGGTCTTTGCTGCTTTGGTGACTCCATTTTTTGGACACAATGATCCAACAAAAATGAATGATGAACTATTTTCCCCATTTCTCAGGAAATTTCTGACATACCAGCATTACAAAGAGGTGCGACAGCGAAACGAAGAGATACCTATAAATATTTTGAAAACATGAAGTTTTACTAATAATTAGAAACGCACAAAAATACAAAGAGCAGTTCTAAATTCCAAACTTATATTTAAAATTCGCTTGGCTGTGTAAAAAATGTGTCTGTGCATTTTTAATTACTGAGTCTTGTTCATATGCCACAGTTTTTTAAAGTAAAACAATGGTCGTAAAATTTAGTACTGTTAATCTTTATTACTATATTTTAATTTTAATATTTTAATTTTTTTTAGTTTTATATTTAATTTGCCTGATTGTATTATGCTCTTGCTGCTGTGCTATAAAATATGTGTGTTACCGATACTTTAAATTTAAATTGAAATTTTGAAAGCTTGCTAATTAAAAATCTGTAAGATTGAATTTTGTACGTAAAAATTACTTTATCTACAGGTTTGTATCTATTTATGTATGTATGTATGTATGTCAAAAGCGACTTCAAAATAATAAAAAATAGCTAGATCATAATATAAATTATACTCGAGTTTTCTTACAAGTGACAACTCTTTCCCAATTATTTAAAATGTAAAATTTGTAACAATGTTATAAAATTCCAATTTGCTTATTTTATAATTTAAATTTAATTTTTTATCAGATAGCAACCCTTAAAAAAAAGCCTTATTATATATATTGCAGTCCAAAGTTAGAGATGGATTGGAGAATGATGTTGGATATCAATTTAAGGACTAGCAATCCCTCCAATGTTGGATAAATGATGCAAAATTATATTGGATATCAACTTCCGAACTATACATTTCTTCAAGGTTGAAAACATATCTTTTTGGTATTTGTTGGGTTTGCACCAGCTACGCTAACCTTACGGCCACACTTACAAGTTGCACGTTACAAGCAAGTAAAAACGTATTGCCATCTAAAAATTCGAAAACGGTATACCACTTGCTGGTGGCAACTGTAAGTTGCTTGTTGCAAACATATTTTCTTAAGGATGGTGTAAAAATGTACTGTCTTTGAAATGAGGTTCTCAGTATCTTTGCAAGTAGCACTGCCAATTCTCGTGTGGCGGTGGTAGTAGTAATGCTTACTGCGTGACACGGTGCAACGAATTGAAGATGACGCCGATCAGGGTACTCATACTCAATTAATTTCCTAGCCGCTGCTTCCTCCTAACAAAAACTATTTTAATTATATTTATTTCGGGCCAATGTTGATTTCATATTGGGATGTTTTTGGAGCTTTTCGGCCGAAACTATTTTATATTTGTTGGAATGATTTTCCGTCATTCCTTGTCAAGTGTGGTTTGGAGACAACACGGTTTCGGCGTTGTGGCATCTTCAGTGTCAATTTTCGTTCTGTTCAGTTTATGTCTATTGTTCCGTATTTATTTCGTTTTTTTTGGTCAAACAGGTATTGGTGCGTAATCGTAAATTTTAACAAATGTTAAGTGTCCTGAGTGTAGGTATATGAAGTCTCGCGCGGTTAGAGTCCAAAAGGGTATATTTTATCTCGAATCTGCCTTCGCGGTAAGAACAGGTATATAGTCAGTAATTTGAGTCCGTTTGGGTATTGCAGGTTTATTTTGTATGTTGGTATCTGTCCCTTTAGCTACGTCTTTGTTTTGTTTTTTGTAAACAAGCCTTAATGGTGCAAATATCGCATCAGAGTTGCTGTTTATTTGTTCGTTTATTATCCTCCCATAAAATGTTTTTTGTTTATATATTTCCATGTTTTCAAGAGCATTTAGGCGCCGTCCTTTTTGTTGTACGTGCAGTACCTTAACGGTTTTCTTTATGTTTGCGGGTGAACATTTTGCGTTTACTAAATGGTTTGCAAAATTAGATTCAGGTATTGTCGTGGGTTTTCGTATACTTTTGTTGTAGTCCCTTATGTGTCACGAAACCTTGTTCTTACTTTACGTCCTGTTTGTCCTATATACACAGCTATATTGACACTTACAGGTCAGTTTATACACGCCTTGTTTGTTCAATGGGTCTTCCTCATTCGTGCTGCTTTTAAGTATCCTTCCCAGGTTGTTTCCAGTTTTGAACGCCGGGTGGATATTATACTTTCTGAAAAAATTTGCAAGTTTGTATGTCATTTTTCTGTATGAGTCATTACCGTCCAAGTTTTTTCGTCTAGCTCTCTGTCGTTTCTTTTTTGAATTGCATACATTTTTCTGAATTTATTCACGAGCTCCTTTTTATATCCGTTGTTTGATGCTATGTTGTATATTGTGTTTAGTTCCTTTCGGTATGCCTGTCGCGATAGAGGTATTCGTTCAAGTCTGTTTGTAAGTTGTCTTATAGCAGCGTATTTGTGTTCTTGAGGATGATTTGATGTGTTATGTATTATGGTGCCTGTAGCTATCGGTTTTCTGTAAATTTCGTAATCAAGTTTTTGGGAAATTTTGTCTATCTTAGTCGTCAGATCCAGGTAATTTATTGTTCCCTTCTTTTCCATTTCCATCGTAAACATTATACATCCATATTGTTTGTTCAGGTACTCCAGTATCTGCTCTTGATTGTCCTTGTTGATCACGCAGATAATGTCATCTAAGCGCCTTGCATAGTTCGGCTTTTAGTTCTTCCATATACTGTCCCTCCAGTTCTTGCATAAATACCTCCATGAGGACGGCCGAGGTTGGGTTTCCCATTCCGAGTCCGTTTGTTTGTCGGTATATTTTATTATTAAACTTCGGAATGCGTTTGTGATTTGGGTTGTTTTTATCTGGTCCTTCGTTTTTTCAAGTAATGCTTTCCGGACCATATCTATTGTTTCTGTTTGTGGGATTGATGGGTATAAGTCCTTAATATCAAATGATACTAGCCTGCTTTGCTTTGTAACTTTCACGTTTGCCAGTTTATGGATGAGTTCCGTTGTGTTTGCTACAATGTGCTCGTTGCGCAGTTCCAAGTTATCATTTAACAAAATTTTTAGATGTTTGGACAGTCTATAAGCAGGAGCCGACTTATAGTTAATTATGGGTCTCATTGGAGTGTCCGGTTTGTGTATTTTTGGAAGCACTATCAGTGCTGGTGCTGCCGGATTCATTTGGCTTAATAAGTGTGCTGTGTGGGGGATTATAATGTTGCTCGCTCCTTTTATAGCCATTTTTGATGTGTAAACATCTATAGCCGCGGTAGGGCAAATCTCTTACGCTAATACTACCATAAAAACTCCATATAAAAAAAAGTAAGACGTTTTTGATTGGTCAAGAACGACTCTGTGTGAAAATGCGTGTGCCGTCTGACGTATGTGTTAGTATTATATTGACCGAGAAAGCAAAATCAATTATCTTTGTGTTGCATGCAATTAGGCGCATAATTTTTATAAACTATGCGGCTTAAAGCATAGGGTGTTCTCTAAATTTAGATTGACACAGTTTAATCGGTTTGCTAGTGCACGGGAATTAGGAAACAATTTTCAGTGGCATTCACTTATCTTGGGTGGAGATTTTAATTTTAATTTCGCGGAAACAGAAGCGGTACCACTCAATAAATTTTTGTTTGATGCATTCTTTCTATTATTCATAGTTTTATACTTAAGCACCAAAAAAATTCATTTCTCCTTGAAAAATTGCAAATTGCTCATTATTCTCTACCCACTATTCTCCCCCTATTCTTTGTTTATTATTACTCAAGATATTTCATCCGCAACGGGATTGCGCAATCTTGTATTCTATCATTCTTGGTTTGATGGAACAAAAAACCTGTTTGATTTGTCCGAACATACACCTGTCCACTTGACAGCTTTGCCAGATAGAAATGCAGTGAAGAGAATAATGCACGAGTTAATGCCAATAAAGGCTGTTAATGCAGATAAGCTCCCATGTCTGTCTTGGGTATTATCTACGTTCTTTGGTATTGACACAAAAAGCAAAATTAATTATATTTAATCGGGAGCACCCTGTACCTTTGAGTTGCATGCAATTAGGCGCAAATTTTTACAAACTGTGTGCAAATAACGTACATTATCTACGTTCTTTGCTGAGTGAATTAGAGCACAGCGTGTTCTCTAAATTTTGATTGAAATTCCCTTATTCGCTTTGCGTTGGTACTACTTTTGAACAGCTGATCGCTTTGTGTTTCTACAACTCAGCTGATTGGTGTTCTTTAAAACAATAAATTAAACCTTTAAACTGGAGGTATATAACCGAAATGCAGGTAATATTCATGTTTCTAAATAAATTACAGGTGAAATACTAATATTAATTATTATTGTAGAGAACATCGCAATCATTAAGAAGATCCAGAAACGCTGGATATCAACGTGCCTACCGAGAACGTCAACGCCAAAAAGAAATTAATAGGCTACGTGGACATTTACAGCAGCAACAACAACAGCAACAACAACATTTACAACAGCAACAACAACCAAATTACCAAAACATTGAATTGCAATATGAGCATTATCTTAACCATGTTAATGCCCATAAACAATTTAAATTAAAAATGATCGACAACGACTTTGGATACGCATGCGCTGTGTGTGATAGATTGTGGTTTAAAAACGACCTTAAAGCTATGCCTGCTGGCCGTTTTTTCCAGACTACTTACCAGTATTGAATCAAAGGTGTACGTTTCTTATTTTAGCTATCATAAGCCTATTTTAACTATTGCAACATAAATAATAAAATAAATTAAATTTTAAAAATTAAACAAGATAAATATGTATAATTGACTTAACCCTTGAATGCCCATGATACCTTTAAAGATACAACCATTATTAACGAGATTGTAAAGTATTATATAGGGGTTAATATTTCTAAATACTGCAAATTTAACATCTACCTTGAGTTCAAACACTCATATCTTTTATCTCTATTTGGTACCTGTCCGTGGGGTCTTCTCTAATTTCTCTGCACTTCATTTCCCCTATTAGTGTTTTAGTTTTTTGCATATATTCCTATCTCTTTATGAGTACCGTTGTATTGCCTTTATCCGCCTTTGTCGTTATTATGTTGTTCTTCCTAAATTTCTGTTTTAAATTCTTCATAATGTTACTTTCGTGGCTACATTCAACGATTTCCTTTGTTTTAATTTGGGTTTCTATAATATCTCTGCATGTGTGCCTTGCGTGATCTTGGTCCTCACTTGGCAGCAAAGATATTCATACTTCCGTATCTATAATAGCTTGTTCCGCTATCCTTATCCTGTTATTTAAGTCCTTTCTCCAATAGTTTGGTTTCCTCCTCGCTGATGGATATAATTGCAAGATTCAATAGCTTGTGACTTGTCTTTTACTCCATATGGTCCCGTTAGTTTTTCCAGTTTTTTCTGTAATTTTTCGTATATCCGCTTCATTACGAGCTCAGTGTTCGTTTTTATATGTTCGAATAGGTCCATGAGAATATCTAGGTCTATGAAAATATCTAATAAACACCTCTTTATTGACTGTTATATTTCAAAGATCTGGAAAATTGATAAATTTTGTCATATTACTATTGAATTTTTATTATTGAATAATTTTACACTTCAAGTATATACATTTTAGAGTTGTAATTTCCAGAGTTGTAATTTCCATGTTCGAATTTTCGATGCGAAATTTATTCCATGTGAAACTTACAATGGGCGGATTCAATCCGGGCGAATGAAAAAATTTCGGGTGAATATTTTTTCGCTGCTACTGAATTAGTCCTCTGAACTCACGGTTTGAGCAGGCAACAATACCGAATCAGGGGACCACGAACAGCTGATACGCAAAAAGACGCGCTACCAGAGGCAAATGCGTGAAAAAAGCTATCAAATCAATGAAATTTTATTTGGATAGAAAATAGAGTTGAAGTTATTATTTTACGAAATGGGTGTTAAAATCTTTAAGTAAAGAGATACATTTCATAGTTTAGTGATAAAAAAGAACTTAGGTTTTAGCTTCACATGAAAATATGGTTTTTTATTTAAAAAAAACATATCGAGAAAATATTTTTTTAAAGAGAGGGCATTGATTGCATTTTAAATTGCCGCAATACGAGTATACATACATAATTATTTATGTATATAAAAATACGCATCTTGTTTTGAGCTCATATTTTTGGCTATTGGATAGCGCATTGTGCATATGTATAGGTATATATATTTCTGTGATTTATATTGTTTTCATGTTGATTTCAATAGATTGTCATTTTTTGGTAAGAAAGTAGACGATATCGTGTATTTCTTCTTATATTCATAGCATTTGCATTTATTACATTTACAAACTACATTTTTTACATAGGGCACTGTTGGAAAATGTTATAAAAATTGCGGATTTTGCCAGCACTCTCACGAAGCAAAGAGTTTCGAATCATGTCATACAGAATCATGGCTAATTGCTTAAACAAACCAATTACTAACAGCTGATCTGCTCCTATTTAAACTTTCTTATGTTACTGTTGTTTGTGTTTTAAGCAATTCTATTTTTGTTAAGTTTTTTGACAGTAGCACAGCATGTAGGGAGTTGGCTCTACAACCCGAGGTTCCTTGGTTTAAACCTGGGAAGCGGTGCTAAAGAATAAGTACAATTAAATTGTAAGAAGTCTGATATGGAGATGTGATAATCTCCGAAATAGCGGCTATAACTCCTATCGCTAAAACTGTTTTTTGTTTTTTTCAAATAAAATCTTTCATAAACTGGCCTCGAGCTCAATAAAATTGTCAATTATTTTTTTTCAAGAATTTATTTGTATTTTAAGGACGTTATAATCGGTTTTTAATTTTATAAGAATATTTTAATGATTTACTTAATATGGATAATTTTTGTTTGTTACAATGCGCTGTAGCATATCGCGTAGCATCTCTGGAACTTTTATCAGAACTTCTTCCTCTAAGGTACCATTAAGGTATGCAGTCACAACATCAAATTGCCATACTTTAAGTTCGAAATGTGATGCTAAGGCCAATAAAAGTCTAACTGTATCCAATCTTACCACTGGTGCGAATGTTTGATTGTAGTTGACTCCATATTTTTGTCCATATCCCTTAGCCACAAGACGGGCCTTCCGCCGCTCAATTTCTCCTAGGGAATCATATTTGTTTGTGAGGCCAAAACGACACGCGACTATATCTTTATTGATATCAGTCTTAACAATCTCAAAAGTATCATTCTTAACTAGGCTTATAATTTTGGATTCAATCGCATCCATTCATACATCACCATTGGGGCCTCTTAAAGCAAATCGTTCATCAACCTCAGCTATACATACCTGTAAACACCTCATCGACAATGGCTTCTGGGGCACCATCTGACTCAAGAGGCTGAATGTCTTCCACAGAGTTTTTAGAATGAAATAATTTTCGTGGACGCCCTCTGCGCCCAGTTCGAAGAAGTTTTGGCCTGACTGGTGCTTCATCTTCCTCTTCTTTATCGCCAACGCATATTTTGGGATTTGAATCAAGTGCAAGATTCTGCTATGAGATTTCCTGTGGAGGAAACTCGACGAAATTTTTGCAATCCGCATTGTCTTCATCATGCGCCATCCCTTGTGATTGGTCTCTGACCGATCTCTAAAAACTTAACGTCAAGGGCACATATAATCTTATGAGCACTAGGAATCCATATGCGATGCCCTTTTCTGTCTCGATGGTAACCAACAAATATGCCGTCTACAGCCCTAGGTGCAAGTTTACTTTTACCTGGATTCTTATCGAGTACCATAACTTTTGATCCAAAAACCTTCAAAAAGTTTCGTTCTGGTCGATTACCATAAAGCTTCTCATAAGACGTATTCCATGTTATGCTGTTTGATGGGCATCAATTGCGCCTAAAGCAAGCGGTAGCTACCGCCTCTGACCAAAAAGATGCACTCAAATTGGATTGCAGCAACATACACCTTGACATATCTAGCAAAGTCCGAATCATTCTCTCGGCCAACCCATTCTGTTCAGGAGTTCGGGGAACACTAAGCCTTCTCAAAATGCCATCATCTGCAATATATTTCAAAATCGTTATTGCAATATTCACGGCCATTGTAAGACTGCAGACACTATATTTTTCGACCAGTCTGTCTTTCAATGTATGTGTGATACAACTTAAAAGCAGCAAAAACATCTGATTTTTGATGTAGAAAATATACCTCGCACCATCTTGAACTGTCGTCTATAAAGGTGACAAAATACCTAGCGCGACCAATCGATTCTTCTTTGAAAGGACCAACGACATCCGAGTCCACAATCTGAAGCAGCTCTTTACATGGCTCGCGCAGCCTATTAAATGGCAAAGCAGTAATTTTACCTTTTAAGCAAATTTCACAGTTTGCTAATTCTTTAGCTTCGTTGGCTTTGACTTCACGCATAGCCCTTAGCAAATCTTTTGCGTTCAAATGACCAAGCCGACAATGCCCTTGAAATAATTCGGAACCCTTCTCTTTGGCTACGCCATACTCGATGCTTTCACGCATATAGTCCAAATCACCCTTTCGATCTGCTATCAGAGTAGTTTTGCCACTTGCATCACTAACAAATGCACCGTCTTTGTGGAAAGTTACTGTATGGCCTTTATCCGCGATTTTTGCAACCGAAACTAAATTCGTTCGTAAATCTGGTACAAATAAAGTATTTTTAAACTCTATTTGTCGCTCACTGTCATAACCAGCGACTCCAAGTTTAACAAGGCCCTTGCCTTTAACATCTGCACAGGCTTAATTTGCAAGATTTAGTTTAGCTTTTTCTGATTTGCTTATAGACGAAAAACTTAAAATGTCACCCCACAAGTGGACTGTACACCCGCTGTCAAGGACCTAACTGTGCTTCGCTGGATGAGTTTGAGAACCACACAACATTTTCTCCGCAGCCGCATGACACACAGCGTACGACTCAGAACTCTGCTTACACGCCTTACTTTCCTCGATTATTTAAATTTTTAGCACCTCAGCCTTTGGCAATTCATCTTTTGATTCAATAGCGCACCGAAAATTTTCATATGAGGACAGAAGACTATATAGCAGCATAATTGACAATAAATCACCATTTATTGGCCCACTCATGCTTTTAAGTTTGTCTACAGCATCGACAAATTTCGAAATATGTTCCTTAACATTGCCACCATCATCAAGTTTTTGCAACATCAGCTGTTTCAGTAATGTTGCCTTGCGCGCCGGACCCTTTGATGCATATATAGACTCTAATTCAGCGCTTTTCACATCAGCATTACCCTCTGACGGCATCACACCTCGTTTTTGGTGAGGAGCGCCTCCACCTGCATACTCCAGGTATCAAAGTTTTCTTTTGGCAAGAGCTAAATTCTTGATGAACTAGACATCAAATTTGCAGCCATTTCACCAGGTATTTCGTAACCTACACCACGTTTTTCTGCGCCGATGTGAAAGTCCTCTTTTATCATGGTGCCGCGATCGCTATTAAACATAATATATAAGAAACAAGTTCAACCGGAATATTTTGGGCATCTGCGCCCATAACCTCTTACGATGGCAGCGGAATTTCCAGATGAAAAATAAAATAACTCGGTCTTAGGTGAAAAATATGTTTAATTAATTTGCGATCAAAACGTACACCGAAAAAAAGGAAAAGAAAAGGATTAAAATAATATGATACATAAATGTCAAATGAAATAATGACAAGTGAATAGAGATGCCATTTTGACATGCATATTGCAGCTTAAGTAATATTTCCAACACATTTTATATTATTTTCCATTTTAAAGATATATTAATATTCAAAATATTCAAACTACGTACATACATATGTATGTATGTTACCTTTCTATTTGATTTTTTATATTTTTTTAGTTTACTTAATAGCTACTTTTTATCTTACATATTTAGTTTGGTGTATATGTATGAATAGATCCTTTCACGTATTTAATAGAATTTTTACTACAATTATTTAATCAAATACGCTCACTTTCTTATTTTTTTTAATCCATACGCTAGTACTTTGAAATGCGATTTGGTCGGGAGGTACGCTATTTTGGATCCTTCTTATTCATTATTGGATTGGTGAGTTGCTCTGCAATTTATTCTACATTTATTTAATTGTCGACCAATTTCACCGACGGAAGGTTCTTTGGTTGCCTGTGGCTGTATATGTGCCAGCTTTGACGTTCAACCAAGGTGAGCCTTAAGTGAATATAAATGATATTCACAAAAAACTATGTTTTTTTTATGTTTCATTGCTCGTCTACTTGTAGTGTCTGAAATCGATACACACATCATAACTCCGGTTGTTTGCTTGATTTGCACCTTTTATACTTGTGTGGTAAGTAGACATCGAAATACGATAAATTTTCCTTCTTTTATAAGTTCCCATGTTCCGTAAAGGGTGGCTTGAAAGCTGTAATTTGGACAGATGTGGTGCAAAGCTTTATTATGTACGGCTCTATACTAGCTATTTGCATAAAAGGAACACTCGACATTGGCGGTGTAAGCGTTGTTTGGCAACGCAATAATGAAAGTGGTCGACTTAATGCACCAGAGTGAGTAATTTAACATTTGTGACACAAATCGCTTGTGCCGTTCTATACAATTAAAACTATATATACAGAATGTACCAGCAGAAATACTTCACAAAAGTGTTTTAAAATTAATTATTTGCTCTTTTATGAATTAGCTGGACCTACGATCCGACAGTGCGTTTGTCAATGCTGGCTGTTTTTATTGGTGGTTCGCTTCATAAGATACAATCTTCTGCTGTCAATCAAATTTGCATTCAACGCTACCTTTCATTGCCGTCCTTCAAAAAAGCTAAACAGACTGTGATTTTATTCAACGTCCTCTTAATATTTTTGATGCTATGTTGTTGTTACATGGGATTACTAGCCTATGCTAGCTACCACGATTGTGATCCAATCAGCACAAAGGTAAGTTCATATTTTGCAGGCTGTTTTGGCACTGTTTTGGGAATATTCGTCTTTGAATTTCAGCTTGCGTCAGCTAGTGATCAATTGCCTACTTTGCTGGTAATGAAGACGGTGGGAGATATACCAGGATTACCAGGCCTATTTGTTGCGGGGGTTTTCAGCGCGGCGTTGAGCTCACTATCTACTGGTTTGAATTCTTTGGCTTGCGTTATTTCTCAAGATGTCATTAGTACATTGCTCAATAAACCACTGAACGAAGGTCAGATGGCAGTACTACTACGCTTGATAGTGTTCGTGTTCGGTATTTCTTGTATAGGACTTGTTTATGTTGTCGAAAAGCTGGGGATGGTATTGCAGTTGGCCACAATGACTGGTGCAGTCACAATGGGACCACTCTTAGCTGTTTACACGATGGGTGTCGTGATACCATGGATCAACGGTCGAAGTGCGCTGACAGGATGTGCGACCGGTTTTCTGGTTCTCAGTTGGATATGTACAAATGCACAGATCGCTCAAATGAATGGAGAAATCGCATATCCTAAAATGCCTGTGTCCGTGGATGGTTGTAAGTATGGTTTCGATAATGAGACGGCTTGGCACATTATCCATGACTACAAGTGAGTGGTTTTGCTTAAAATTAATAAATCCTTATTAAATTCAGTAAACATTTGTAGAGCGTCAACTTCAGAGCAGCGCAGTTTATATCATATTTCCTTCTTGTGGTACACCGCTTTTGGTGCAATCGTTTCGATTGCAGTCGCGGCCATTGTAACTCCAATTTTCGGAAGTACGAATTTGGAAGAGCTAGATCCAGCTTTGGTTTCACCTTTTATTCGACGATTATTACCAGTGCGAAAGCAAAGTAAATATTGTGGTGTCAGTCTAGAAAATTTTTGAAGAGAAACTTCTAAAGCGGTATTCGAAAATTCAGGGCCAAGGGTAAAATCTAATCAAAATTAAAGTAAAAAATTGTTATATTTACTGTCAATATTTTGAAGATAATCGGAAGAAATTAAAAAAAAATAATTTTATGATTTTGTTTGGATGAAGTTTAAGACAATTTTATTTCCTGCTATTGAAAATATTATAAGTAGGAATATGGAAGATTATGCCGCGATGAAAAATATTTGTGAGAGGCCTAGCAAGGATTTGTACATACATGTCGTTAAGTATGTGTAACATCAAAAGAATTGAGAAAGAGTCTTATAAAAGCATAGGCCCAAATCAGCTGTACTTTGTATTTATGCATGAAACTTGCTCTTTATTGTACTAAAATTAAACATAGTACAAAACTGCATACTTTAAACATTTTAACGAAGTTTCGTGAAAATTCAAAAAATTTTGAATTAATATTGAAATTGTGCATTCATTTTTGTTAGACAATGAACTTATTTTAATTGAAAAGTATTAGAATTCAATTTTTTTTTTAAATTAAGTTTCTTTATTTGCAATCGATTGGCCGGCCGGGCTGCCGGACACCCCCAATCTTATCCTATTAGGTCTTCCTTCACTTCGCTTCAGCAATTGTTGTGATTTTGGCTTGCGGATGGCCCGTTGTTTACGCTGCGGCGGGGCAGCAAACATAGACGTGTTTTTTGTCGGATCCAGCTATAATGTTTATTTCGATAATATACATATTACGTTTTATAAGAGTGACATTCAGTTTTTTAATTGTGCGATAGTATAGCCTTTCGATTGGTGCAACCTAGAAAAGCTACCTTGGACACCAAATATTATATTTTTTTTTTTTTTTAATTTAATGTGCAAAATATTATCAAATCAGTGAACTAAGGGAAAGAGCGTCAAAAGAGAGATCAGTGGAGTTATGGGCTGTTGTTATAAATGCAAGAGCGCGATTCGAGGGGAATCAAGCCTCTGCTGCGCGGGAGTGTGCGGAAAAGAATATAACCAAACACTAAAATGCGCGGGAATAGATCAATCGAGCATCAATAACTTAGACTCAAATGCATATCTTCGATTTATGTGTGATGAGTGTCTACAATACATACATAACATTGATGAAGTTCTGCAAGAGATGAGAAGTGAATTAAAAAAGAACGCAAACTATTTAAAAGAGTTTAAGCAAGACAATAAAGAAGCTAAAAATGCATTAGAGAGAGAGATAAAAGAGTTATTGCAAGCTGTTGAAGCACGGTATGCTGAAAGAATAGAATCTCTTAGAGCAACACAAATAGCATGTGAGAAAAAGATAGCTGCTGTAAACAATAATATTTCGGATTTTTCTCTTAAGTTTAAAGATCGTTCAGAAGCGATGTGTCGTGTGCTTGAAAATAATAAAAGAGAGAATATGAAAATATGTGAAGATGTAAAAAGCATTGTTAATAACAACAAAGAGGGTGGTGAGAAAGAAACGTATTCAGCAATAATAAAGAAAAGCAAAGGTTGTGCGCAGGTGATTTTAAAACCTTAAATAAACCAAGAGAGCGAAAAAACTAAAAGTGACGTCAAAGCTTATGTTAACCCAACAAACTTAAAGGTTAAGGTAAACGGAATTACGAGCAGGCAGAATGGAGCTATTTCTATAAAATGTTTTAATAGGGGTGATAGAAGTATTTTAGCAAACGAAATAAAAAATAAGCTAAGTGAAAAATATGAAGTTGTCCTTCCGGGCATGCGACACCCGAAGATTTTAGTATGCGGGATGTCATCAAAATTAGAATTTGAGATTATACAAGAAGCGATCAAAAAACAAAACGACATTGATTTCAAATATATAAAGTGCACTAAAGTATACAATTCTTTTAAGAATCCTCAATCTTTTAATGCGTATGTTGAAATCGACGGAGATGCTTTTGAGAATGTCATGAAAATTAAAAAACTAAATATTGAATGGGACCGGTGCGTGGTTTATGAATGTTTAGATGTCTTGCGATGCTCTAAATGCTGGGGGTTTAACCACAAAGCATCTGTGTGCACGGAGGCGCACCAAAGATGTGCAAAATGTAGCGAATCTGGGCATTTATATAAGGAGTGCAAGAATAATTTTTCTAAATGCATAAACTGTGTTAAAGCAAAAGAAAGCCTTAAGTTGAATAGCATTAATGTCGATCACGATACAAGAGACCCGTGCTGTAAAGTGTTGCAAAGGAAACCTAAATTTGAAGCGGAAAGGACATTGTATTAGCAATCAGAGCAAAACATAAAGTGTTTATATCTTAATATTTGTGGATTAAGCACAAATTTTTCTCAACTAGAGGTAATCGCTACAAAAGAAAATTATGATATAATCTGTCTTACAGAGACTCACTTAACAGAAATTATTGAAGACAAAGAAGTCGGATTGAGTAACTATGCAATTGTTAGATGCGATAGCGGCTCCAGACATACCGGTGGCGTGTTAGTATACGTAAAGAACAACTGGAGTATAGATTCTATAGAAGTAACCGCACATGAGAAAATGTTTTGGTGGCAGCTGTTACAAATTAGTCGGAACCGTAAGAAGTTGAGTGTTGCGGTAGTGTATAGATCGCCTAATAGACAATTTTCACCTGAAAGTGTATTTTGCAATTTCATGAAGACTGAACTAGAAAAGCTGTCGAACATGACCGATGTCTTAGTGCTTGGTGATTTTAATATAAATTGACTAGAAAATACTACGTATAAGAGACAGTTAAACCAAATTTTCGACGATAACGCATATAAGCAAATAATTAAGGAACCTACGAGAATAACTTGCTCGTCAGCAACTCTAATTGATTATATTGTAACTAATACGCCTATTGCAAAGGCAACAATAATAACAGACTATAAAATAAGTGATCATGAAACGATTTGTGTTGAGATTGGTAACAACAGTGAACAGCCGAAGAATAAAGCAATAATAAAGACTTTAAAAACAATTAAATTTAATAAAAAAACCATTAGCGACGTTTTCAGTCAAAATAATTTAAGTAAAATGCATTCCAGTAACGGGTTTGAACAAAAGGCGAAAATGTTTAGTGACTACCTTAAAGAGGCAGTGCACAAAATGACTATAAAAAAAACAGTTAAAAATGATGCAAACAGATGTGAATGGTTTAACAATTCATTACGTGAAATGAGAATCAAGAAAATAGATAATTATAAGCGCGCGGTATGGACAAATAAACCAAGTGATTGGTCTGAATATAAAAGAGTTAGGAACGATTACACAGCAAAATTAGAAGTGGAGAATAATAAATACACCGAGAATAAGATTGAGAAGTGCAAGGACCAAAAGTCAATGTGGCAAGCAATAAAGAAATTGGTAATAAAAAATGAGAACAAAGATTTAAAAAAAGTGAACTTTAATGGAATCGTGATAACTGAGAAAAAAGAACTTTCGAATCGGTTGAACAATTTTTTCGTTGACAGCATTAAATGCATTAGTGAGGCTATACCAGCAATACGATTCGATAGTTTGATACAGAGGAAACTTTCCATTTCAAAACAATAACGCTTAGTGATCTCCAACAAACAATTGCAAAGATGAATAAAAAGAAAGATTATAATTCACTCTCAGCGCCTACATTATTGCAGGCATTTGATATTGTAGGGCCAAGCCTAGTCACCTTAATTAATGAATCATTAATGAAAGGAATTTTTCCAGAAAATTGGAAAGAATCCCGAGTTGTTCCGATAGAAAACATCAAAAATGCAAAAAAGCCAGAAGATCTTCGACCAATAAATATCTTAATAATAGAAAGTAGAATAATTGAGAAAATTGTGCACGAACAACTGATGCAATATTTTGAGAAAAACAAACTGTTCTCAGAATATCAATCTGGGTTCAGACAAAAACACAGCTGCGAAACGCTCATAAATTTGGTGATAAACAAATGTAAAGCTGATATTGACGGAAAAAAAACTAATGATCGCAAAACTACAGCAGTACGGCATAACAGGGGCTGAACTTCGATGGTTTCAAAGCTATTTGACGAGCAGATCTCAAAGAACAAAAGTGGGAGATTGTGTATCCGATGCTATACCGGTAAATCTTGGAGTACCACAGGGCTCGACACTTGGGGCCTTGCTATTTATAATATATATAAACGATATCGAAGAAATTGTGAAAAATTCAAAAGTATGCTTATTTGCAGATGATACTTTATTGTATGTACCAGAAAATAATGGAGATGATTGTATTGATAAGCTAAAAGAAGACCTTGTAAGAATTGAAGGCTATTTGCAAATTAATAAGCTGAAGCTTAATGTTAAGAAAACCAAATTTATGATGATAAATGGTAGATCCAACAAAAGTATTGTGCTGAACGATGAGCGTATAGAAAAAGTAGAACAAATTAAGTATCTAGAAGTTATCATTGATGCTAAACTTAAATTCGATTTGCATATTGTTTTATTTGCAAAACAATTGCAAAAAAGGTAAATTTTTTTAGAAGGGTTCGTAAAAAAATATCAACTATTTGTGCAATAAATATTTACAATACTATGGTGAAACCGCATTTTGAATATTGTTCAACAATCCTTTTTTTAAGTTACCAATTAAATATAAGCAGAATGCAAAAACTGCAAAATAAAGCCAAGATAATTATTCTCAAATGCAATGTCTTAACACCAATAAAAGTTCTCCTTGATACTTTGAAATGGATGTCTGTAAATCAACGTGTTATTTTGAATGTATTATGCTTTGTATTTAAAATCAAAAATAATATTATGCCAAGTTATCTAACTTCTGAGATGTGCTATGTGGCCGATGTACAGCCATATCCACTAAGGAATAATAAAGATTTTAGAAGACCGCCTTTAATGACAAATGTGGCACAAAATAATTTATTTTATAAAGGAACCAACTTATTCAATTCTCTACCGATAGGAACAAAAACTGAATCAAATATGTATAGTTTTAAAAGAAAAGTAACTGAATTTGTTAAAGAAAATTATAATTAAGATCCGAATTGTAATTATAAATTCTTATTTATTGTTATAAAATAGTAAAATTACTAAATAAATACTACTACTACTACTTAAGTCTTTTCCACTTGTTTATGAGAGAGAGGTTCTCAGAATTCGGTTCTGGTATGGAGAGCAGCTGAGCACCCCGCAGCAAGTGGCCTGGTGTTAGCGCTTGCAAGTCGTCGGAATCTTGTGATGCTGGAGAAAGAGGGCGAGAGTTCAGCACCGCTTCTATGCGAATCAGGAGTGTGTTAAACTCTTCGTACGTGTATTTGTGGTTTCCAGCAACCTTGGTGAAATGAGTTTTAAAACTCTTTACGGCTGCTTCACACAATCCGCCCATATGAGGAGCGTACGGCGAAATGAATTGCCATGAGAGGCCTTGGATGGCATATTTGTTGGCAATATCTTGCGAGATTTCCGCAAGGAAAGCGCACCATTCCTTTTGGAAACTTCGTTGGGCACCTACAAAGGTTTTTCCCTTATCTGACATGATTTTACTTGGAATACCTCGGCGTCCAACGAATCGTGCAGAGGCAGCTTTGAATGCTTCGGTGGTCAAGTCAGAGCAGACTTCAAGGTGAATAGCCGTTGTTGAGAAACACACGAAGACGCATACATATGGAATGCGATGCTCGACGGAGAGTGGAAGTTTTTACTAGGAATGGACCAGCAAAATCCACTCCGGTGGTTTGGAATGGAAGAGAATACGAAGCGCGATCGGGGGGCAGAGCAGCCATCATTTGCGACTTCAGTTTATTTTTATAAACGGTACAAGTCTTTCAGTGAAATATACATGTTTTGATCTTTTGTTTGAGGCGGGTGATATAATACTCTTGATGCACCATGCGAATCATTAGTTGTTTTTCGGCGTGTAGAAGAGTTGAGTGCAGGAAATCAAGGAAAAGAGAAGAGAATTTGAATTTATCAGGGATAATAATGGGATGCCGCTCGTTGAAGTTCAGAGCGGACTTGTCCACGAAAAGGTTTAGAGTAAGCAAAGAATCTCTTTTGCTGATCGGATTGTTCTCTTTTAAAGTTATTGTCGTTTTCTCGTCATATTTATGTTGAGAGTTCCGTATGAGACAGATTTTCACCTGATTTATTTCGTCATGCGTTAGAATAAGAGTGGGTGGAACTGGCATTTTCTTTGCTTTGTGGACAAACCTGAACATGAATGCCGCAACTCTGAGAGCTCGAGAAAATGAGGAGAAACGCTCTAGAATGTCCGTTCTTTCCATAGTGTGAAACGTCTCTATATGTTTTAGTTCTGGAGGAGATGGGTGGTGGGGCTTGGCTTTGGGCCAGAGTGCTGGAGGAATCGTTAGCCATTCGAGGCCCTTTCACCATAGTGAGCAGTCTACGAGGTCTTGGGATTTTGCTCCTCGCGTGCCTAGGTCGGCAGGATTATCCGCACTGCAGACATGTCTCCATGTAGCGTTGTTGACTTATGTTTTCCACATCCATGGAGGCTTCTCTAGCCAGGCTACCACAATAGATGAATCAGTCCACAGATGGAGCTCATGCGATAGTAGATCTAGTTGGGATCGGAACTGTTTTACCAACTTTGCGAGAAGAGCTGCGCCGCAAAGCTCCAATCTTGGTACAGACACGGTTTGTAATGGAGCCACCTTGCTCTTCGCTGCGAGTAAATGCGATGTGGCAGTTTCGCTATGTTGAACCCTTAGGTATACGCATGCACGGAAGGCCTTTTCAGAGGAATCGGAAAATCCATGCAACTGTATTGAGTGGTGCGGGTTAAATTGTACCCATCGGGGTATCTTTATTTCTGTAATGGCGGAGAGATTTTTCCGAAATGTATTCCATTTTATGAGAGATGTTGTTTTTACATTTTCGTCCCAGTCTGTCCCTTCCATCCAGAGCTGTTGTAGAAGAGTTTTCGCCGTTATCATTATAGGCGACCATCCTGCCGGGTCGAAAAGTTTCGCGACTGATGAGATTATCTGTCGTTTCGTGGCAGTGGTTGCGTCAGGAAGCGGCGCTACTTAATACGAAAACATATCTGTGAGAGCATTCCATTTTATTACAAGGGTTTTTGTGGAGCTAGTATCATGGAATTGGAGAAAATCTGATTCAAGAAGGTCAGATTCCGGAATTTCTTTCAGCAGTGATTTGTGATTTGCTGTTATCTTTTTCAGCGGAAATCCTGCTGACTTCAAAACCTCGACTACTTGGGTTGGGGATTCACGGACTGAATTCAGATTGTGTCCGCCTGAGAGAATATCGTCAACATATTTTTCGTTGACTAGCATTTCGGATATTCGCGGGAATTCTTTTTGGGAGTCTTTGACCAATTGGTGGAGAGTTCTTATGGCCTAATAGGGAGCACAGTTAACTCCGAATGTAACTGTTTTTAGTTTAAAGTCTTCAATCGGACTTTCGGGTGATTTGCCGAATAGGATTCGCTGGAAGTTCTGATCTTCCTTGTGAACGTATATTTGACGATACATTTTTTCAATATCACCATTGAAGACATACTTATGTATGTAGTCGCCATTTGAGGATTATAAGCATAAGGTCATTTTGGAGAGTAGGACCCGTATGCAGTACGTCATTCAGAGAGAGGCCTGAGTGAGATTGCTTGCCGGCATTAAAAACTACTCGGACTTTCGTGGATTTGCTATCGGGTTTGATAACTGCGTGATGTGGCAAGTAAAAAGAGAAATATTTGCCATCACGTATGATTTCACGGGGATTTGTGGGTTAGGTGCTAGATTTTCTCTCAGCACTGTAATTTTGGTGTATATGTATGTACATATATGTATATGTAAATCTAAAGCGAGCTTAGCGGCTTATATTTACGTATATATGTACGTATATATGTCAGTATACGATTATATGTATGTACATATATATATGGCCATATATGTATACACTTAGGTGTATGTACATATGTATGGATATGTACATATGTATGTCGCCCGCAGGCTTGATTTGCTTTGGCAGAAATAACGAAAGGGAGAGAATGAAGTAGAAGTGAAAAGAGCTTCAGAGCTTAGCGGTGAACGGATTTTGAGGTGTATAAAAAATGTATGTATACGAGTATATACGTTTATAGGATTAGGGTGTGCGAAATATACGTTTGATCGTGTGAATTTTTAGGGTATATGTATATGTATGTATGTTTGATGCTTATTTTTTCCGTTTTTAGTTCCGCTGTCTATGTATATATACGTTTATATATGTGTTTTAAGTTTAGCGGGTTCTGGGATTGAGTATATGAATACAAGTATATACATAAATATGTTAGCAAAATGCGCGCCAATTTTCGGGCGAATTGTTTATGTACTTAACTTGTGAGCGGTATATGAAGTTTCGAGATTTTCATATACCGGTTGGGGAATCCGCTAAACTTTATATATTTTAGTAAATGGACAATCTTACTTGGGCATTCCTTTTTTGTGTATGTACAAACCGCTGGCCTTTGTTGAGACTTGACCCTTGTATCCTTGCCTCGCATCCACAAATTGGCGTGTTGTTTGGTTGTTGGAAATTCTGACTTATGTGTCGTTTTGCAAAATCTGTATATATATTTATATTTGTTCTGTTTTATTAAAAATATATTTGGCGATCGATTTATTCACCGGAGTTAAGTAGTTTGTATATGTATATATTTTTAATTTTTAATTATTTTATATGTAGTTATTTTTTTTTTTTCAGATACACCTTTTGGAATTTTCGTTTTCACTTATTTGAGGTAGATATTGAAATATAATGCGAGTTAATATTTTCACGACCGCTCGGTTTGGTATACAATTGCTGATTGCCGTTTTATTTCTTTAAACAATGGCGTTATACCTGGAATATTATCCTATGAAATAAAATACAGCGAGTCATACTTACGAGTAATTACAACGAGTCTTAGGCGGTAGTTACATCTAATTACATTTACTTCTTAACAGCGAAATCTTAAGGTCTAGTTACGTATATGCACACGTTTACACCCTATTATGCCTTACAATTCGGCCGTCCTGACGCATAGAATCCCCTGATTCTACAGTGGCTTGATTCGTCACAAGACTGCACCACGGTTTTAAGTTTACAACCGACCACGTACCTTTATAAGGTATCTGGGTTTGCTGGAAACCCTCTACGTCTTCTACTACATAACGGTCGATTTCTAACACTCGAGTTATTTGATATGGTCCTCTAAACTTTGGAATTAACTTACTGGATACTCCTACCTGAGAGTTAACATTTGCTACCACTACATAGTCCCCTACGGTAAACTTACGTGGTTCTCGTCGCTTTAGGTCTGTATACTTTTTTCTGTACTATTTTTTCTGTACTATTTCTGCTTGATCTCTAACTGCCTTTCTATCTACCTGTCCCGACACCTGATGTGGTTCGAGCACGTTTTCTCTCAGGCTGTCTATAACCTGCCCCCTTTGCCGTACCCCGAACAATAATACGCTCGGTTGTTCTTTGATTGCTTGTGTACCGTGTTATTCATTGCATGCTCAACCGACTCTAACACTTTTTCCCAGCTTGTATCTTTTCCATTATCTATCATTTTCGCTATCATCGGGCCTAAACTCTTATTTACAATTTTGACTTGGCCGTTTGCCTGCGGCGAGTTAGTCGCAACTCTTATGTGCTCTATATTGCTGTCTTCTAAAAATTCTTCGAATTCCCTAGAAGTGAAACAAGTTCCTCGATCTGACACCACGTACTTCGGCCTACTATACGCTCTACAATAATCTCGTAATGCGGCGACCTCTTCTTTGGACGCCGTTGTCTTAGCAGGATAAAGGCGAATTAACTTTGTAAAGGCATCTATGACAACTAACACGTGTTTATTTTTCGTGGACTTGCTATGAATCGGCCCATAGTGGTCAACGTGTACCATTTCAAAAGGTATATTTCCTTTAGGTATCATATGCAAGAGCCCTTCCTTTTTGCCGCTTTTGTTTGAGAATGCTATACACTTCAAGCAATTTTCGACGTGTGTCGTCGCTTTCTTTCTCATACCTGGAAACCAGTAACTTTTCCCTACAGTTTCTACTACCTTGCCTGCGCCTAGATGTCTCATCTCATCATGATACTTGTACAGTACGTGGTGTTCCATAGCTTCCGGTACGTAGAAAAGTAAGTGTTTGTCTTTCTTTTTGTAGACTATACCGTTCCTCATCTCATAGTTGCTATCTTCCGTGACTTCTAACTCCTTTTTGATACTACCTATACGATGATCTCTACTTTGGCTTATGATTAAATTTTCCTCAAAAGTGTTCGCGTGAACAAGCAATACGTTGTTTACCCAACTTAGTGCATCGACGTGCTGCATTCTCTTTCCTTCTCTGTGTTCAAGCTCATAATCGTAGTTTTGCAGCTCTAACGCCCACCTCGCTATTCTGGGATTTACCTCTTTTTTGTTCAGTGTCAAAGTCAAAGAATTACAATCGGTTACGATTTTAAACTTTATACCTTGTAGATATATCCTAAACCTTCTTAGTGCGTACACTATCGCTAGCGTTTCTAACTCGAAACTGTGGTATCTAGATTCCGTGTCTGTTGTGCGTTTGGAGAAATAGAAAACCGGATGTAGTTTCCCCATCACTTTTCTTTTGTAGTAGTATCGCTCCAAATCCCGACGCACTTGCGTCACAATGTAGTTCGGTTGCGTCACAAGGGTCGTAGATCGCAAGCAGTGGGGACGCCACCAGTTTTTCCTTGAGCTTGTTAAAAGTTTCTAATTCTGTCCTACCAAACTGAAACTTCCTATCTTTTTTCGTAAGATCGTGCAGAGGCTTGGCTATAGTTGAGAAATCTTTAATAAATCTTCGAAAGTACGAGCACAGACCTAAATAGCTTTGGACTTCCTGAACTTTGGTGGGTACCGCGAAGTTTTCTATCGCCTTTAGTCCTCTTTCGTCCGCTTGGATGCCTTTGCCTGTTATTACGTATCCTAGATACGTCACTTTTGACTGCAGGAACTCGCATTTGTCAAGTCTCAGTTCTAAATTATTTTGTACGATTTTCCGAAAGACCTTTTCTAATATTTCTAAATGTTGTTTTATACCTTCCGTTGCTATCATAACATCGTCGAGGTAAACTATTATTTCCCCGCTTCGGATCATATCTGCGAAAACTTTGTTAACGAACCTTTGAAATGTCGCGGGAGCGTTTTTCAACCCAAATGGCATTCTCAGAAATTCGTATTGTCCCAGTGGTGTAGTAAACGACGTATACTTAACTGAATCTTCGTGTACGAACACATGAAAAAATCCATTTTTTAAATCTAACTTTGTAAATATCTTTTTGTTTACCAACCTGTCGAGCAAATCATCGATCAGTGGTATGGGATAACTATCCTTGGCTGTCACTTTGTTCAACTTTCTGTAGTCGACACATAAACGAAGTTCACCCGTCTTCTTTTTGACTAGTACTATCGGCGATACGAACTCCGACTCACTTGCACGTATATACCCTTTTGCTAAGTATTCATCTATTATCTTTTGTAATGCAATTTTTTCACTATACGCCAGTCTTCTCGGGGCGCAGGCAAACGGCTTCTCACTCTCTAGCACTAGGCGCATTTCTTTTCTAACACAAGGCTCGTTCAGCTTTTCCGCATTAACGTAAATTTTGCTAAACATTTCTTCGAATGACTTTTTTTCGTTACACGTTAGTTGTTCACCTACCTTGAAATCTAAGTTTCTTTCTTCGTACGTGTCTATTGCCATAACTTCGTTTATAACTTTAGCAAACCCATCAACAACATCGGACTCAACTTCGTTCATAAGTTCTACATTGTTCATTACTTCGTCGGAACCATTGTTCACCACGTTTGATATACTTGCCTTCACACCATCGTCTTCTTTGTCTACTTTGTCTATTGTTCTGTCCATGAACTCAACACTTCCTATCTTAAGCTTTGCGTCACTGGCATTAATAAAATCTCTACCTAGTACCACTGAATACCCAAACGACCCACTAGGAACAACTAGAAGTTCAACTAAAACGTTTTTATTCAAAACTTCAACATAACATTTGATTTTTCCGAGAATATTTAAAGGAGTATTATTTAACCCATAGTAAGACTCTGTCACTTCTTCTAACTTCACTCCTGACGGTATTACCTCTTGTTTTGCTAAGCTAACTGGGCTTCCTGAATCAACTAAGCACTCTATAAACATACAATTATTAACATGTGCACATACACTTAGTTTAAAATAACTTACAAAAGTATTCTTGTTCCTTTTGTACTGCTTACATTCCGTGGCGTAATGACCTAGGCCTCCGCACGCATAGCAGGATCCGGCTTCCCTCTTAGCTTTTCTGCAATCTTTGGCATAATGTCCGGTGCAGTTACAATTATAGCACCTCACCCTCTCCTGAGTGTGGACTCTTGGGGGTGGACGCTCGGGTAAAGTAACGAACCGGAACGCGCGCAGCATGTCGTTTGGCGAAGTAAAATTTTGAAGCCGTGCCTGGTTTTGGAGCTGTTCGTCGGGAATGCCGTCGACCAAGTAGTCAGCAAACTCTTCTTCACTTAAGTTTAGTTCACTGCCAAGTACGCATTTCTCATTGAAATAGTTTGCGAAACTCTCTTTGTTGGACCATGTTCGCTTTTCAAATTTGCGGCGGCGTGCAGTGCGTTTTCGCCAGACCTGAAAACTGACTTCATTTCGTTTAGGAGTTCATCTACATTTTTGGGATATGAAATTTTAGCGTTATACCACGCTAGTGCAGCTCCCTTTAGCTTGAGGTGGATAGCTACGCCCAACATGGCGTCGTTAATGTTCAAGACGTTACGATAGTGTGCTATCTGATTAAGCCACACCACAAACCCGTCGCCGCCGTCATAAGATGGTATTATCTCTTTTAGAGTGTCAAACGGGATGTTCTCGTTGCTTTTGTTTGTGGCTACCGTTTGATTTTTCTCGAGCAAATCCTTTTGAAGCTTTAGCAGTTCCAATTCTTTTTCGACAAGCTTTAATTTAATTGCCGCCATTTCGATGTCAACGTGTCCTGTTACAGGTCTGTCCGCCATATCACTCTCACCGTCTTGCACGTACCTTATCGGCAGGTTACCAAAACTACCGCTACGAACGTGCGCCACACCGCTTTGCAAAATCACGCCATTGTCGTTGTCGTAACCCGTTGCCCCATTTGTACTACGCCGTTGTAAACCGCTACTGGAATCGTTGCCGTTGTTTGTTCCGCTTCCATCGTTCCTCTCATTGTCCGCACCGTTGTTGATTTTGTTGTTCGCACCGTTGTTGTTTTTGTTGTTCGAACCGTTGTTACTGCCGTTGTCACTGCCGTCGTTATTGCCGTTGTCTTTTTCTTGTACCTCTTGTACATCTCGCACCGCTACGTTGTCGTTGTCGCCTTCATGGCTATCTGCACATTTTTTCTTACTTGCCGCTCTGCCTTTTCCACGTCGTTGTTGTCTACCCGCGTTTGCGCTTTCACCACCACTCGAACTCTCGTTGTCCGAAACATCGCCGCATTGCGTGCCTGGACAAATTCCGCGCGCTTCTGCGGACAGCTCACTGAGCCTTGCAGCCAACGACGCTTTGGCGCCGCTAGCGTTGACGCCCATAGCAGCGCACCAAGCTTTGAGCTGCATCAGGGAGTATTTCTCCGCGTTTATCAACTCGTGCTCCGTTTGGCAATACATAGCGATCCGTTTCCACAAATTAACCGGTATTTAATTAAAATTTATGCTGGGTCAAAGACCACTTCTGATGAAATATAATGCGAGTTAATATTTTCACGATCGCTCGGTTTGGTATACAATTGCTGATTGCCGTTTTATTTCTTTAAACAATGGCGTTATGCCAGGAATATTATCCTATGAAATAAAATACAGCGAGTCATACTTACGAGTAATTACAACGAGTCTTAGGCGGTAGTTACATCTAATTACATTTACTTCTTAACAGCGAAATCTTAAGGTCTAGTTACGTATATGCACACGTTTACACCCTATTATGCCTTACAATATACACTTTTTTTTTTTTTTTTTTAATTTTCGTTTTTGAAATTTTTGGTTTTTGCTGGTTTGGTGGACGGTGGACTGTGTTACACACTAAACTGCCGGTAGTTTGCTCCTTTTTTGTTAATGTTTAAAATAGTTACGTAAAAAAATTTTTTGATTTTTAATTTTTTGAAACCGCACTGTCTTATATTTGAGTTTTCGCTAATCGCGTACCGGTTTATACTTTTGTTATTGCGCTCGCACATACGTACACATATACACACGATTTTTAATATGTTTAAAATATTCTTGATTTTGATTTATGTTTTTTTTTGTTTCAACGGGTTTCGGCACCATATTCATGATATGAATAAAAACACTTCAGTTTCGTTTTTTTGTGATTTTGGATTCTTCAAGACATGTTTATTTGAATTGAGTTCACTTTTCTTTTATTCTGCCATATATATAAATTTATTAGAATTTTTAAAGCGCTAGGCTGCAAGGTAAGTCGCCAACTGCCTTTTCTTTTTACACAAAAAAAAACTAACTGCCTGCTCGGCTCTCTCAATGCAATTATGGCCGGCGGGTAAGTTCACAATTATGAGGTGAGTTTTGACATACATTAACATTTTCCCTGTCCCATAAAATGCATTTTGCGAATGCCCCACGTCCACTGGTTTTTTTTTGGTGATAAGACAAACAACGTCCATTTATACAATGAAATATACATAATTTTCATAAATTAATATATGTAATATATATATAGATGATGCGGTATGCAAAAGCAAAGCGTGTGGTTTGCTTGAAGTCCAATCCAGAAGAGAGAGAAAAAACTAAAATTTATTTTTCTTAACAAGAACGATTACAATGCAATAGAATGATGAACGAATACAAAAGCAAAATGTCAAAACTAATAGTGCGCATGGTTGCACTCAGAAATAAAAAGTTTAGGAGTACAAGGTGTTGCCACAGTACCCTCCTCCTAGAGAGTCGTAGATGTTGCTACAAAGGCTGACTTTAGACGATCGATGGAGACTTTTACTTTTTTAGCATTAATATCAACTTCAAAGTATTTCGGCGAGCGGTGCACAACTTTGTACGGTCCCTTATATGGCGCTGAAAATGACGGCTTAACAGAGTCGTCGCGAATGAAGACATGGCCACAAGACTTGAGCGTTCGATGCCATCGTTCTATTAGCCCATTACATTGAGGATGATACGGAGTCGTTCTCAAGTGTGACACGCCAAGGCACTTAAGTAATTGCTGGAACACGGCGCTCTCGAACTGACGACCGAGATCTGACGTTATATCGATGGGTACTCCGAAACGTGCTATCCAACCACTCAGCAACGCTTTGGCAACGACTACGGCAGTCATATTAGGAATAGGTATTGCATCTGGCCACCGCGTAAACCGATCGATTACAGTTAGACAATACCGATTGCCCTCCGATAATGGGAATGGGCCAACTATGTCGATGTGCAAGTGCCCAAACCGTTGGGTGGGACAGGCTCTTCGCTGAAGCACGCTTTTGTTGTGCCGGATGACCTTGCTGCGTTGGCATTGAATGCAACTTCTCGCAAAAGATCTGCGTGAAATACCTGGCCATACAAATCGGTCTACCATCATCTTTGCGGTTGCGCGCATGCCGGGATGCGACAGATTATGCGTAGCCTGTAGGAAAGTTTCTCGAAATTTTGATGTAACGAACGGGCGGAGGCGACCTTTGGACATGTCGCAAATAACCCTTTTCGAGCTGGAAGGTAAAATAAAAGATTTCAATTTAAGCGAGTGTCGAATGTTACCGTTTAAGTACGCTTGTAATTCTTCATCGTTCTCCTGATCCTCGGCGAGGATTTCATAATTAATAGAGGCGGCCGTGATCGATTGAATCCGCGACAATAAGTCGGCAGTTACATTCTCTCTACCTTTAACATGCCGGATATCAGTTGTAATTTGCGATATGAAATCTAGCTGCCTGACCTGACGATCCGAAGCCTTGTGCAGCTGCTGTCGAAATGCAAATACTAACGGATTATGATCCGTGTAAACGTGGCAGGTACGACCTTCTAGCATGTAGCGAAAATGGCGCATAGCAAAATATATCGCGGTCAACTCACGGTCGTACGTGCTATATCGCGTCTCAGCTGGCGTAAATTTCCGTGAAAAGAATCCCAGAGGTTGAAGTTTTCCGTTAACGATTTGATTTAAAACTGCTCCAGCTGAGAAATCGGAAGCATCCACCCACAAGGAAAGTTCTGCCTCTGGTAAGGGATGGGCTAACATAGCGCAGCTTGCGAGCTGAGCCTTTGAAGCTTCAAAATTACCTTTAGCGGTTTCAGTCCAACAGAGCGTTGTGTTATCGTTTCTCTTGTTGCCCGTTACCATCGCAAAGAGTGGTCCGTGTAACTCTAAGGCGTTCGGAAGGAACCTCCGATAAAAATTAAGCATGGCTAAGAAGCGCTTGAGCTCTTTCGCAACTCTCGGAAGTTTAATGCTCAACAACGCTTCAACGCGGCTGGACAGTGGGCGAATGCCATCTTTCGTCATAGAGTGGCCCAAGAACTCTAGGTTAGCAACTCCAAATTGCGATTTGGCGACATTAATTGTTAAGTTGTAGTCTCTTAAGCGTTTAAATACTACACGAAGATGTTGCTTATGCTCCTCAATCGATTTCGATGCGATACAAACATCGTCTAAATAAGCAAATGTAAAATCTAATCCTCGCAGTACCTCATTTATCAGACGTTGAAACGTTTGAGCGGCGTTTCTCAAACCAAACGTCATATGGGTGAATTCAAAAAGGCCAAATGGCGTCGTTATAGCAGTTTTACATATGTCGTCTGGGTGTATTGGCACCTGATGGAATGCCTTTTGCAAGTCGATCTTGGAAAATATCACCTTGCCTGCTAAAATTGTCGAAAAATCTTGAAGAAATGGTATCGGATAGCGGTCCGGAATCGTGATAGCGTTTAACGCCCTGTAGTCGCCACAAGGCCTCCAAGACCTGTCAGCCTTACGCACTAAATGCAGGGGACTGGCCCAGCTGCTGCTAGAAGGACGACAAATACCAAGTTTAACTAGAAGTTCAAATTCTGCACGTGCAGCCGAAAGCTTCTCCGGCGATAAACGTCGCGGTCGTGCGCAGACCGGCGGGCCAGTGGTGGAAATATGATGAACAACTGAAGCGTTAGTTTGTATTCCCGGTCGTGATGGACAGGTGATTTCCGAAAACTCTTTTAAAAGGTCAGAAAATTTTTGCGAAGTATTGATTGAGGAAATGTTCGTAAAATTATGTTGCGCAACTGAACACGGTGTTTTTACCAAAGTGGTGCGATCCACAAGGCACTGCCCTTGCAAGTCGACGACCAAACCATGATGGCCTAGGAAATCAGCGCGAAGTATGCCTTGCGAGACGTCGGTGATTATGAAATTCCATAGGAATTCACGGCGTAAGCTTAAGTTGAGTTTAAGCATGACTTCACCATACGTTTGAACGGTGAAACAATTTGCGGCAAACAGTGATATAGACGATGGGCGAGCCCGAGCTAATTTCATCGATTTGGGTATGACGGAGATGTCTGCTCCGGATTCAACCAAAAAACTCATTCTGGCTGACGTGTCATATATGCAAAGACGATGATTTTTCTGCATATCAGAGTGTTTGCCGAGCTCTGATATTGAATAAGCCGAGCTAGCCTATTGACGATTGCTTGATGTTTCTGGTGGGGTGAATGTGCACGGCTGGCGACATTTCGTAGCTTTTGTACCGAACTTGGCGTGATACCAACAAAAGGAGTGTGCATTTTGTACAACCTGTCGGCCGCGCGATGCAGATCTGCTACGCTGACTTGCCCTAGCGTTGCTATCGCCTACTAACTGTCCCACCCGTTTCGAAAGTGCAGCTATTTCGGCTCGCAGACTTGCTATCTCACCCGGAGATTGTATTTCGGTGCTATCCTCGCAAATCTGTGTCCCGTCCTTTAGCGATAAACATTCCGTAATGGAGTCTGCGATTTTAATTTTGTCATTGATCGGAACGTTCGTTGCAATAATAGCAGCTTGTGCGTATGGTGGTAAACGGCTTACCCAGAGATCATGTAGGATACTCTCACTCAGGGCGGGACCAGCAGTGCGACGCATTTCGTTATACAGATCACTGGGCCTACGATCTCCCAGACGAAGTTCCTTCAAAACGCGTTGAAGGCGACGTTGCTGACTCTCCGCAAAATTATCTATAAGTTTTCGGCGAATGTAATTGAACTTGTCTGCAGCAGGTGCACCTTCGATAATTGTACGCATCTCTATTAATTTTGCCGGTGGTACACTTGCTAGAACTATGTTAAATTTCGCGGAGTCAGAGAAAACGCGCGAAGCCTCGAACCAAAATTCTAGCGAATAAAAATAGGCCTCAATGTTATCTTCCGACATCGTGGGCAGCGGAATTCGAGGCAGAGTATTTTGTGTTGAAGTTAGTTCTACACCGCTGCCGCCATCCGTCACCGCCATGCTATCGTTCATTTTGCAAAGGAAAATTATTTAACTAAATTTAGCAAAACTTGCCGGTGGTCACCAATTATAGATGATGCGGTATGCAAAAGCAAAGCGTGTGGTTTGCTTGAAGTCCAATCCAGAAGAGAGAGAAAAAACTAAATTTTATTTTTCTTAACAAGAACGATTACAATGCAATAGAATGATGAACGAATACAAAAGCAAAATGTCAAAACTAATAGTGCGCATGGTTGCACTCAGAAATAAAAAGTTTAGGAGTACAAGGTGTTGCCACATATATTAGCCTTTTTTCGTTATTTGATTTTGTGAATCATATGTGACTCATGGACGAAAAATTTTCTTTACCACGTTCAATGAGTCACATGTGAACACATCGACCATAGTTATTACTTTGCATGACAAATAAGGTTTTGAGTACCGCCAACTATTTACACTCTGAAGTATACACAATAAATTGGTACGAAAAAGATGTTCGGGGTGCTACGTCAAAATGAAAAATCCAAGATTATTGGCTAGAAAAGCTAAGCAAGTACATACTGAGTGCAAAATATGAAAAGGGCATTCTGTTTAGATTGCTATAATGAGCACCATCCTTGATTTTGTAATATTTTTCTACCAATAATAATCACCTTTCGTATTTAAATTTTATTTATTGCATGTTTCTTCTACTGACTAAAAGTGACCTTTCAGGAAAAAATCACGAAAATTTCTTTAATTTCCTCAAAGGTTATGTTTTTTGCCATACGTCCACGTATCATTAAAAAAAATATCACGTAACGTTCATAACAAAAAATCTATTCAAAAATATATACACAAATGAGTCACATGTGACTCATGAACTTATTTCAATAAGCTCACGTGAGTCATATATGACTCATTGGACAGGGAAGTTGTTAAGGTCGGTACATAGTACCTATTTTCAAGAAGTATTTAAATACGTTTCATTTAAGGTAAGTAGTGTTTTCATATTCTGGTAAGTATATACATTTCATTAAAATTACAGGTAGCAGGCAAGTATTATTTTAGGTAATTGTATACATAAATTCATTTTCATATTCGGGTAAATATATGTATGTATATACATTTCATTAGATTTTCAGGTAGTAGGTAAGTATTTTATACAAAGGAAAAGACGGAAACTTCCTTAATCGAATTCAATTAAATTTGCATCCATGTCTTCAACAGGTAGCATGATCAAAAATAATGAAATACATATACGTATGTATGCTTATAACGGGTTTTTCAATAAAACAAAAACTGTTTTGGATATCTATGAAATTATTTATTCCTGCGAAAGTATATTCGATGACATTATGTATGGAACTCGATTTCTTTTGCATGGCCACCACGAGCAGAGGTCCAGACGCTGAACCCAATTTTCGACAGTTTTCAAGCATAAATCGGCCGATACTGTTGTAATTTCACGTTCGATATTCGTACGAAGTTCATCAATCGTCGCTGGCTTGTTGGCATAGACCATAGACTTGACGTATCCCCACAGGAAATAGTCTAACGGCGTTAAGTCGCACGACCGAGATGGCCAATTGACTGGGCCATTTCGTGAGATAACACGTTCACCAAACTTCGTTTTCAATAAATCAATTGTGGCATTCGCTGTGTGGATTGTGGTGCCGTCCTGTTGAAACCACATATTGTCCAAGTCCATATCATCCAATTCGGGCAAAAAATATTCGGTTATCATTGAGCAGTAGCGAATCCGATTCACAGTAACGTGCCGGTCTTGATCATCACGAAAGAAGTACGGCCCAATGACGCCGCCGGCCCGTAAACCGCACCAAACCGTAATTTTTTCTCGATGCAATGGTAACTCATTGAGTAGGTGTGGGTTGCTGTGTGAATTTCGGTAGTAAATTTTAATAATTTCAACTCGTTTTTGGATCGTATATCTTTCCATGATGAAATGGCAAACCTTTCTGAAGAGACATGTCAAGAGAGCAGGAAAAAATATGGCGTCGTTTGCTGTCCCTATCGGTCTACTTTTGTAGCGTCCCTATTGAAAACCCCTTTATTACATATAGTATGTATATTGTCATGATAACTGATCCTGCGTAAATATATTGTACTTATTCTTTTTATTTAATTTTTTATAAAAGTGTTTTTAAGATCTTGATGGATAGCTTTCATAGTAATGAACCATGGAGCATTCGTAATTGTTCTTAAAGATTAAGATTGATATCATTGTAAAATTTCTATATTTGATTTTAAAGCGGTTTAACAGAGTTGAACACCATATCGGATTTACTATAGCCTTATATCACAAAACTTAATTTTGAAGGTAAGTTTTCTGGAACATGCGCATACCTGACTAATTTGATGTATAAAAAATCATAGAAAAATAGCAGTTTTAGGGGTCGTCAAGGAAGAACCCCTAAAACCACAATTTTTTCGGATGGAGAATTTGAATTTTGTTTTACATATATTACTGACTATTTGTAATATTTGCACCAAGCTAGCAAAACCCGATTTTATTATATATACATATGTATCTTAAAAATAAAACCGAGATCTAAAATCGGCTGCAATTTAAGCCGTTCGGCCCCACTCCTGAACCAACTGTTGGAAAAATGCATATTATCGTGGTTATTAGACCTTTATAATGAATTTTGAATACATATGTATACGAATCAAAATATGATAAAAAAAAACACAAACGGATAGCACATTTCACGCCGTTCGATAGAGTTGTTCCCGTCTTACAAAGGCGACATCTATGTATATTTATCTCTGGATGCAAAAGAAGACGAAGATAACGATGCTGGGTGTATTTTATTATTATTATTCTTTATTAGAGCAATATAAAATATTTCACTAACTAATGGAGCACACTAGCTACTTAGGCCTACGGTGCTTTGGTTTTTTAAGCAATATAGTAGTTTATTGACAGGTACAACTTATGTTTTTTAAATTTGTTAACGTGTGATTATATGCTATTAATTAAGCCGACATCTTTTATAAAGTTAAATATCTTAAGGACATTATCTGTGGTGATATGTTTTAGGAGCAGGGAAGGTTGGGTTGAGCGAAAGTGGGATAGCCTTTTGCAGTGTAAAGCTGCACAGTTATCAAGGATGTGTAGAATTTTAAGGTTATTCCCGCAAAAGGGACAAGAGGGCGGAGGACTGGATAGGAGGAGATATTCGTGTGTTAGTTTTGAGTGCCCAATCCTTAACCGGGTAAAAATACTGGTTTGCATTTTAGATAGCGTAGATGGAAAAGTTGCCTTTTTGCGTTCGGGGTTGAAGTTGGTGTAGGGGTGATTGAAGAGGGTCCATGTATTGAGTTGATGTAGCGAGAGGTAATTACTGATAAGTCTACGGATATCATTTTGAAAGGGGGGGTCGAAAGTGATTACAGGAGACAAGTGCAAACTTTTTGCTGCATGATCAGCATGTTCGTTCCCAGTGATTCCTTTGTGGCCCGGGATCCATATTATTTTTATTTTACCCGCTTTTTTATTAACCAGTCACGTATTTGGGAGATAACATGATTGTTGTTGTGGATATTCTCCAGGGCCTGTAGGACGGAAAAGCTGTCTGTGAAAATTGCGAACCTACCCTTATTATTGTATGCGTGAGTTACTGCATTCAGAATTCCAAAAGCTTCCGCTGAAAAAATGGAATAATGGCTTGGGAGACAACCTCCTATTAATAATTTGCCGTTATAATCAACAGCAGCGAAAGTTGTACTGAATTCAACTTTGGAACCATCTGTGTATATATGAAACCTATTGGCTAAATCTTTCTGGCTAACTAATTCGTGAAAGAGCTGTTTATACGTGTCAGGGCTCGTACAGTCTTTTTGGAAGGAATGAAGACTGGAATCGATTGAGCTGGAAAGTAGGAGCCAGGGTGCTTGGTGGCTTATCATGGAACGGGTTGGAGGGATTTGGATGTCCAGGTCGTTTAGGTAAGATATTCAGTGTCGTATAGCAGACTTTACTTTGGGGGTGCGTTTGTGTTCAGAGGCGTTTTTAAAAATATCAAACAGGGGCCTGTTGGTGGTAGTTAGGAGTTTTGGAATTAGTTTGATAGTGGCCGTTTTATATCTTTCCGAGATAGACGGCAGCCCAGCTTCAGCAAGGACACATTTAGTTGGGGAAGTTGGAAAAGCGTACACGCTTCTGCGTACTGCGGTGTGATAGGGCATATTGATCAGTTTGAGATGTGATTTTGCGCAACCTCCATAAATAGGAAGGCCATAGTCTATTTTGGACAAAATTAATGCCCTTGTTATATCTACTAGTGTATTGGTGTGAATGCGTAGGTGTTTTGAAGTTAGGTATTTGATTATGTTTAGTCTAGTCCAGTGTTTTTCAATCTTTTTGATTTCGCGACCCCTTCACAGGTTGAAATATTCTGACGACCCTCTGTGTCATAGAAAGCCCAAATAATAATTTAATTAAATGACTACATACTTAGTTTAGGTTATTATTTTTTTCTATTTTGGTACATTTATCTATTAATTCTCGCCGGCCAAACTCCGACGGCGATGTTGCCACAGGGCATTGTCGTTGCGGCGACAGTAAGCGCCCCGCCCGCGCTACCCGCATTCTTCTTTTGTTTCAACTCCCATCTCTCACTCAGTTAAGCGCACCGAGGAGTACGGACGTCATTCTTTTGTATTTTTGCCGACTCTGCGCGTTTGTAAAATGGATAAATTTCTCAAAAGATCGCAGCCTTCAACATCTGGCACGAGTGTCAATAGCGGTGGTGGTGAATAAAACCCGAAAAAAATAGACATTATGATGACAGTTATTTGAAACCCTTTTTTGGACAAATCAATAGATCTGGCTGATGTCACCATTAAAATTAAAGAATGTCTTCTAGATTTAGCCGCTGATGGCATGCTCAAATTGGAATTTTATTCACAAAGTGTCTACGTATTTTGAGGGAAGGGAAGCTCTTAAATTATGAGTGCCATTCACCACTTCATACTTGTGTGAACTAACTTTTTCTTCAATGATAGACAATTAGAAAACGATTTGATTATTAACGTATCAAAAATAGCACCACAATTTGATAAACTTTTGAAATATAAACAAGCCATCCTTCCCACTAAAATTGTGTTTTTGTTGTATAAGAACCTCGACTTTTTCATTCAGTCGGCGACCCCCGAGGAAGGCTTCGCGACCCACAGTTTGAAAAAGACTGGTCTAGTCATAAGATTTTTTCTAAGGTACAGACAGTGTTCTTTGTATGTGTTTTTGGAATCGAATATGATACCAAGCATTTTTAAATGCTTTACGTTTTCAATGGTTGTATTCGTTATATTTATTTGTACCTGCGGACAGTGTATTTTGCGGCAAACGTGTAAAATTTTGCATTTGTTCTGTGATAGAATAGCTCCTGAGTATTGTCCCAAGGAGTAAATATCTTCTAGCAACTTCGAAAGGATTGTTTGAACTTTGTTGATGTCTTTGACTTTTGTATAAAAGAAAGCATCATCAGCATATATCCTGAAGTTTAAGCTTTTGTACACGGATGCTACTTTATTGAGCTGTTCAAAGGCTATAATAAAAATAACTACGGAGAGGGGTGAACCTTGGGGAATACCGTTTTCGAGTGGGTATGTGGAAGAGAAACAGCCATTTACTCGAGTCTGGAATTTACGACCTGTGAGGAAGGACTTTATTAGCTTATATATCCTGGGTCCTACTCCCCAGGATGCAAGCTGTTCGAGAACGACATGGGCCCCAATGCGGTCAAAGGCCTTTTCAAAATCCGTTGATAGGATTGTAACGTGGTTTTTTGTTGTTAGTGAGTCTGTAATGTAGTGTTGCAGGGGCAGAAGCCCTTCTAGAGTACCGTGCTGCTTTTTAAAGGCGACTTGGTTGGGACTGACGAGATTGTTTTTTGTTGCGAACCACATTAAGCTCTTGGCGACCCTTTTTTCCAGAATTTTGCCTACACATGAAAGAAGGGAAATTGGTCTATAACCGTCCATATTGTTGGTTGGTTTGTTGGGTTTGGGTATAGGGATGACTGTGGCTGTAAGCCAGGGATGCGGGTAGCAGCCGGTTTGTAGGATTCTGTAATAAAGGGATACAAGGGAATTTTTACAGGGGTTGGGAAGGTTTCGTAGCATAGGATAGGATATTCTGTCCCTTCCTGGTGTTTTTCGTTTTGCGTGTTGCAGGGAGAGTTGTAGTTCTACCGCAGTAAAATTCACCTCAAGGCTTCGAGCAGTGTTTGTTAGTGTGGTCGGATTGTATGGATCATTTAGTATACTTCTTTTGCTGGTGGTGTAATTTGATGGAAAGTTGGAATCCATTGCGTAATCTGACCAGGTTTTTCCGAAGGCATTCGCAATATCTGGAGAGCAAGAAAGAATGTTGTTTCGGAATTGGACAGTTGTGATGGGAGTTGGGGGAAGCCCTGTAATTCTTTTTATTGACGCCCAAATTTTTTTGGGGGTGGAGGCTGGGTTTATTTTTTCCGTAAGCTCAGTGATTGCCAACCTTTTAGCGGTCTTTACGGATTTTTTAAAGAGTGCGTTGGCTTTTTTATACTCTATTAAGTTGGGCAGGGATGGGGAGGATTTGTATGTTTGCCACAGCCTTTGCTTATTGGTACGAATAGTGCTTAGGTCTTTATTCCACCACGTTACTTATTTTCGTTTTTGATGTGTGGTGTTACTCTGGGGGATTGCTATATTGGCAGCCGACTTAATGGCTTTTGCGATTTTTGAGGCTAATTGATGGGTGTTAATAAAGCACAAGTCGTTGAAGTTTTTTTCACAAATGGATTGATAGAGTTGCCAGTTGGCGGTATCCATCATAAATTTTGGCAATCTTTTTAGTCGAAAGGGAGGTAAATTTGTTTGAATCTCACAAAATACCGGATAATGGTCACTTCCATATAGGTTGTCGAGGGCATACCAAGAACCACTAGGACTTAAGTTTGCATCAACTAACGTTAGGTCAATGTGTGTAAACGTATTATGCGTAGAGTGGTGTGTGGGAGATCCATCCAGGCGTTGAAGTCCCCTAAAAGTATCGTGGAATTATGGATTCGGGATAACAAAGAGAAAATGTCGCTTTCGGAGAAGTTTTGGTTTGGCGGTGTTTACTATTGTAAACGAAGGGGCAATATTGCACTCGATGGCTATGGACAAGGGGATGGAGTTTTGGAATACTATCTTGTGTGGTATATCCCGCTTTATGAGAATGGCCACTCCTTGTTTGGAGGTATTATTGCAGTGACTATTGTTAAAATATCCTATGTAGTTTTTTGGGGTAATTATATGTTTGGAATTGAAAGGGATATGGGTTTCTTGGAGGCATATCACAGCAGGTTTAGTGTATCTAACTAAAAGATCAAGCTCGTTGTAATTATTAAGATATCCTTTGATATTCCATTGTGCAATTTTAAATGACATAAATTAGATATCAATGTAAGCTTTAAAATAAAAACTTATAATATTGACAAAATATTGTATGGTGTGTCGAGCTAAATGTATGTACATATATATGTACATGTAAATACTTTTTTAAGTATGTGAATGTGTGTATAATGCATGCATATCGCACCCTAAATACAAAAGGGTCACAACTCAAAATACTAAGATTTTCAGGAGAGACGTAAAACGTTTTATGTAAAAATTATTGTAATATTTAAAGAAAATATTTTTCCATCATGAAAATATACAACATTGAAGAAGGTTCTGCTATATTTTTTTCAATTTTATATTATGTTTGCGAAAATAAAACAAAATTTTGATTTATGACTGTTTAACTGAAATTTTTTCGATTAACTAGTGATATTATCTTAAGTTGTGCCTTTTTAACTGATACATTTTAATTGAAAATAAATTAATTGAACTCACTTTTCACAACTATAGAGGCACAATGCAAAATAATATACCACGAAATTTATCACTTTTTACAGTTATAGAGGCCGAACTCAAAATAAAACTCTTTATGTGTAATAAAAGTGATCAGCTGTTCTTGAGCATATTAACGCAACTAAAAATAATTCTCTTTAGTTGATCGTGCAAAACCAACACACTTGACATAAAAATAGACGTAACTGTATTTTTCCAGTTAAAGAAGATAGTTATGTAAACGAAATTTTTGCAGTAGTTAGAGATGTGTACTCTGAATTAATTCATGCAAAAAACTCAGTTTTGAAACATTTTGAGTTGTGACCCTTTTGTATTTAGGGTGCGATATTTCTTGTATATGATCGTACATATAATTGTTAACTTTGTAATTGATTTTCTTGCAGAGTTGTATGTGGGTAAATAAATATATTATTGTATAAGTACTAGTTAGTTAATATTGTGCGTTGTTATTGTCTCAAAATGTTCTTCCATAGGAGTTGCTGTTGTTGGAGACGTGCCAATGTTATTGCAGGCGATCGGAGGTGGCGCCCTGAAGTGTTCTGTTGCGTTGGATTGTTGTTGTGAGAGAGTTTCAAATTCCAAGGTATTTGCTGTGGTCGCTTCGGAGATAATGTGGTTTGGTGAGAGGATAGTAGACAAATACTTATAGTAGTTTGTGCTTATGGTACCGAATGCGTCGGCTGCTGATATGGCCCGGTTTGGGTATTACTCGATGTGATGTGATTGTTGTTGTGAGGTTGTTTTTGTTGATTGGTGTTGTTTTCGGTTTCTTTTGTTGATTGTTGGTTTATTATGTTATTGTTGATTGAGTTGATTTTTGTTGTTATTGAAGGGTTGTTGACTTTTGATTTTACATTTTTGTCTTCGGGTGTGGAGTTTTTAGCAACCGTGCTTGCATATGAAAGCGAGGTAGGCTGAAGTGGGTTACGGGATTTGTAAATTTTGTTGGCTTCGCGCAAAGAGCACCTTTCTTGTGTTTTTATTTTTAACACTTCTTTTGCCTGTTGGTATTTTGGGCAGCAATTGGATGTGGCTGCGTGGTCGCCAGCGCAGTTCGCACCGTAGGTTCTTATGCAGGGTACTGGAACATGAGGAGGGAGATTGCATGAGAAACATGCTGGAAGGTTTTTGCAATGCTTTTGGGTGTGACCCAGTCTTTGGCAACTCTTGCAGCGCATTGGGTTGGGGTAAAAGGGACGGACGGATGTGTTTATCCATGCAATGTTTATCTTATCAGGTAAGTGATAGCTATCGAAAGTAATGAGCACAACACCAGTGGGTTTTGAGACTCCTTCGACCGCGCGTTGGAATTTGTATACGTTCGTCACATTATAATCTTTAAGTCCTTCTACAATTTCTTCTTCAGGTACGTTATTTAAAAATGGGGCATACACTGTACCCTTGACACTGTTGAGGTTTTCGTGATAGTTTGCGGTTATTTCACATATACCGGGCAGAGTTTTCGCATCCAAAAATTTTTTTGCGTATGCTTGACATTTGAGTAAGAGCACTAAACTTCCGTCCGGAAGCGGAAGTATTTTATTAATTTCTTTACATATCACTAGTAAAGCTTTGTGAACCGCGAATACTGAATAGGACGAAAGGTTTTTTTTGGGATCGGTGGCTTTGATCGTGACAAACTTTGGATCGTCTTTTTTGGACACTGGTAGTTCGGGGAATTGTTCGAATAAGTTTTTGGCTTGGGGTTTTTTGCTTTTGGGACGTGGGCTGGAAGATAATTGGGCGAACCCATTATCCCCAAGGTTCATGGCCCCAGGGGCCATTCTAAACATTAATATGTTTTCGATGCGCAAGGGTTAAGGAAATGTATGTATGCAAGAAAAGTGAAGAAGAAGCACAAGAGTAACACTAAGGCACTGCGCTAAAGCACTGAGAAACACTATAATATGATATTATCGATCGAGGAGCGTTAATAACCGTTCACGGCGGATGCTTGTCGATGACTGGTATTTTATCTTGTTTCAAAATATGTTCACTAGGTCGTCCTCTTTTTCGTTGTATTGAGGAGGATGGTGTAGCATTTAGCAACGCGTAAGCAACAAAGATGGTGTCAGTACATATTACTATTATTATTATGTATTAAAGCCCCCCCGTTGAAGGGAAATACGTATATGAGAACAATTTTTCGAGAATTTGGAGCAAATCGAAGCTCTTCTTGAAGAAGTCCTCGAAATACAATTTGATCAAATGTGTAACTGAACTTTGATATGCTTAATATTGCTTGCATCAGTTCTTGCATTATTTATAATCATAATAGGCAAAGGAATGGTGTACCACGAGTAAACAAGAGGCATTATAGGATAAGCCTTTATGAATAAATTGTGAAACTTTGGCTGGAGTATCGGTTTCAGTGGCCAACTTTGCAACGCTCATTCAAACAAATGATCTCCGATATTTTGGATTTGCAAATAGAGGATCATCATGTGGTTTCTATTGTTTAAAAGAGAAATCCTATTATGCCTCGATCATTATGCACGTTGCTAAATACTATGCATAAAGTGCATTAAAAATCCCAAGCGAGGTGATATCACTAGCCCTTATTTAACTCGAACCTTCTTAAACTTATTGAATTACCAAATTAAAATAATAAAAAAATTACTATTTTTCTGACGGAGCTGCGTCGCAGTATAAAAACAAGTTTAACTTTGCAAATTTGGCCCCTTTCATGGGAGTGATTTTAATATAAAGGGGAATGGATTTTGAAAAATCACGGGTTATTAAAAATACGCAAGACTTTGATCATTAATAATAATAATAATTTGGCGCTTATACTAAATAGGTCAGTGTTTGGCCAAGCTTCTCCTACCATGTGTGGTGTGCGTCTTTATATTATACCACAAATGGACGGACCTAAAGTTTTGTGCCGACTCCGAACGGCAGATGTATTTTATGAGAAGCTTTTTCATTGCAGAAATACCCTCGGAGGTTTGCCATTGCCTACCGTGGGGTGAGCGCTATTATAAAAAAACTTTTTCTATTATTAAGATTTTGCTTGCCCTGACTGAGATTCGAACCTCGAACTTAACGGCATATCGAGTTATAGCACGCACCGCTACCAACTCGACCACAACGGCCACTTTCATCATTATATATCTTTTAATGAAGAGAATATGCAAAATTATGTTATATTAATGAAAATTTGTTTTCGTAATTTACTTCAACAACATACATTATTCATTTTGCCGCTATGAAAAATACAAATATTACACAGTGTGACTCAGTGTGACACTCAAAAATACCTTTTGCTTTTCCGTTGATTTTTATTTACAAGGAAGGAATTCTTCCTCTACTAAATATGTTTCACCAGCATCAATTGACTCACTTTTTGTAGGCACTTCGGCATTTAAGTATTTTGGTTTTGTAACCGTAACAACATTCGCATACTTTACGTTTTTCCGCGATTTAAAATTGTGACCTGAAACGTTTGTTTTGCAAAAATAGCAATCGTCTTGTTTATGATATGCCTGATGATGCCAAGTCATAGGCACAGAAAAGGAAAATTAATTTATTGTTGAACTTTAAATTTTTTTAATGTTGTGCAGCAATATTCACAAATAAATTCTGGCTCGTACCAGCGACTCGCATCATAAAACCTTTCGAAAATCTTGTTATATATTTTACAACATAAATATTATTTTTAAAATCACGCCGATGACTTGTAAATAAGCCACAAATGTAGAAAAACTTATTTAACAGCAAACACAACAAAAGATAAACAACACGTGCTCTTCAGTATGAGGGAAATTTATAAAGACTTCAAAATTGAGTAAAAACTCAAAAATTAAGTGATAATTTCCTTGGGAACAACAAAGCAAATTTTTGCAAAAATTTCGTTCTTATAAAAAGTAAAATAACTCAGTCACTTTTTGGCCGATTTTTTAAAAGAAACATTCGTTGAACTCGGTATTAAACGTACTCTTCCTAACCTAATCAAAACTCATTTTGTGTTTTTATAAAATAGTGTGTGAAAATATCGCCAAAGTCAAAAAATGAAGAAAAAGGGTATTTAAAACAAGTAAATTTCTTCAGCTTTATTAAGACGTCTATAAATCTTTCAAAAGGTCTGAGTTTCTTCTTTCTTAAACCGTTCTTAGAATGAAAATCGGTTTTTAATTAGCGCAAAAGCACGAAAAATCTGTTTTTTAAGGTTAAGTCGAGATTTTGGGGGTGTTTGACAAATTCCAAAATTGGATTCTCGTTCTACTCGATAAGACCTACAATCAAAATGAAATCACTTCCCAGGTATTTCGACTTCATTCTTTTTTGTAGCACTGTGTTATATATCGGTATCTAAGTAGGTACTGAGTGGAGTGGGTAAAAAAATCAATATCTAAGGAGGAATATCGTTGCCTAAAAACTGGTTTCCTCACATTAGTAATCCATATTGAAGGGAGCAATTTGCTCGCTGGATGAAGTTCTAGCCGTGACCTTCTAGCGGAAGTAAATCTTAACGTTCTTTCCAGAGTATCCTGACATTTCAGACCTATCATCTTGAAATCAATGCACAAAACTGCGGTGTCTTAGTCATGATTTCAACACTCACTGCGGCACTTTCGAAATTTCAGACTCACTTTTCAGCATAAAAAAAACTATATTGTCCTCTCTCAATAAATGTTTGACTATACAATTTTCTGACATGCACCTGATGAATTTTATTCTGTAGCTCAGCAGTTTTAGATCTCGACGCTTAACAAAGTCTTGGCTTCCACGACTCGGTACAAAAAAAAAGAAAAACAAAGATTAGCGTCATGTGGATTGCACCCCTAGTGTCGGTGGGGCGGGCGGAGGGTAACCGTTGGATTTTATAATAATTATTAGTTGAAGATCCTTTCATTTGTATCACCTCCTGATGGCATGAAGCTGAACAGTTTAGCGCAAGTCTCGGCCGGTATTGAATACCATGTTTCTTGGATTTTTCCCCACAACTCATGCTTGTTTTTTCATTTTTGTCCACCGATTGATTTCTTCAGCACTCCCCATAGGTGTTCGATGGGTTTAAGGTCCGGCGACTGTGAGGGCCAAACTATAACGTCAACTTTATTGTCATGAAACCAAGATTTCACTATTTTTGACGCATGTTTCGGGTTGTTGTAATGCATAAACTCTTATTTAATGGGCATGCGCTTCTCTGCATAGGCCCACATTGCACATTTTATCCTGTATCCAACAAATTGGACCAACTCCAACCATTATAGATCCGCCACCGTGTTTTATAGTCTTTCGTGTATATCTAAGGTTGAATTCCGCATTCCGGGGGCGTTGCACGAAGATTTTGCCATCGCAACCAAATAAATTTACTTTAGTTTCATCAGACCAAAGAACGTTGTTTCAATTTCGACGAATGAAGTGCCTCTCATGCGGCTGGTTACCAGAGCATTTAGTGACTCCCTAAGGTCATTAAACGACAAAAATGGGAATTTCTTCTTTTTTTTACTAGAAAATAATCAAAATGCGGCGTTGTTTTCCGTTTTCTTCCTCATTTTCCACTTTTTACGTGTTTTTTCAGGGCATTACAGACCGTATTTTTGGAGCATACCATTATATCCGCTATTTCACGAATTGTTTTTCTCGATTTTCTCTATATTATAATGGTTTTCTTTTAATTTTCCGTACAATGTTTTGCGCGACCTATTTTGATAAATTAAATAAATTTACATCAAACAGTAAAGAAGTTAAACTCAATGTTTATACCTGACTGTACTTGTACACATAACGGTTGTTTGTAACAGCATAAAATAATCGAGATAGATATAGACATATATGTATATACTAAAATGATCAAAATGAAAAGCGAAACCTGTCTGTCTGGTCCGTCCTTCCGTCCGTCCGTCTGTCCGTGGTTACAATAACTTGAGTAAAAATTGAGATATCTCAATGAAATTTGGTATTTAGATAGCTCTTTGGACAGGGTAGATTGGCATTCATTTTTTCGGTATCTACTAAAACAAATTGTGTGAAATTCGGTATTTGAAGCGATTTTGAACTAAGGAATAAGGTATTTATGTAATTTTGAAAAATGGGCGTTGGTACGTATACTTAAGAAAAAATGTCTGTATCTCAATAACGGTGTAAGGTATCGTCACGAATTTTCCTCAATATCGCTCTTATCATCACCCACCTCCCATATAACGAAAAGTTTTAAAAATGCAAAAATTTCGTCACAAAATTTGGTAAACATTGATACCATTAGTATTACCGTCAGTAATTTTTGAAATCGCCCAACTTCCATATAACGGAAATTTTGAAAAATGCAAAAAACTTCGTTTTTCAGTATTTATTGGAAGAAATTGAGTAAGGTTTAATACTAGCCGCGATTTGAAACAAAGAAACGGGGTTCTTATGAAATTATTGGCACCGCCCATACAAAACTACATCGCGAGGGTATATAAAAGTCGGTTTCGCCCGAATTTAGCTTTTCTTACTTGTTAAACTTAAAATTAATTTGTACGCGATTTTGACTGTTTTTCGATGCAAACTAGTGTAAAACTGACTTTGTCCCTATTATTTTTTCCACTTCATACTGAAAACGTGCACCTATAAACATATTTTTTTTCCAATGCAAATACATCTCTGCTTTGATAAGTTTCTAAATAAAGTACAGGGTGATAACTTTACTTTACAGTTGGTTTTAATAAAGTAGAATCACTATTTACAAAGCTGTATTACCAGAAAAGGGAATTAAGGCTATGTCTGTATTATTTTTTAAAAGTTTGTGGCATTCCTGCCAGTTTTTTAAAATGAGGAACATAGACGAAGACAAATATCGTTTCATCTTTGTACATGAATCTGTAAAATCACTAACCATAGCAGCGATAGTAAAATCACAAGATTTTGCTGCCTAAAAACTGTCTTCTACAATTGCCACTAATGTTTGACAATCAAAATCATCGATTTGTCGTAACAATATGTATGCCTTTTGCACATCTGCTTTGTTGCCGCCAGGATATTATTAACTGATTTTATTATACCCGTATAAATTTTAATTTTCTGTGCCCAAGGATTCGAATAGGAGGTAGAGGAAATTTTTTTTTTGAATTGGTCTTTAACCTTTTGCGATGTCATTTTCGGACGAAATTTAGCGTTTGTTGAGAGGGAATCGGAGAATTCTTAAACAAAAATGTGAAGTTTTAAAGTTTTTGCGATTTTTGGCACTTTATGCAACAATTATTATTCAAATAATTTCATTTATGCTTTGTATTTATTAGAAAGCTGATTAAGATTCTGTCCCTGGCGACATCAGTAAAGCTCGGTCGGGCCACCCCGGAACGGATGCTGCCCAACCGACCTTTGTCGTTTGGAAACGGGTGCGCTACCTTCAACCGACGCCCTAGCCGTGGGTTGATAATTTGGTAGTAGAGCTTTCGCCTTCTCTACCGCGTCCCTTGCACTCTGTGGCAACCTTTGAGCGTGCGTGGGCCGCCCGCTCGATCGCCGTGGATTCGTCCGTAGTTTCCATAGCGGCGATTCCCAGGTTGCTACTTGGATTGGCTGCTTGTCGCCCTTCCCCAGTTGTGCCAGGTCGTAAGACCTTTGCCCGCATGCGTACAGGCTTCGCAGCCGTGCCGGCATTTGATGGGCGCATGCACCGGCACTGTATTACACCGTGGAGGGGAAGACGAAGGTGTATTCTTTTTTTAGTTTATTGGCCTTTCAGCCAACGGGAGGGTCGCCTCAAGCGTTATCCTACAACCACCAACCAAATGACGACGAGATCGGAACGTACTTCGAGGCCTGCCAAGGTTTTAACGGGACGGAGGCAGTCACAGCATGAGCCTTACAGCCATTTAAGTAGGGTTTCACCACTACATACTCAGGTAACAGAATACCGCAACCACCAGCTCGGTAACAACAAATCATTAACTGTAGGGTAGAGGGTAGTTTAAGGACGAAGTTATGGTCAGGCCAAAGGGGGTGTTCTCATCTTCCTTTATCTGTTCCCCGAGGCTTAGGTTAACAGTGCTATTAAGCGTGAAGGAAAAATAAGAAGATTGATAGTAAGAGGTGGAGAGGCATCTCATCCGAAGAAAAGCCGTCATGTTGTACTTCACTACCCTTTTAGCATCTTCAATAGAAAAATATACAATACTTTGCACATACATATTTACGAACTATGTACATATTTGGACTAAAAAAAATTTTTTTAATTCATACGGATATACCTACATTAAGTTCCGTATGTATGTATATTCATTTATAGATTTCTAAAGCTATGATATGGCTTTGATAAAATCATTAATAATAATACTTTTGTGGCAGTTTCTTATTTCTAATAATGCCATTTAAATAATCGAGGTAGATATGTGGCAACACCTTGTACTCCTAAACTTTTTATTTCTGAGTGCAACCATGCGCACTATTAGTTTTGACATTTTTTCATTATTCTATTGCATTGTAATCGTTCTTGTTAAGAAAAATAAAATTTTGTTTTTCCTCTCTCTTCTGGATTGGACTTCAAGCAAACCACACGCGACGACTCTGTTAAGCCGTCATTATCAGCGCCATATAAGGGACCGTACAAAGTTGTGCACCGCTCGCCGAAATACTTTGAAGTTGATATTAATGCTAAAAAAGTAAAAGTCTCCATCGATCGTCTAAAGTCAGCCTTTGTAGCAACATCTACGACTCTCTAGGAGGAGGGTACTGTGGCAACACCTTGTACTCCTAAACTTTTTATTTCTGAATGCAACCATGCGCACTATTAGTTTTGACATTTTGCTTTTGTATTCGTTCATCATTCTATTGCATTGTAATCGTTCTTGTTAAGAAAAATAAAAGTTTGTTTTTCCTCTCTCTTCTGGATTGGACTTCAAGCAAACCACACGTTTTATTTTTGCATACCGCATCAGCTATATATACATACATAAACATACCAAAGTGATCAGAATGAAAAGGGTAATCGGTTTAGCCCTGACTGTCTGTCCGTGGACACGAGATTTCTAATGAAACATGGTACACTAGGGATGGGTAACTCAACAAATTTACAGCAGCTAACTCAATGACTCCAACTCAATTTAAGGAGTCAGCTCATTAAACTAACTCATTTGACTCAATGTATACTACACTCATTTGAGAAATATGAATGCGACTCATATTTTGAAACTTAATGACAGGGTTGCAATTTGTATCGGAAATTAAGGGAATTTGTTTATTATTATTATATTTTTGGAGGAGCAGAAAATAATTATATAAATTGTAAAAAAAAAAAGAATGGTCAAAAAATGATCACAGATATATTTTTTTTTAAATTGAATAGACAAGACATCTTGGATTTTCTGTTCGTTTAATAAAAAAATTGTATCTAAAAATTATTTTTATTAATTTTATTAGATCAGAAAAACTTTAAAAAACATTCATTTTTCATTATTATTATGTTATTCCCATCGACACTATAAATGATTTACACTATCGTATTTAAATTTTAAATTTTAAAACTATGGAGGGTTACACGACATAAGATGTCTACCTCATTTTTACATTTATCTCATCCTGTTATTTTTTGCAAATTGAGTTACAATGAGTTACGATGTTGCATTGAAGCAGCTAGAGTGAGAAAGTTATATGGAGAAAAACGAGCATGCGTGATTCAATTGAATAATGAGTGCGGTGGAACATAACTGAGTTATGGAGTTAAATTTTTTTGGAGATGGGAGTCTGAGTTACCGATTCACTGACGGGAATCAACTCAATAACTCAACTCTGAGTTGAGTTACCCACCTCTATGGTACACACATAGATTGCTCTTCAACTAGGGAGGTTGGTAGATATTGGTTGGTATTGATCGAACTTCGTTTGTTTCTTCGGTGCCAGTGAACACTGAGTGGACAAAAGTAACAAAATCTAAACGTCGAAATGAATTAAGAATTGTTGGTATAAACACAAATACGGATTTGGATGTGGCTGGCCGTATGAAATCGTTACATTTATCGTCATTTCTGCCTTCCGTTTCTGCTGACAACATTATTGAGTTTATTGTCAAGCATGCAGCTATTAATAAAAAACATCTTGTGTGCTATGCACTAGTTAAAAGTGAAATCGTAAAAAAAGTTTATTTTAAGTTAGGTGTTTCTGTTGCTTTTTATGATAAGCTCCTCTCGGCTGCTCTTTGGCCTGCCAATGTCAATACACGCCCTTTTCGTTTTTTTCGAAAAGAAGAGAAACAACAAAAGCAAACATAACTTCTGATAATTTTAGCGGCCTGAATGTGTATTTTCAGAATGTATCTGTCCTACGTACTAAATGTGAACATTTTCGCGCTGTTAGCTCGCAACTTGATTATGATGTATTTGTAATAGTTGAGACGTGGCTCAATTCTAACTTTTTTGATGAGGAATACTTTGACTCTAATTTATATAATGTTTTTCGAAAGGATAGTGATGTAACTAAAACTGGTTTCGCAAGAGTTGGTGGTGTACTCATTGCGGTACAACGTAAATTTCATGCATATTTAGTTTCGCTTGAGAACGATGATTCTTTAATAGATCAACTGTGCGTTTGTGTTAGAAGTACGACAGCACAAAGCTCATTGTTTTTTGTGGTTTCATATATTCCACCAAATAGTGGAGAATTTCATTATCGCTTGCATGCTGACAATATTACCTCTGTAGTCATAAATAAGTTAAGTGATAACCAAATATGCATTTTGGGTGACTTTAATCTAAGTAATGTGAGTTGGTCCGGTAGTTTTTCTAACTCGGGTCTCACTCCTTTGCATGTTATTTCAGCTCATTAATCTTATTTTATTGATAGTATTTTAAGTCTTAATTTAATACAAGTTAACAGTTTTGTTAACAAGTTGGATAGATTACTCGATCTCATTTTTATTAGTGATAATTTGATCTATATGATTTTGGAATGCATTTCTCCTATTACGCCGTGTGATAAGCATCATGTGCCTCTGATTTTGAATTTTAAATTTTATGAGTTTTCTTCATCCGTGCCTGATGATAATATAGCTTTTAATTTTGCAGCCTGTGATTTTGATCTGATTAATTGTACTTTACTATTGGAATACAAATGGATTGACCTATTGTCCTGCTCCGATGTTATTATATTTTTAAAACTTTGATGTTTGATTTATGTTTAACTAACGTTCCGATTATAAAGAAAAAGCCTTATAAGATACCGTGGTATAACATTCAGTTGAAAAAGTTAAAGAACCTCCGGAATAAATTCTTTAAAAATTTTTAATTAACTGGCTAAATATAAGCGTTATTCCAAAGATTTCAACTGTTTAGATAAATTTCTTTACAGAAACTACATCCTACGAGTGGAGGAGAATATTAAATCAAATCCAGTCTTTCTGGCAATTTATTAAATCTAAAAGGTCGAACTCTGCTATTCCCTCAGCCGTATTTTATGAGGAAAAGTTTGCTAACACTCCAAATGGCGTGGCCAATTTGTTTGCGGAATTTTTCAGCTCAAATTTTGTTGCTGATGATGGGAATCCATTACCTTGCTTTACCTCTAACTTCAGCTCCACCTTAAGCTTTGGTTCTCTTAGCCTCTCTTCGGATGATGTTACTACTGGCATTGCTAATCTAAAACCATCTGCAAAAACGGATATTGATGGACTTTCAGTTCATTTGTTAAATAATTGCCCCGCTTTAATTTCACCTTTTAAAATAATTTTTAATCTGTCATTGACGTCTGGAGTTTTCATTGATGTCTGGAAATTTACTTCCATTAGCCCTATTCACAAAAATGGTAGTAAGAATAACGTTTGTAATTATAGGCCCATATCAAAGTTATCAACTGTTTCGAAACTTTATGAGAGTATCATTAAAGAGAAAATGTATTTTGCGTCTAAGAGTCTTATCTCGCCTAACCAGCACGGTTTTGTCCCTCACCGATCTACAGTTTCGAATCTAGCAGTATTTAGTGAATATTGCATTGCGTCTTTTTCTGCCGGCCTGCAGGTTGACTGTGTATATACAGACTTTTCAAAAGCTTTTGATAAAGTTTCACATTCTTTATTGATTTAAAAGTTGGCGTATATAGGTTTTCATTCAGTTTTTCTAAAACGGATTGAATCCTATTTATTCAAAAGAATTTGCGTAGTGACAGTTGACGGCGTTTCTTCTGAGTTTTTTTTGAATCCTCTGGGGTTCCCCAGGGGAGTATACTAGGTCCCTTATTGTTCGTTTTGTTTATTAATGACAACGACTTAAAAGTTTTTTCGATAATTAAAAAACCCGATGATGCGCTTCAGTTTCAAAATGACATTGACAGCTTACATCTGTGGTGTGTTAACTCTCAGCTCTCTTTAAACATAAAAAGTGCTTTAAAGTCACGTATGTGAAAGCTCATAACATCTTGCTGAATGATTTCTCATTCTTTTTTACAAAGTTGGGACGAAATTAAAGATCTTGGCGTAATTTTTTTGAGTAACTTTTCTTTTAATAGGCATATTTGTCATATTATTTCGAAAGCTTACTCGGTTTTAGGGTTTGTTAGGCGAAATAGTTCCAAATTTTCTGACCCGTATACTCTGAAGTTATTATATACGGCTTTTGTTCGTTCCAACTTGGAATATGCTACCTTTATCTGGAGGCCTAGTCAAAAAAATTGTATAACTAGGATCGAACGGGTCCAAAAAGTTTTTCTTAAATATGCCTTACGTTCATTGTGTTTTGATGAGCCAATTCCCTCCTATAAATCTCGTTTGCTTTTGATTGACCTTAAGTATTTGAAATTAAGAAGTTTGATACTCTCACTTTCTCTTGTTCGTAATATCATCATTGTCGACATTGACTGCTCCTTTCTTTTGGAAAGAATTAATTTCAACATCCCTCAACGTAATCTTAGTATTTCTTTACGTTTCTATAGTGTTAAATTCATATTCTAAATTTAGCTATCTAGGTTTTTAAATCTTAATTTTTAATTACTTTGTAAATAGTCTGTAAGAAACTTTCTGTTCATAGACTAAATAAATAAATACAAAATACAAATAAAATGGTCAAGATCAGTCAATAACTACGCCCACTTTTTATATAACGGACGTTTTGAAAAATGCAAAACTTCGGTTTTTCGGTATCTATTGGAACGAATTGAGTAAAATTTGATAATTGGAGCGATTGTGAACAAAGAATTTGGATATAAATGAGCTAAATAAATAAATAAATAAAGCTAAAAACGCATATTGCGCAAACTTGCGAGCGATTTTCATGGAAGGCCAATTACGTACAATCGTCAATCTAAGGTAATCCTTTCATTGGTTATGTAAAGATACATATAGTATGTTGGCAGCCATAATTCTGCGGTCATCCGGACCAAGAGCGTATATGCATTCAATAAAAAGAGGATTTCCAATTCTATGTTATTCGTCCGTAGTCCATTGGTATCAAAAACTCAAGTTTGAAGATGTTATTTTAAAGTTTTCTTCTAGGATGACACACTTTGTGTGCTCTCATTTGAAAAATGAGAGTAGAATCTGCTGAAGAGAACGATTAACTCACAGACATCGTCCGGGAACCAATAAGATATGTGTAAGAAGTCATTGCTAGAGCACTCAAATGACCAGCCCTTTGCGCATATGACTGCAGGATGACGAAATCCATTTAATTAAACATACTTGAAATGCTACAAAAAGAAGGCTATACTGTCGTTTGAGTCGTATGAGACTCAGTTGGTAAATACATATTTTATTACAATTCTTTTTTTTAACATCTAAAAGTCCTTTATAAGATCTTTAAGAACAAATTTTAAATAATAAAAGCGCGAAATGTAGACGCTAATGAGACTGAGTGGTTAGACTTTGACACCTTCGATAGGCAAAGTAGTTTCATGGTCGAAGACGAGGGCGAGGGCAGCGATTAGAATTTATTTTAACCAAATGTGGTAGACTTGCCCGAAAATGCTCTGGAGTATGTTGTGGATTATACAATACGTATGTATGTAAGATTGGCCTTAAAGAGCACGTTAACCAAGCCCCATCTCATACATGGGGTACCAAATCTCCCAAGGTGCACAGTTCAAACCCTCAAGAGAATTTTTTAATAAAATTAAGGAGTTGGAGGATATATTTTATGAATTCAACGGCACATTGCTCCACATCAGTTCGAGCTTCCTTACAAGCTTGTTAAGGTTGAGTAAAATCAGCGATCTTAGTGGCGTTATATAAAATCTTTTATCAAAACGTGAATGCTTTTTCGCATAAAGGGACTAAACAAAAAATCAAGGCATTAACTTTCTATTGTATATTGTATTAAATCAAACCATTCACACTTTCTCGAAATATATCGTGCCTGCATTCCTTTGATTGTTAAACTCAACGTGGGGTCGCCCTCGCGTTCTAAAATCGTCAAAGGTTTTACGATCTAATCTTCTTCAATTACTTAGCTAATTATTTAAATTATTATCTACTTCATTTATTCTCATTAATATCATAAACAACTTTCTCATATTTAAATATTTACACTTATCTAATTCTCTTCCACGCATAATTACTTTTAATCTTAAATTCTATTGAAACTGAACATATACATACTTATTTATGTATAAGCGTGTTTATATCAGAAAACTTTTGTTTATGCTCTTTATAATCATAAACAGTTTAATTAAAAAAAAAACGGGTTTATTTCCGAAAGCATTTGTGTGTAGATTCATTAATTTACTGTTCTCGACTATTACTACATTTAATTCATGTATAGTATGAATACTTCTCGGAAGGCTTAAAATTTGTGAAGATAACAGGTTTCATTTGCAATTTTAAAATTTAAAACATCTACTGGAGTATATTTTTGGCTATTAATGTGGATATAACAAAACGTAGAGTCTTCGGGTTACTACTAAGTTTAAGGTCGTTTAAAGCCTAATAAATTATTGTTTAAAGTTATTAACAGAATAAATAAAAGTTTAAAACAAAACACACGTTTCAATAGTAAATTGAATTAAGAAGTGTGAAATAAATAATAGTAAAAAATTAATATATGTTAATAAAGCGTGAGTTTCTTGAAAGAAATAACTAAAAAATAGAAAATAATATCATTGAAAGAAAAAAACGATAACAATTTCAAAAAGCGGGTGGGGTGCCCGAAATGAATTGTTGAAAATAATATTTTAAAAATGTAATAAATAATAGTTTAAATACATAAATGAACGTAAAATTTTGTATCACTTAAACAAGTACATGAATGGAACAGCTCCCATTGTATGTTATGTTTCTCTGATTTTTGTGATTTTCATTGCTAATATATTACTAACAATAATTGACATCTTTTCAAAATTTCAAGTATTTTTCTGATTAATTGAAGGAGTTAAAGTGTAGAATGTAATATCAGAACAATCCGTTGTTTGGGAGCTATATGTTATATTACTCCGATATTAATGATTTTTACTGCACAAATAGTACTAATAATAATTGATATTTCTAGTCTTTAGCTGCTTAAATAGAGGGGTTATAGTGCTAAATGCCATATCTGAACAATCCGTTGTATGGTAGCTATATGTTTGATTTCTCTGATCTTTATGATTTTCTCTGCTAAAATAATTCTTATAATAAGAAACATTTGTGAATAATTCTAAGTCTTATTTATTATTACCAAATTTGGTAGGTTCTTTTATAGCGAAATCTCAAGTCTTTTCCCACTTGGTCTTTCTAAAGGAGCGGTGGTTATCCTTTTCCTCTGCATCACCAACGGGTACCGCGTCAAAAATTTTCAGGGCTGGAACTATTTCGTCCATTTAAACGACGTGGGATAGCCAGCGGAGCCGCTGGTCCTTAATCCAAAGCCGTATTCGCCTTCGCAAAGACGTAAATGTATATAAATGTAATCTCTGTGTGAATCTCTGTGTTTAGCCAAAATGACAACAACAACCGCATCAACATCTCTAAAGCGGCGCGCTAGTAGAGAATCCCCGTTTGCTAAGGCTGCTAAGCTTGATGAGAGTTCTGCTGGTAAAGAGCTGGAGGAAAGAGTGAAGCTGCAAACCGAGAAGCTAAGTTCTCTCTTTGAACGCCTCTCTTCAAAAATTACGGAGTTAAAAGAGAAGCTTGTAAATAGGATGGATAGTGAAGTGGCTGCATTAACAACAATAGCGATGGAGTCAGCTGAGCGTATTTCCCAACTAGATGCGGCCATAACAAAGCAAGAAGGTGAGAAGTTAAAACTACGCACGTCTCTTGAAATTGTGCTGTTGCAGAAGGCAGTTTCTGACTACGTTGCGTTTGGGGTGCCATATGTGGAAGGGGAAAATTTGAACAGCGTCTTTAATCAGATTTGCCTCTCCATTGATTTCATGGTACCCCAAATTAAAGATATTTTCCGCACTAAAACTTCTTCTGTGAGTACTACCGGTGCCATCAAAATAAAGTTTTACTCTCCCCATGACCGTAATCGCACTCTTCACGCGTTCTCTGAATACCGCAAGCGAATTAAATCTGCTATTACTCTTAATAATTTGGGTATTGATGGAAGGTTTAGCATATATGAGAGCCTCTCTGCAGAAAATAGAAAACTACTGCAATATGCTATCAAAATCAGACGAGAAGAGAAGCTGATGGCGGTGTTTACGAGAGGAGGTTCTGTTTTCGTTCGGCTTAATAAGAGCGAGCCTCCGATTAAGATCGCTAATATTAGTGACCTGCAGAGGTTTCGCTAGTAATATGCGCATAAATACAAGTTATTATTTCTATCTCTGTTCTATTTGTTATTTATATAAATATGTAAAGGTGGTCATTCTCTTAATTTATTGTTGTTACTCTTTTAAATTTAGAGTTGCTTTTGCTTGTATTTCTCATGAGCTTGCAGGGCAAGTCTCCTAGTGCTGTTGAATTCAGTCTTGATATGTTAAATGTTTTATGTAGCCAACAAAACGGGTTTAACATAGTGCATTATAATGATCGGAGTTTAAATTTTGATAAAATGGACTATGTTAGAAATGTGTTTGAGTGTTTGTCAATAGATGTTGTACGTGTATCTGAAACATGGTTTGATTATTGTATTTCTTCTTCATCTGTTGACATGAAAATTTGTTGCCTTTTACGCAATGATAGACCTAACAAAAGAGGTGGCGGAGTTGCTATTTATTGCAGAAGTGATCTTCAAATGAAACTCCTAACTAAGTCAGAGGGAGATGGTACTAAGTTCCTTGTCGAAGAAGTGGCAGGTAAAAATTTTAAAACCCTTGTTTCCTGTGTCTACAATCCACATAAAAAATTTTGTTTAAGCTCCTTTTTTGACTCCATATATATATTTCTTCTTGACTATGATCATAATGTTATATGTGGCGATTTTAATGTAAATACCCTCGTGAGTGATTGTTATAGCGATAGTTTTCTAGATTATGTTGCTAGCTTAGGACTTTCCTTAGTAAATACTGCGATACCAACAATATATGCTATGAGTTGCAATCCAAGCCTACTTGACTATTTCATTGTCTCCGACTTGGCAAGCGTTTTAAAATATGACCAACTAACTTTTTTATCTGACCATGATTTAATTTTTTGCTGTTTGGATATTAATATCGAGCGTAATTGTGATGTTCGGACTTTCTCGTATAGAGACTTCCGAAATCTTAATGTAGATGCACTACTTTCGGACCTAGGCAGTACTGATTGGAAGACATGCTGGTTCTTTGATACTGTAGATAAAATACTTGACTTCCTTGTTAGTAAGCTAAAACCCGCCTTTGACAAACATGTACCTGTTCGTGTTGTCCCTGTGAAATGTTCGACCTGTCCGTGGTATAACAAAAAGTCCAGCTCACTATTAAGCTGAGGAATAAATTGCATAGTAGAGGAAGAAAAATCGGACCTTATCAAACTGGGAGGCATTTAAAAGTGCCAGAAATAAAGCTACTAAAGTTACAAGGCATGCAAAGCGGGCATATTTTGAAAGTAAACTTGATCCTAATCTGCCACCGGATGTTTTGTGGAAGAACATCAAAGGTTTAAAAGTACGGAGTAAACAAGATGTAAGATGTACATTACCTCCTGACACCATTAACGATGCCTTTCTTGGTACTTGTCGCTCAAGTGAAGTCGTTCTCCCATTTGTTCCATGTTGAATTTGTGTGTTGATAGTGCACTATTTGAGTTTTCTGCTATTAATGAATTTGATGTAGGGAGGTGTGTTCTCGATATAAGTTCAAATGCTGTGGGTGAATATGGACTTCCTATTAAATTAATAAAGGTTGTGCTGCCCCTTATCATAGGAACACTTACCCACATCATAAACCATTGTATTGCAACTTCTTGTTTTCCTCATCAATGGAAAATTGCCAGTGTCTTGCCTGTCGCAAAAAAGAATTCCGCGTGTTGTCCGAATGATTTCCGTCCAACTAGTATCTTGTCTGCCCTTTCCAAAGTCTTTAAGAAAATTATGGCTGAGCAGATTACAATACATATACAGACTTATAATCTTCTCTCAGTTTTCCAATCCGGTTTTCGAAAACACCATAGTTGTAATACTGCTGTATTAAAAATACTGGAAGATATTCGACCACCCTTTGATAGGAACCATTTGACTTTGCTCTGTCTACTAGACTTTTCAAAAGCTTTTGATTCTGTTAATCATGTACTATTATGCAAAAAACTAAAACATTACTTCGGTTTCAGCAAAAGTGCTCTGCAACTAATGACTAGTTACCTTTCAGGTCGACTTCAATGGGTACGAATTGGGTCTGAGGTTTCGCAATTGAAGTTAGTACCCGCTGGGGTTCCGCATGGGTCTATTCTTGGTCCGTTTTTATTCAGATTATTTGTTAATGACGTGTTTCTTGTTTGCCAGTCTGCAAATCTTCATGCATATGCTGATGACATTCAGCTTTACTTGTCCGCACCTCTATCGCAGGTAGATCGTTTGTGTTCTGATGTTAACACAGAGCTATCTAATATCTTTTTTTGGGCGAATGCCAATGGTTTACATATAAACTCTAGTAAGTCATTAAACTTGCCTATTATAAACAAAAAATTCAAAAATACCAATTTCCTACCTCCGATTCACATTGGCAACAGTCCACGGAAGATTGTGACTAAAGTAACAAATCTTGGATTTGTTATAAACTCTAACTTAACATGCAAAGATCATGTCCATGCATTGGTTGGAAAAGTGTATTCCACTCTGCGAAATTTAAAGAACTAGACGTCGGCTAGCTTTACAAGTCATTATGCCTCAAATTACATACGCTGATGTAGTTTATGGTAGGCTTGATGGTGACTCGATGCGTAAAGTTGAGGTATTATTTAATAATGTAACTCGCTACGTCTAAGGGCTATCAAGATTTGAGCACATCTCGCCATGGAAAAGAAGTCTCCTGGGATGCGAAATATCGGCATATCTAAAAGCCCGTAACTGCATATTTTTATATAGGATTATCACCCAAAAATCTCCTAACTACCTCTACGAAAAGCTATTATTTACTAAGTCAGTTCTAGTAACAGATCTTATAGTCCCTTACTTTAGCACTTTAGCATCGGCGGGACTGTTTTTTGTCAGCGCTATCCGTTTTTGGAATTCTGTTCCTGCTAATGTAAGAAACAAACTAAGCAAGAGCAACTTTAAGAAATCCATCTTTAATTATTTTAGTGATCTACAATAGGACAGACTGACCATTTATCTATCTTTACTATTATTTGTTTCAAATCCCTATGTAATTATTTTTTTGATTATTTCTGTAGTTACTAGTTTAATTCGTTAAGTTTACTTAATGTTAATCTTAAGGTGAAAATTCTATCATACTAAGTTCTAAAAATGTACAGGTTATTATATCTTGTTGTACTAGAAAAGATCTTATTATCTTAGTGTACTAATGTTTTCCCATAATAAATGAAATTAAATAAAACTCCAGAAGCCCTCTCGAGAGACTTATAGAGTGTGGTTTTTGTCCGTCGAGAGAGGACTTTACTATGCAATTGCCTACTCAGTCCGAAGTAGCACTAGTTGACAAGAGAGATTCTCCGTTGGTGTTATTGGTGTTAATGGTGGTTCCTAGGTACACAAAGTTCTCTACTTTTTCAAATTTGTTGCTGTCAACAGTGATGTGAGTGCCCAGCCGTGAATGTGCTGACTATCTATTTGATGAAAAGCGATACTTTGTCTTGCCCTCGTTTACCTTCAGAACCATTTGTTTCGCTTCTCTTTCCAGTTTGGAGAAGGCTGAACTAACTCCGCGGTTGTTAATGGCGATGGTGCCAATGTCGTCGGCGTACCCAGGCGTACTATTATAAAAGATGGTGCCTGACCAATAAAAAAGTCGCACGACAAAGAAACCTCGTTTGGTATCAAACGGCTCGGAGAGGCCCTTCCCAATTCTGACGGAGCTGGTTGCACAACGTCATTTTACATAAGTATAAGTTTTGCAGAGATTCCATATTCATACATTGCGCAAATTGCAGGATCGCCCTTCCTATGTATTGGGCAGAGACAACTTAAATTCTAATCAGCAGGCATGCGTTCTTCCGACTATACTCTAGAATTGAGCTCGTGCATACACTTAACCAGCTTCTCTCCGCCGTACTTGAATAACTCAGCTGGCAACCCATCAGTACTTTACGGCGAAGCCTCTCTCCTACCACAAATCCCCCGAATTTGCGCTCCTTTACACGGCAGCTCTAGTTCATCGAGTTTCTTGGATGGCGGTGATATTAGTCTTTGCTCTGGCGAGGACATCAACCTGACGGCCAGAGGCACCTTCCCAATTAAGGATCCGGACATTCCAGGTGCATGCCCTCAAATCATTGTATACAGATACTTTTGCCGTGGTCGTCATCAAAAAACAGGGATCTCATCCGAGGCTTTATTTCATTTCTCATTGGAATTTGTTTTTTTTACTTAGCGGGTTCCAAGCCCTGCGGCAATCCATTTCTTGGGGCAATCGAATATTATCACATTTATGTAGCGCGCCGCTTGCTACAGACGCTGCAGACCCTGGTGAACCCTTAAGCCGAATATGTCAAAGTGGCCTCACCAGGTTCGCCATCTTACTTTAGCTCACTCCCAAACGGATGTTCGTGAGCTATTGATCCGCATGCTAAAGAATCGCTCTGGCCACTCCCAAGTGAATGGCAGTCAGAAACTTTCCCCACTTTCGTGGACTTCTGCATCATACGTGTATGTAAGATTAATCCAAAATGAACAGTATGTTTGTACGTAATAACTCTATTTAGTATACCAAGATAAAAAGCTACTGTGTATCTCGCAAAACTTCGAAATATAAACGAGGTTCGGTTGCACTAACATCAACGATAACTTAAACAAGACTTTGCTTTGTTTTTAATAGTACATAGCTTTGAATAAAAAATTACTTTTTAACAATTGAAATTAGATTTTATTTTTCAATAAATTATATTTAAGTATACATTTGAATTAAATCTTTAGGACTAGTTTGTTCTAAAATGAAAAACCTTTAAATGGTTTTTGAAAACACAACCAAAAAAAAAATGTAATAAATAAATACAATGTAAGTGAATATTTATCTACATATTTTTAAACATCGATTTTTAAAGAAAAACAATACATAAAATAATTGATTAAGTTTACAGAATTCAAATATATTTGCAAATGTAAATACACATACATGTATCTACATGTTCATATTATATAAACATAATAATATGTACCAGAATAAACATATGTCCCTTCAAAGAATTTTCTTCGTTTTTTTTTTCAGAAACAATCTTAACCGATTTAAAAAAGCATAATTTTTTTAACTAAACATTTATATATACATACCATATATACATTTTGATTAGTTGGATGAATCACTGATATTTGCTAACTGTTGCAGATAAATCGATATTCACTGCAAAACCCTGAGTTTGTATTTTGTATTATAAGTATTAAATATCCTACATTATATATGTATGTATGTAGATTATGTATAAGTATTGGCTTAATATTTCTGATATTTGTGCACATGTTCGTATTTACAATTATACTTAATATGTACTCTATGTAAGTAATATACAAGTTTAATATATATATACAAATGTATCTATTTATATTTACACCTACTATGTATATGTTGAATATATAAATTTATGTGCGAGTGAACGTAAAAGTGCATAAGTCTGGCCTTAGAAATGTGATATATTTTAAACTTCGCCTATGTATTCCAGATGTTAGCGGTTGTTCTTTTTATTCACATACGCGAACGAGTTTTTAAAATAATATAAAACTCAGAGGTTTTTGAGCTTTTAGTTGCTTTCAACAAGGTAAGGAGATATAATACATACATAAGTATTTTGAAATGAGTTTCATATCTTGTCAAAGTTTTAGGAAAGAACAAAACATGACGATGAAGCAATCAACTTTTTATAAGAATGTAGAGGAAAAGCACAGGTATAGAATACATGATATCAATTTTATCACATCGCTCTTAAGGCCCAAAGTAAGTACAATGATAGATTTACCATTGTGCGGAGGAACAGATAATAACTAAAAGCATACACAGTAGGCAACGCTAATCCCAATTAAGTAAGCAATTGATACGAATAAAATTGAACCTTGACATTGCGGATTAAATGAAGTACATTATTTGATCTTTTAGGCAGTTTTTGTGATTAATATGGATAAAAGTACAAAACTATATATAATGAATATATAAAAAAGATACTAGCAAATAAAAACAACTGTTTTGAGAAAAGAGAACCAACGCATTCTAAAGCAAGCGGGAACTTTTTTTTATACAATTTCTATATGGTATATGCATGTAAATACAATCATATACTATCGGTAAAATGAAAACTGCTTTTAAAGACGCCTTTAGTCTTAACTTTTTCCAATAGCATTACAGCTCGGAAGACAGTGGAGCTGTGCTTCCAAAGTAACTAATAAAAATCAAATTTACCATATCATCGCCGCCACAAAAAAAGGTTCTAACTCTACTTTTTGGTAAAATAAATTTTTATGATGACACAAGGAGGTAAAATATCGTAGCGAAGAAGGTAAAATATCGTAGCAAGTTGGTACCAAAAATCGCTAAAAATTGATTAAATCTTCAAACTTCTAAAACATGTATTTTTGCTTATTAATTTTTTTCATTTATAACTTAAAATTTTTGCCAAAAAAGAATTGTGTGTAAAGTCAATCTAAGATTTGAAATAAACCCTAATGTAAATACTGAATTTACTTAAAAGTTGATACATGAAAAATGTTTGACAACTTTATTTTTAAAAAATATATGAGTTTTGCGAAGGTACAATATTATCTTCATAAATTAAACAGAATGTGTAAAAGAGGAGACATAATAAGACGAAGTTAATAAAACGGATATGTTGGAAAGTCTCAAGGCAAATACTTTTACTGTATACCCGAACACAAATTAAAATTAAATAGCAATGAAAAAAATGCGCTTGATAATTTAGCTAAAGTACAAAAATTATATGAATTAATTTAAGCTGCTAATTATTAAAAAAAAATTATGTTCCTAATGAAATTAATAGATAATTAAAAATTAAAATTAGCATATATTTCCTCGTAGAAGGACGCACTCATTCTTGAAGGCATCGAATGATAAACCTTCTGGAAAGTCTCGATTGCTGTTTAATTTGATTTATATCAAAAATAATTTCAGGGAGAATTGTTTTGTGTGAAGAATCGATCATGGAATGTCCATTGCTTTAAAAAATCAAAAATTGTTTTTAAAGATGTACGAGTATGGGATGCCGTCCTACTTTGGAGCTCATTGTATTCATTGTATTCTTCATTTATTTTTACACGGATTTTTTATTTCACCCAGTAATGATGGACTTCTTAGCAAGCAAATTCTCTCGAAAGTGAATTCTAGATTTTACCCGATAAAGGAACATTTTTGTATATTTAATTCAGACTTATGCACATATCATTGCAAAATATTTAGGCTGAATACCTCAACATTTTCTATGCCCTAAAGTAAGTTTGTCTATGTTTGCCAACTCTAAATTTTCCATTCAATATACATACATACATTTCAAAAAACATGCATTTTTTGATCGAATAGTAGGAAATCAATCCAAAAGTTAATTTTGTGGTTATCGCATTTTATATACGAAAGCTACATACATACATATGTACGAGTATGTACATATGGATATGTAAATTGGAAATAATAAGCAGGTGATTTTATTCGATCACGAGTGCCAAAAACAAACATATTTACATATAGTATGTACATGTTGATCTAGCCTAAGCAGAAATATATACATACATACATACACATGTGTCTGTATGTGCATATGTTTGTATAAAAGTATGAAAAACGTATTCAAACGCCTAGGCTTATACAAAATTTTGATTATTTTACATACATACGTACTCTTTTTCGATAATAACCAGATACTCGTATATGTATGTACAAACATGTAGAGCCGACGGACAGGCAGTTGGCTAGGTATGTATGTACACACATACACATCATATATATATACCATGCATTTGTGAAAGCATTCATGGATTTGTAGGAAATATTTGTTATTGTTATTTATTTTTATTATTATTATGTACTTTAAACTGTTATCACAGCCAAATGAGCAAATGCTTTTTGTCGGTACATATTTTTAACCCTACCAATGTTTTTTTTAACTGTGGGCGTAAGTGTCTATTATTTGGCAAATAATACAATTAACAAACGCACGAATAATTTCCAGTACGTTCGCTTCCACCTGTCCAGCGGATGGAGTCATACTCTGGCACGCGCAAATGCGATCATATTAGTTTGATTCACGGCTATTATCGCTATTCGCTGTCAGATTACAATCTCCGCTGCTAATGGTGTTGTTGCTATTCTGACTGGCATGGCTGCTGTGTGTGACAATATCGCCGCTATAGACGGCCGACGAGCCCATTCGAGACGCGCTTGGATTAGGGCCTCCATGCACATGCATATTGTTGCTGTTGGCACTGTTTCCAACATTAACACTGCCAGTCGCATTCGTTGGACCAGCTGTAGCGTTGTTACTTCCTGCTGTAGCTGACGAGGTAGTTAACGCAGTTTGTTGTGTCGGTAAATCCGCCGGTATAAGGCCCTCTTTAACTCTCTTCTTTTGTTTCATGCGACGGTTCTGGAACCAGATTTTCACCTGAAATATGGAAAATATTATCATTACAGGTATAACTTTGCTGATGCAGTTCTTATTAAGTCATTTCAGGATTACCACTCACCTGTGTCTCGTTAAGTTGCAGCGTGTTGGCAATTTCAATGCGTCTCGCGCGTGTCAAATAGCGGTTGAAATGGAACTCCTTCTCCAATTCAGTTAACTGCTTGTTGGTAAAATTGGTGCGTCCCGAATTATTAGTCGCACTCAGGCTACAGCTACTCATGTTGGGCGTGCCAATGCCTAGTCCCGGTGTGTTGCCATTACCCCCCGCTAAGAGAAGGCTCGTCTGAGTCTGCTGTCCGGTAGGTAAACTGTTGCGGCAAATGTCTAGCTGATGTCCATTTAGCTGATAATCGTGTATTGAGGCAGGTAGTTTTGGTGCTGCAAATACAAACAAAGATAATTGAAAGAAACGATAATCAGTTTGACGTTTCAATGCTAGTTTTGTGATTTTTGAGTAATTTTCACTGATGATCGCTGTCAAAGTTAATCAGTGAATTTGCCTTCTCCCATATACATACATACACATACATATATATACTATATATGAACATACATTCGTATAATATACACATATGCATGCATACTTATGTATGTACATAAAAACAACAATAACACTGTCTTCTTTGAATGCCTTTTTCAATGGCAACGAGAAGGCCACAATTACGGATAAGATACATTCAGTTTGTGCTTACAAAATATTTGTTGTTCCCTACATATTCAGTTAAGTGTTGGCTTAGAAAACAGACACGAATGCGAGAACATGCAAGATGATTTTGCATTTTGGTGTATATACTTTGACATGCGCCCCGTAGATTTTAATCTGATGATGATGAAAACAAATATTTTGGTTTTTCACAGAAGAATTTAATAGGATTTGTTACTATGTTTGGAAACATTACGGTACATTTGGTTTGTAATGTGTGTGTTCGTGTAAATTTTTTTAGAATATTGAAGTTTCAAAGACAACAAAGAAATAATTTTTATTTATAAAATCGATGAAGAGTTTCACAGTAGGTATTTTACATTATTTTTGTAAGTAGGTAGTAAGTATTTTGGAGACCATGATGCACCCGAAATCCCAATCATTGACGAAGGAGTTGGCGGGTTGCCAGTTGAGCTATTCGAGCACGGTGGTGAAAAGCTGACAGAATAGGTTCGCACGAATGCATGTCTCCTGATTTAAGATACTAGTACACTTTAGAATTTTCAAAAAATCAATTTTTTTGCATTTTTCAATTCCTTATAGCTTCAAAAATAAGTTCCTTAAATAATTTAGTTAAATTCGAAATTTAAAATTGTCTATATTGGTCTTGAGGGCATGCGCGTTTTCGGATCTCTCAAGGTGCTCGCACAGATCCCGGAGAGAAAGCGTAAACTTTAAACGCGTTTTACTCGAAATGACATTTTTTCAACTTGCGGACAGTTAATCTCCGGATTGGCTAAATCGATTTTAATAAATCTTGGTGCATTTTATTTGTTATTATATTCTGTGTGCGAATTTACCACAATTTGACCAAAATCCGCCATTTTTTTGAGGCTTTTTTCATTAACGGTGGTAAACTGTCACGTGGAAAACCTTCCCTTTTCAAATGCCGTTCAATTTTTTTGTTTCAGAGATCCCAATTCTGATTTTAACTGTCCGCAATTCGAGGGCTCGTCTTTGGCGCCCTCTATATCTAATATGACTGTAAATATATAAATGAAATGAAAAAATAACAAGTAAGGAAAGCTAAATTCGGGCGAAACCGAATTTTATATACCCTAGCGATGTATTTTTATATGGGCGGTGCAAATAATTTTATAAACTCAATTTCTTCCAATAATTACTGACAAACAAAGTTTTTTGCATTTTTCAAAACTTTCGTTATATGAAAGTTGGGCGTGGTTATGGTCCGTGATACTAGTGATAACAAGGACAAACTGTTCACCAAATTTTGTGACGATACCTTACATCGTTATTGAGATACCTACAAACGTTTTTTTATAAGTGGGCGTTTTAACGATTCAAAAAATTTTAACGATGATAACAACGATATTAAGGAAAATTTGTTCACCAAATTTTGTGACGATACCTTTTACCGTTATTGAGATACATACATAAATTTTTTCATGAGAGCGCGTGGCAACGGCTATTTTTCAAATTTAATAAATGCCTTATTTGTTAGTTCAAAAACGCTCCACATACCAAATTTCACTCAATTTACTGTAATACTCATACGAGTAGATACAGAAAAAACGGAGTTTTTGCTTTTTTCAAAAACTTCCGTTATATGGGTGGTTATTAACCTAATTTGTTAGTTCAAAATCGCTCCAAATACCAAATGTCACTAAATTTACTTTAATACTCGTACGAGTAGATACAGAAAAAACGGAGTTTTTGCATTTTTCATTTCGGTTCTCTTTATATCACGTATAAGGTTCTATAGAGCGTATTATGTGAAAAACTGAAGGCCGTTGTAAATTAACTCACAGAATGTTAACACTGTGGCATCAGACCTGGTAAATCCGCCATCGATCAGATATTTATGTACAATTCGCCCGATGTTGCAAAAGACCAGAAAAATAAAAATTGACACGCACCGTCACGGCCTCTGCTTTTCCAAAGAAGAATCTCTCCTGCCGGCAAGATTCTATAAATCTCTCATCATGTCGGTCCTATTAAATGCCGCCGAAGAAAATACAATGATAACATTATATTAGAGAATCCCTGGAGTGCTCGAGTGAAACTTTTTGAAAGATTTATAAACCTTTTTGCCTTTGAGATGACGCAGACGATAAGCTTTACAAAAAAATAGAAACAGTGCAAGAAATTAAGATCCAGCGGCTCCGCTCGCTTGGTTATGTCATTCAAATTGATAAAAGCATTCCAGCCTTGAAGGTTTTCGATGCGTCACTCGTGAGTGGTGGTTTTTTAGAAGACTTCCTTCGCGTGGGAATGTCCAAGCGGTAAAACATTGGCTGAAGTTGGTGATTCCAATTGGCATCAGTTAGCGGGAGGCAGACAAGTCAGATATAGTGACTATTAAGTGAATAAGTAACATTTAGCATTTATTAAAGCAATTTCGCAAAAAAATACTAATATCTATCATTCTTGAGACGGTGGGATGATTTCCAGAGACTTAGATTTCGGTCGGAAGCTAGATCCAAGAAAGTTCTCTAATCAAAGTAGGGAGCGCAATAGATCTCAAGATCGCAGTGCTGTTTAGCCAATAATAATAAAACTAGTTATTGTTTGTGCTATTATTTTATACATACATTTTTTTAAGAGAAATAATAAGTTAAATGGGAAGAAAAACTATTTACAAAATTAGTAGAGTAATAATGATAAAATTTTGTTTCACCAGATTATGCAGAAACTGGTAAGAACTTTTGATGAAGTTATTTGACATCTCACTATGCAGACTTCACATGAGTGGTAGAAATATTTTTGAATGATTGTTGGGTTATGTTTTTATTATATTGTAGTGAATGTAAAAAGAGACTGTTAATTTGTTGTACATTTACAGTGCTCTTAAAATAATTAAATTTTAATTGATGAAAGCTTCTTTATATTTACATTGGAATTAAGACAGAAAAGTACCTTATGTATGTATGCATGTATGTATGTATTTGAGTAAAAAATGTATGATCTTTCTGAATGCATAAAAGTATGTAAATACAGATGTACTTGTATGTATGTAGTAATTGTGTGTAATTAAGCATATGTATACTTATTTGCATTTAATTATGTGTTAACATACATTTTATTCGAAATTTTTGTGTGTTTCAATTGACACGATGCATGATGAAATATGTAGATGTATGTACGTCAGGGGCGGAGCCAGGGGGCGAGGGGGTTTGGGGGGTAAAATAAATAAGAAAACTTGTTGCTATAATGTTTTTATATGCTTAGAAAACTTATAAATTGAATCGTATTTCCGTCGATCAACATTCATCCCGTTTCTGGATAATTTATTGAGTGAGCTGCAATCTAGGTTTCTAGACCATCGTGTTTTTCGGTCGAAGATTCAGAATATTTTGCCAAGGAAATGCACAGAATTTAATGCAGAGGAAATATGTTCAACAATGCAAGTTTTTGAAGACAAATGGCCCAATGATATTGTGGAACAATTTTCGAGTGAATTTGCCATGTGGAAAAGGTGAGGATATTAGGAAAGTATGCCTCATGTTAGCCTTCAATATTCGTTTTTTATCTTCAGTCCTCATTCTTGCAGACATTTTTCAAAGATTCCTGCAGCATGCAGTTGTACTCATCGATACATCGGCTTAAAAAAATGACGCTATTCGTGTTTTGAGGCAGTCAGTACCCCAGTCCGTTTTTTATGTAAATTGGTAATGATAATTAAAAAATTGACTTTTTTTTATAAATTGTTACTGATAATTCATTAATTAAAAATTTTTTACAAAGAATTTTTAATTTATGTTATTTCAACAGCCAACGATTTCAAGAATTCTTTGCGTTTCAGACAGGGGTTATTAAGTTGGATCATTCTGTATGCTGCTAAAGCTGCAGCATCGATCATATTATGGAACAAAGTCATTGGCCACCGGTTATTCTTTCGTTTACATGTGTATATCCGGATCATTTGGTCAAATGTATCGACTCCACCCTTTTTGGAATTGTAGTCCTCTATAATTTTCGGCTTTTTTGTAATAACATTGATGACGTCTTTGGCGGGAGCAGTCGATAAAAGCATTACATTTTTCTTCTTGTCAGTAACGTAACTAACCACGGACATACTTTCCGAGAAGCAAAAAACTGACGAAAAAGGTTCCCTTCTCTTTGGTTGCGTAAGTTCCTTGGGTAACTCCGGCTTATTTAATCGAATAGTACCAACTATCATTGGCCAATGGAATGCTGGTGAAGAAATTGTCCATTGTTATATTGTAACCTTTATCTACAAATCCTCGGTCGAGGCGATGAATTAAATCAAAAGCGACATTTTTCAGGATATGTACCGACGTAAATTTTACCCACCAACGGACAATTTGTCTCTGCGTCAGCGAGCCAACATATTTTTATACCGTACTTTCCCGGCTTACTCGGAATGTATTGCCGGAAGCAACATTTAACACGAGTACTAACCAATTGTTCGTCTTTGGTCAATTCTTTTGATGGCTTATAGCATGAAGCCAGATTGATTTTAAACATTTTCCAAATATGGCGAGAAACTGCCATTTTATCCTTTCTTTGGCGGATTTGTCTAGTGCGGATATCATGAAATCTTAGAAATCTCGTTATTTGCTCATATCTTTCAAGAGACATAACAGCTCGTAAAAAGCCATATGAGATTCTTGAAAGTGATCATTAGCTTGAACGGCAGATGACTTTTCTGTTCCAGCGTATAACAGAATGGCTATGTATGCATACATTTCACCAACCGTTGTGTTATACCAGCTTCGTGACTTAATTGAGACCTCCGAGAGCCGAATATCATCGTAAAATCTTTTCGCTTATTTATTTGTCTCCAACACAATGTTTTCCACAATCTCAGGTGATATAATGCTCTTGAAAGCATCAACATTTTTACAAAATATTTTTGCACATGATGGCATAGTATTTTTTCGTTCATTTTCTGACAAAACTGTTCTTCTTTGCTCGGATTCACTGGGCATTGACTACCAAATTTGGTAAAATTTCGAATTTTGGGCAATGTAGCGCATGTCTCTACTGGGTTCAATCGCTACCTCTTCAGCTTCTATCTGTGGTCCGTTGGATTCCTCCTCAGTGGCCAACTCCTCGACAATCTGCATGATTCGGGGATCTTGCAACGCACTCTGTTCCTCATTTGGGTCTTCAATATCTGACGCATCATCGTCAAAATCGTAGTCGCCATTGACTTCATCTTGATGAGCAACAATATGTTGGTTTATACTAGCGTAGTCGGCACCTCCAACAATTACATAATCATAATTTTCAGAAAACATACATATGTATATCCGAAGTCATTTTCAAGACGACAAGAGCGTCAGTAGACAAGTCTCGATGGCCAGAGATTTTAATTAGTTTCAAAAATTCTTCCATGTTTGTTGCAACAGTAATACAATATACACCAATACTGTATTCCAAGTAGTATAAATTCAACACGTTTACCAACTTATACATAATACTTACCTAATTGAAATAAATTTGATGCCTTGTGTCCGTTGTATAATTCATCACGTTATATAATTCAAACCACTTTCAAATGGAATTGCAGATTTTCAAATCTTCGCACAACAAAGTAATTTTAGACTTAAAGACAAGCTAAAAATGATAATTCCCTACAGATTTTCTCATTAGAATGTCAAAAAAGCTAAATTTCCATCAAAAAGTAACGAATTTTACTTGATTTGTATGAAAAATGTTCAGGGGCACTCAGTGTTTTTTATTAATGTAAATATGGAGAGAAAGCTTCACTAAACTGGGTTTGAGTATGTTAGAGTTGATACCAATATTTTTGAACGAAGATTCACACATTTATTCATATAGTGGTACGAGTATTGTTAATAAATCTTTTATCACGCTAACTGAATGCTTTATTCTATTACATGAAAAAACCTATATATGTATTTATATGTCATAATATGTTTAACGTAATGGTGGCAAACCAGCATCTTGAGTTTTTCGTCGGCACGGTTTGTTATAAGAACATGAAATTTTCAAATATAACCCAAAATTAATCAACAAATGTATATGAGTTAAACAGTGGGGTCTCAAAATTAAGAATAATGCAGTAAAATTTAAATATAAATTTTTTTTCATAACAATCCTGCCGAAAATTGTGAGCAATTTGTTTTGAAACGGTTTTATTTATGAGTTGCGTAGTTTGGTGTATTACAAACTGGTTAAGTTATAGTCTGGTACTACATACGTACATATTACCATGTCTTGGTCACGGCAAGGTCTCCCAGTCGAAATTCTTTGTCGGAGGTTTCTTCGTGGATATTTTTCGTCTGTGGGACCAAAGATATCTTCCTTGCCCACCTTAAAATCGCCAAGCAAGATTTTATATATTGGCGGTGGCAGCGCTCGTTCGCGCATTCGACGATTTCATAGAAGCAATATTTAGCAAGTATTTTTCTAATAGCGGTCACACCTCGGCAGGTAATGACAAACTCCTGAGAGTATTACTGCCATGAAAAAGTTTACTATTATATATATCTGCCGATCGGATTCGGCGTAAAACTGTAGGTCGCTCCATTTGTGGTACAACGTAAGAGACGCACGCCACGAATGGTAGGAGAAGCTCGGCCAAACACTGGGCTAAATAGTGTGAGCGGCAAATTTTTAATAATAATATTCTTTCGTAATATAGTGGTTCTTTACCGTCGGGGTGTGGGCGGAATTCAACGAGATGTTAAAGAAAATCGGGGTAAACAACAATACTTCGTGACGAAGTTTCTCTTCCATTAGAAACCTTTGCTATTTGTGGCAAATAATTGATATAAACCGGCCGACTGTGTGCGGACTACAAAAAAATATTGTATTTATAGAAGATAAAAACTTTGTCGAAAAAGATGATTATTAAAAAATTTGTTTCAAACTGAGTTACCATTACTTTTTATGGGAAAATATCCTTTATCTTTTAAGAAAGTTCACTTACGTAAAATAATTCGTAAGAACTAATAATAATAGAGTATTCAGCTTATTGTATTTAATTGTGGATAAAACTCAGCACAACTTAAAGGAAAGTCACATGATGCGTTATTAACTAAATTATTCTGCTTTCAATAATGAGGTACAGAGTCAACATAAATATCCACATTGCAATGAATATTGAAAGAAGCTAGCTTTAACATAGTTGATCTCAAATAAGCGGAAGTCGTAACAGGTAACACAGCTATTATTTTAAGTACTTGATGAACATTTTAAAAAGTATCGGATTTGCAAATATCTAAAGCATTAAATGAATTTTGGAAAATTCAGGTTGAGTAGAAAGAATCGCGTCTGTTTTGAAACCGGCGATGCTTGATGACTGTAATTTTGTATATACATACATATTTATTGGTTTCCTTTCACAGAGCTAATTTTCACTTGAATCGCTTCTTAAATGGCACTCGCTTAAACTTGCTTACTTACTTACTTACTTAAACACTGCCCTTTCGTAAAGTTTGCAATTTTTTTTATTCATAACAAAGATATAACTCCTACTTTCACTTCGATGTTCGATGCAAGGAGCTCGATTGCAGTGACTGCAATTACGCGAAGTCCTTCAACGTCCCTTAGACGGACAATAGGAACGACTTGATGATCCTCCATTTTCAAATCAAAAATATCGGCGATCATTTGTTTGAATGAGCGCTGCAAAGTTGGTAAGTGAAACCGATACTCAAGCCGAGGTTTTACCATTTCTTCATAAAGGCTTATCCTATAATGCTTTCTGTTTACTCGTTGTACACCTTTCTTTTGCCTATTATGATTATAAATAATGCAGGAACTGAAGCAAGCAATATTAAGCATATGATAGTTCATGTCGTAACACTTTTGATCAAATTGTATTTCGGGGAGTTTTTCTAGGAGAGCTTCAGTTTCCTCCAAATTTAGGTGTCGAGTATATTCCGAAAATTTCCCCATGTTTCAACAAAAATAAAACCATTTTCGAAATTAAAATAAACTCGTCTTTAATTTGGTAACTAAAAAAAAACTTCAGTAACATCCACCACTAAACAACCCGAAACAAACAGTCCCCGCGAATTATGAAGCCAAACGAGATTTCAATAAGATGGGGTTTATCATTTGCTCTGCTGAAATCTTTATATCTATTGATCAACTGAAACAGTTTTCTACCGCCTAGTTGTCTATGCTCGCCGATTTTTATACTCGAGCGTACTTGTACATAAGGGTATATTAACTTTGTTCGCATAACGAGATATATATAGACATATACATACATATATATCAAAATGATCAGAATTAAAAGAGGAATCGATTTAGCCCTGACTGTCTGGCTGCCCGCCTGTTGGTTGACACGATGGCTTGAGTAAAAATTTACATTTGTTAATGGAACTTGATACATAGATTGCTCTTTGTACATAGTAGGTTGATATTGAAAATGGCCAAGTGTAGTGACCCACATTAAATCGCTGACTGTGCAATACAGCAATGTAAACAAATACATAGCTTAACGCATTGACCGCTGCACTGGCGCAACGCTATCGCTGCGACAGCAGAATATCGATGCGACAGCAGAATATTTCAGTGACACATAATGCATAGCTAACTGCATGCACTCTTTTAATTGGTTACGCTAAAACCATTGGAAAAAGAGGTGGAGTTATGGAAATGATTTTCAGTTACATTTTAGTATAAATAGACTTAAGTTTTACCAAATAAAATCAGAATTATTTTGACAGCTAAAAACTGGCATTTTATTTCTCAAATCATTTCGGCAACCTAACGGCTGCCTATTGAACGGCAGAATCCTCTCTGCCTTAATAATGAAGAGGAGTTTCATAAATTATAAAGACACTAGGACCAACACATGGCGATCCTGCCAAACCACTAGACCATTTACTGCCAATCACAAAAATTAATAACATTGTATTTATGGCATACTGACTTACAAACGCGATCAACATGAATCCGCTGAAGATTTTCTATTTCGTGGCTTTACCTGTGGCCGTCGCCAGCGCATCGCCCAGACATGGCAAGAACAAGGACAATAAGGTGTCGAGTAGTTTGAAGCCCACCGATTGGTTGTCGCTGTCCGAACTCGAGTCGACGCAATCAGTTGACGATATCGCTTTGCAACAAATAAAAAATTTTACACTAAATATCATATAATTATAAAAAAAAAAAAAAAAAAAAAAGTAAAATAAATTTAAACTTTACTAAATAAGATTGTTAGCAATATGGGCGGCCAAGAATCCAAAATAAGCGATCCAAAAGCAAATGTAATAAATGAGGTAACAGTTGAAGACGATCATAAACAAACAATGATAGAATTGCTATTACTTATAATAACAACAATATTAGTTGCAGATTTTGTCATTAAACTACACTCAATATATAGAAATAAGCTAAAAAAGAATATCACCTACAATATCAAACAAGACCAAGTTTAAAAAAAAAAAAAATTATGGAACATTGGTCAAAAATTGTCGAAAAAATAGAGGTAGAAAAAGAAAATTTTAATAAATCCTACAAATGTTTAAATAAAACAATAAAAGTCAAAGAAGAAACACTAAATAAGCATTTAAGAACATTAATAACATCACTAGAGAACATTAGAAGTATACTAAATGTTCACATAACTAGGTTAACCAAAGAACATAAAGAAATTGGACTAGGAGTATTTTGGTCACATAGGGACAAATTACTTAAAATATTAGCAAATTACAATTTAGATATAAACATACCACATACAATCAACACACAAATAATAATCCCAACTGAAAATTTTAACATTGAGTCCGGCCAACAAATAATTACAATGTCTGAGTTTAGTTTACAAAATGCTATGAAAGCTATTCCGAGCTTTTCTGGAAATCACAAAGATTTGGAATCATTTCTAAAAATTATTGAAATAATCTATAACAGCCTAACCGAAACAGGCAAAACAGCACTAATAGATTTTGTGGTTTACGTAAAACTGAGTCAAACGGTGAAGACAAACGTAACTGCAATACAAATACCACAAACATTAGAGCAACTAAAAAATTCACTGACAAATAAATACAAATGCACAACAACTATACCCCACATACAAAACCAACTCGCCAATCTCACCCAAAGAAATCTAAGCATAGCAAATTTCAAAAATAAAATATTACAGTTGATATCAGAACTAAATGTATTGCAAATAGGACAGCTAGGAACAAATTCAACAACTGAACAAAAATCATTGATCACTCAACTCAATGAACAATACAGTCTGACAATATTTAAAAACGGACTAAATGACCATATTAAACAAACAGTATTTGCTGCACTACCTAAATCTTTTGACACTGCTGTTGAACTTGCTCTAGAAATAGAACAAGGAAATCAACACAATAGTAGAAATGTTATGTTCATCAGAGACAATAATAGAAACAACAATAACGCCAATTATCGCAACAACCCACACAAACAATATACGAATAAAAATGACAAGAATTAGAATAGATTTATCTGAACATGACTTTGAAATTATATACAAGCAAGGCAAGATAAACACTAATGCAGATGCATTATCACGCATCAAGATAAACAGTGACATACTTAAAGCAATGATTCCAACAAGTAAAAATGAAAAAGAAGATATTAAAAGCATTAACGTTATAACAAGGAGCAAGGCCGCAAAATTAAAGAATATTCAAGAAGAAGAATTAGCGCAAAAGAATATAAATACCGGTACACGCATTATTAAAGAAAATACAGCTCTCAAGAAGCCTGATCAACTTCATATTTGGGAATGTACATCTTTTAATGACGTAAAGAAAATGAAGAAATTGAAATTTTATATTGAAAAAGAAAGTAGTACTACGATTGAAATAATTGATAATGAAGTGCACGTAACCTGTAGCGATGACCCTTTGAATCTAGATTCATTGTTGGAGAAACTACATGGTTCACTAAGAAGTTCACGTATAAAGGAGCTAGCCCTTTGTGACAAAGATTTTATATTTAAAAACATTGATATGAATGCATTCAAGAGGAAATACAATGAATTAGAAATGAATAAACGCGCGCCAATAAAAATACTAATATATAGAGCTCCAAGAGAAGTAGAAAGTATGATACTTAAATATAAATTGATAGATGAATTTCACTGCTCAAACATTGCAGGTCACTTTGGAATCCGAAAAACTATTTTAAAACTCAAACAAAGATATATTTGGAAAAATCAGACAGAGGGACAGAATTTGTAAACGAGCTAATGAGTAACGTATGTAATTTACTCAACACAAGACAAATATTTTCCACTCCATATCACCATCAAACAATAGGCGCACTTGAGAAAAACCACAGAACGCTTAACGAGTATTTACTTTCATTTGCCGACGACTATGAATGGGACAAGTGGATCTCATATTACACTTTCGCATACAACACCACCCCTCACGTAGACACATTGTATTCACCGTATGAATTAGTTTTTGGTAAACTACCAACTCTACCAAGTGACAACATAAATAAACAAAACAAAATTTACGACATTGATAATTATGCCAATGAATTGAAAATGAGACTCCAAACCTCAATAAAAAATGCCAGAAATATAATAAATATTGTTAAAAGTAAAAGAAAAACAAAATATGACAATAATGTAAATATAAGTAATTTTGAAATAGGAGACTTAGTTTATGTAAAAGTAGAAAATAGAAAGAAAAATCAAAGCCCATACCATGGCCCATATAAAATTGTAAATAAAAGAGGAGTAAACTCCACATTAGATATTAATGGTAAACATAAGGAACTACATAACAACATATTAAAAAAATACAAAGAACTACATTAAGAACACAAAATTAAATAATAAGCATAAATTATAGTTTAAATATATAACAAAATCATAGCAATAAGCAAAATATTATCATATCCATACACATGTAAAACACTTGCATATCTCCACACAAAAAAAAAATTTATTTCATTATGCGAACGAAATAAATTTTTTCCTCTGAAGGGTAAGGGTGTAGTGACCCACATTAAATCGCTGACTGTGCAATACAGCAATGTAAACAAATACATAGCTTAACGCATTGACCGCTGCACTGGCGCAACGCTATCGCTGCGACAGCAGAATATCGATGCGACAGCAGAATATTTCAGTGACACATAATGCATAGCTAACTGCATGCACTCTTTTAATTGGTTACGCTAAAACCATTGGAAAAAGAGGTGGAGTTATGGAAATGATTTTCAGTTACATTTTAGTATAAATAGACTTAAGTTTTACCAAATAAAATCAGAATTATTTTGACAGCTAAAAACTGGCATTTTATTTCTCAAATCATTTCGGCAACCTAACGGCTGCCTATTGAACGGCAGAATCCTCTCTGCCTTAATAATGAAGAGGAGTTTCATAAATTATAAAGACACTAGGACCAACCACTAGGTCAATAACCACGCCTACCTCCCATATAACAAGTGTTTTGAAAAAAGCAAAAACTAAGTTTTTTCGATATCTGTTAGAACAAGTTGAGTAAAATTTAAAATACACTTTTACCAAACAGTTACTTGCAATTTTTGTTCATTTTGAAATTTACTTTCCAGTGAATTCAATTTACGTTATGTTTGTTACTATTTCATAACAAAAGCTGAGTTTTAAATTAACCCATTAGAGCATAACGTTCGATGTATCGGACAATATTTAATTAAAATTTTTATATATCAAATATAAATTCACTCAAAAAGTTTCTGTTATTTTACATTTTTCCAATATGGCGGATTCCAAGTGACCCGCTTTGCGAAAAGGGTAAAATATTTTCTAATATTGTTTTGCTACAATTTCTGAAAAAAATTAAAAAAACCATTTTTTCATATAAGTATATTTATAATTTTTTGAATCAATTTTACTAAAAGTGGAACCACGTTAGTCTTTCTCATGACGGCTCGTTGTCAGCAAACTACAATTAATTATGTAATTTTTTTTTCTACTTGGTTCAAATGATCCCCAAAACTCGTATTTATCACTCAAACTTAAAAAAGTCTATCAACAAACTGTATGCAGCAATGGGCTTATAAAAGTAATGCTTAAAAACGAATCCAACAAAATTTTGCTAATCTTCTACATTTCGAAATTGGTTTTCGATACACAAATACAGTAATGGCTTATTTGTTAAAAATAATATTAATAGCATATTCTCAAAATTTTTTTCTCCGCTCCTTTATTAAATATGAACATGAAACTTTTTACACATATTTAAGTTTAAGAGAGTACACAATTTTTTTTTTTCATTTTCAGTCATATTATAGAGGGCGCCAAAGTCGAGTCCTCGAAAAAAGTTATTCCGATTGTGGACAGTTAATCTCAGGATTGGGTTCTCTGGGTTCTCTCAAAAATATGGCGGAAAGTTTTTCTTCTGTTTCTCATGGTAAAAAAATATTTATTTTTTAATTTTTCGTCAAATTGTAATAAATTATCACACAGCATATAATAACAAATAAAATGCACCAAGATTTATTAAAATCGATCAAGCCAATCCGGAGATTAACTGTCCGCAAGTTGAAAAAATGTAATTTCGTGAGAAACGCGTTAAAAGCTTACGCTTTCTCTTCGGCATCTGCGCGAACACCTTGAGAGAACCGAAAACGCGCATGTGCTTAAAACCGATATAGACAAATTTTAAATTTCGATTTTACCAAAATATTTAAGGAACCTATTTTTAAAGCTATAAGGAAATAAAAAATGCCAAAAAAAATGTTGATGATTTGAAAATTCGGAAGTGACTTGAAACTTAAGGAATATTTTACTTCGATTAGCTTCGAAATACTACGATTTTTCTGTCGTTTCACTTCGCTCGAAAATGTACTCGCGCAACACTGGGCTGTATCTCAATAACAGCGTCAGATATCGTCACTAAATTTTGTACACATATTGTCCTTGACATCACTAAGCTAATCGTTCAAACGAAGTATATAAAATTCTAATAGGCATATTTTAGAGAAATATGTAAGTACTAAAATAATACCATCGGAACTATCGATACTTTATAGATGATCGTAAAAAACCAAGCACCCTGAGCTAGATAACTACACACCAATTTGGTTTTACACGGTCCTGATATCTACACTCTCTGCTTACGCTATAAGTCAGATTTTTCGCGCAAGGGGTTAATTGCTTAATATTAATACTAATCTCTTTTAAAAATATATATCTGTAACAGCTCAGTTTGCAACCTAATTGCTGGGGAAGCCATTTACCATTTCGTTGGGGTTTGTTTTTATACAAAATTATCGGTTGGATTTTTTTCGGTGAGAATTTTAGACCTGCTAAAGGTTTACAATATTCTTGGAGGTTAGGTTAGGTTAGTTCTATGCAGACATACAAAATTTGTTGTTATTGTCTGAGATGGTTATTTATTTTAAGTTCTAGTTTCTCTAATTTTCTTATACTTTTTTGCAGAAGTTGATTTGCCTCACTTCACTATACCGTTGACTTCGTGAATATAATCTCAGTCAGGTAAATAAAATCAAACAGCCGTGCTCCCAGTTTCACAATCACAAATTTCCCTGTGGATTCGGTTTGAAATCACATATTTGGTGCTCGCAATTTCACATTCACATACATTTTTGTGAATTGAATCCGAATGCTTGTTTGTATTTGAAATGAAAAGTAAATGACAAAAAGTGTGTGAATGTTTAATTATTTGCGATTGGAATAATTTTTTAAATATTCTTTGATGTTTGTCATTTATGACATTTCTGTATTAGTTAATCATTGAAATATGCGTATTTTTAAGTGTTTTGCTGATGACTCCTCAAAAAATTACACATAGCTGAATCCGAAAGGGAAATTTTAACAACAACTGTTTGTGAATTGCCGCAACGATAACCGATATGTGTGACAGGGATGACCTGATATGCGAAGAAATTTGTGAAACTGGGAGCACGGCTTTATATAAAAGTGCTACTCCGTTTGTATTATTACATTAAAAGACACACCACAAATGGTAGGAAAAGTTCGGCCAAATACTGAGAAATATAGCGCAAAAGCCAAATTATTATTAATATGTACATATGTACTAATCTTACTTTCGAGCATATTGTAGTTAGCATTGTTTAACCTTAGCATGCAGTAAATAATAATTTATTGTTGTAGGTAATGAAATATTACCTTCAGATATAGTTAAGATTTGCTTTAGCATTTTTCTTTGAATGAAAGCTACTTTCCCCCCGTCGTCGAGACATTTATTTCCTACTGCAAATCAATCGATTAGGCAGTCATAAATATGAAAACTGTCAAACGGTTTAACCGGGTTAAACGGCAAATCAGTGACGAATATATGATCCCTTCCTAAATAAATGCCAATATTAACTCTTAACAACAACAAACACTTGAGTTGTACAAACAAATATAAATAGTATATAGTATGTACATACATATTTGTGTAAATATTTATGTATGTATGTATGTATGTACATTACCCGCTCTATTCCGGGCGAATCTATCCCACCTACTACCTACTACTTACCTTGCATATGTATGTACGTATGTACATCGGTACAGATAAAAATAATACCCCTTAACGTAATTCGCGTGAGAGCTGGGAATATCTGTAAATACCGATGCATTATGTTCGTATTACACCTACAGACAAATCCAAATAGCGCCAGAGCATCGGCGGCATATGTAAGTAGTACCAATAAAGCTTTAACCCATTACATTGACGTTTGCTCAGGAACTTCCAAAATGGAAGCCATTGAGCAGCTTACTAATCTGTTTGCGCTTCCAATTGCAGCGTGCTCGCCGGCACTGGTAAAGAACGCGTTGTAGTTATCAGTTCGCTGGCTCATTGACATAACTACTCGTATACTGGCAATCGCTTCTTGTCAAAAGCGACGCGGCCAGTTGGCGGCAATGGAGTTGGCGTCCGGCGCCAACGATATCTACAGCGTGCATACATGTATACATACATATGTATATACAAATGTATGTATGTGTATGTATATGTAATGTGTAGTCGAGTTTTCGATGGAATTATCAGGGATCGCTTCCACTTCATCGGAGCGACAGACAAACAGACAGAAGCGCGATACGTTGCCGAAAGGTGTGGTTATAACGGACAGTTGCAGCGTCGAGGGTAACTATAAACGTAAGCATACTCGTACATACTTATGTTTGTAGGTGCAACACTAACGCTTTTCCTAACGTATGCAGCCGCCACCGCCGTGCCCGTCTTACGCATGAAGTGGGAGTTTTGTGAAAAGCAACGAGGGAGTGACATTTTAGCGCCATGGCACTGTAATAAACTGACACTGACAGTCGGAAAGTAGATATTGATTACAAGCTGAAACTTGTTCGTAAATAATTTACTTTTTCAGCTCCCTACTTCGTTAGTTGTAATCTGATAACATCAAAAGTTTGTTAATTACTGTTACAAGCTCACTGTAATTGCTATTGATTTAACTATAAATTTGTGTAATATATATTTGTATTAATTGCTAATCGGAGAGTTAAGTGAAGTAAAGTTTCCAGAATTTACATAAATATATACATACATACAACTGTATGTAATAAACATGGTTATAAGACATTGCGAAAATTAAGAAAAAGTTGAAAATTATTGCATAAACGGATCAGTTTTTATTTTAATTTTTTACAAAACCAAACAAAAAACTTCAATATACATGCCTCTTAGATATCCCGGATAAGTTTCGAAACTTTTTAATTAAGGTATTTGCGCATATTTAATGAGAATGAAGAGTGAGAGAGAGTATTTTGCGGATCCCGAGTCCCGTAAGGATGTCTCATAATTACATTGTTACTATAATTTGCAGATTATATCTCGAACGAGATATATTAATTGGGCCCCGGGAGCTTCGATTTCGACAGTCTTCCCAGGATTGGTCCTAGTTTTAGACAAATTTTCCTGGTGACCTTGTCTACTCTTTAAATGCCCTCCTATTTTAATGCAAATAATGCAGAGAAAGCACTAAATTTTTTAATTGAAGTTATGAACAAATGTTCTCTCTGTGGCGTCTGTTACCAGTAAGATTTCAAACCGCTTTTCGAGATAAATACCCATTTCGAGCCGTACCTTATAATGGAAAGATACTGCAGATTAAATAATCCCCAATACTCTTAAACTAAATATGTGGGAATGGCTGTAATTGAAAGCCCAGAAACATCACCGAATCCCTTTGTATACGGAGAAGAAAAGGCGTACTGTTAAATATTAACAGATGAGATTTATGTATATAGGGAGATAAATTGTGTTTTTTATAATTTTATTGTTTAACAAATAAATTATTATATTAACTATATTATCAAATTCTTTAAAGGTTACCTGGTGAAATCAAATGTCAGTTAAATGATACTTGTGTGTTACACCAGATGTTATTGACTGCCCCTTCTAATGTTTTACAAAGTTATCCAACACATTGCAAAATCTTGAACTTCACATATGGCCAACTCCTGCTAAAACTTCGTCTATTAAAATTTCCGTTAGACAATGCAGTATTGTTGAATGGTGGTGAGTTCAAAAGGGTGCTAGTAAAAATATTCTCTGAATGAAGTACAAATATGTGCTTCATACCAACATACATGTATGTTATATTATTTGTGTTTATTATTTCGGTGAAAATATGCAGTTGTCAACACCAAAATTAACCCTTTTAGTAAATAATAAGAAAATGCGGGGGAAGACCAATTTAATTAAATTAGCTACTTAACCACTTAGCTCGTTAGTAAAAGTCAATCACGTAGATTTTTTTTTTTGCATTGAAACAACTATTAGCTACTACAGGGTCCAGTGTGTATCAACATTGCTCCTACATATATTCAATGCTTTAGGCTTAAAAAAAAGCAGCAGATACAATTCTTTTCAGATTTCAATATAATGACTTGACGAAACTTCTCTAATCAATTTGCTCCATCATTTCATCTCTTTCCTTCTTTGCAGCTACTCAGTGCCGATGTTTTACCATCGCTATTGTCAGTCATTTGAACTTTCTACTTGTCATTTTGACTTCGTGAAATGAATTGAACATATTTACATACATATATGTATGTGTATGTACATAATATACATATACGAGTATGTATGTATGTAGCTGTGTATGGATGTATGCTTGTACATTCATTAAAATGGTCCAAAAAGAAATATAAATGTACACATGTATGAACGTCCTTTGTTTAATTTAAACTAAAAAAATTTGCTATTATTTTCCATGTATTTAATATGGGGAAAAAAGAAATTTTCGTGGAAATATTAAAAGTAAAAATATTTTCCACCCATTTCAAGCGCTTTGATCGACCTCTTCATATTTTTTGATTTTAATAGAACAAAATATTGATTTTTGGACCAGCCTAATTTACTACATATGTATGTATCAGAAGATTACTAGTTAAAGGTGCATAGGAAAGCATAAGGCAATGTTATAAATGAAAAGCGAAAAACATGAAATACAGGCAAGTTTTCAATTTTCGGTTTTTCTGTTGTCGGAATGTGGAGTGGCGGCGACCTCCTACTGACATATTAGTCACGATTTGTTATAAAAATTATGAACGTGATCCTGTTCAAACATATTGTATATCCATGTATATACGAGTATGTACATATATTTGTACGTAGACGAGTACATACGAATATTTAATCTTGTGGAAGACTTTTAGAAATAACCCAAAGACACAAATCGACATTATAAGCATAAAACGAATATTCTGCACAGACCCTTCTTTTATTGTTGAAATACTGTTTCATATACTGTAATAGATTGGAACAAGATTCGAACAACGAAATCCACTTGGGAACAGAAAGGCGCACAAGTTGTACATATGTATGCATATTAATACATTTGTGGACATAAATCCCACAGGTGTTTCTCAATTTATTATGGAAAAGCGATGTTTTTTTTTTAAAGTGTTTTAACGACAAACTGTCCTTTTCAGCAACAACTAGTAACCAATTGATAACTTCAACAAAAAAAATGCGCAATTTTATTTTTAAAAGCGCACCTTCCTCTCAACATACTCATGCGGTTTGGTAATGTTTACATTTTTAAAATCCGGTAGCATACATTTATTGGCGTGAAATGCAAACAAACCATGTTTGACTTTCCTAAGATAAACTTACTGGAAAAAACCTTCACACACATTAGCGGTAAGACATGCGAGTACCCATGTACGTTTGTAAAGATAGTATGTATAGTATACTTTGTTATTCACATCGAAGACAGTGGCCGACGCTTGAACGATTGTGTTATCAGAAATCCTGTTTGAGCTACTGGTTTCTATTAACCGGATGCTTGCGTAGGTGTTGACATGCTTGTAAAACGTCGATATGATTATCAAAACGTCTTCAAGTGTATTCACAAAAATATATACATATAAAAAAGGATGTTTATATACATACATATGCACATGTGTACATACCTACGCTATTAATATGAACATGTGTCAATTGCTATAGAGTATCTCGAAGTTTGCCGAACGGTGAAATTTAGAGGTGGTCTTGGAATGCTTTCTTGGAAACGATGGCTATTAACAATCTCTATGAGCAATGTCACAACAGATCAAAGCCTACAGGAGGCCGTGCACAGAATTTGCGCAGTACGAGTGATATGCGCATGTAAAACATAGTACGAGGTGGCAATGGTTGTGGCCATACAACGCCCATTGACAAACCTGCCAGAGATATGAAGACGCGAGCCATGTTTTATTTTTTTGTCCTGACAACAAAACCGGTAAGTGCTGAAAATATTATCGAAGTCATGCTAGTTTCTGATCAAGCTGAGAAAGAAAATTGTAGCGCGATTGTGAAAATGCATCAGAAATTAAGGCTCGCAGAAGAAGAACGAAAGCCACGCAGAAATATTCCATCAACACGAGTAGCAAAAGTGCAGCAAGGAAACTAGTCAAGGGCCATCTTAATCTAAAAACGCGGGAAAATACTACTCGGATTCTAATTTCCCTTAAAGCATTGATAAAGCTTAATCAGATCTATATAAAGCGTTAACAAAAGATGAGAATACTTTGTCTGGAATTAAGTAAGTTTTATCCGCAAAGGTAGTAGGACTCTAGAACTTGGCCCTCATAAAAATTACGTGTAAGAAAAGTTTCTAAACCTAAGAAGGCTAGTTCCAAGTTGATGCAACTTCTATGAACTGCATCAAGACTGTAGCCGACTAAGCTAGTACCGTAAATAGAATGGTACATGAAGAGAGGAGATTTACTTCGAGTTAAATTCCTAATCTGTAAAACTGATGTGGGTAAAGCTTTAGTTGTTTCCTCCTCGAAAAAAAATGTAGAATTTTCGGAGTGAGTATTGGAAATTTTATGCGTACAGAACACGGCGGTGAATGTTTTAAGTGAAAGTGTCTCTCGAGCTATTTCTGCTAAAATTGAACAAATTTTCGAACCCGAAAGCAGTGAATGGGTCAGCAGTTGGTATTGCAGAAGTACGTCAATTGGTCCTTTCCTAAGCCATTACCATGTTAAATTCACCAGTACAAACGAAATAGAGACGTTTTTTTGTTAGACCTGGATGCTCATAAAGAGTTAGTTAAACCATTGGTTCAATATCAGTTTCATTTACTGCATGGATGTGCGACCACATGTGCGTGAAGTGGTAGTTTGAGTGCGAGTACATCTGCGCTTTAATCTCTATGTATTAATTCCTTGGCAAAAAAAAAGTAAAAATCTTAATTCGAATAATACATTCTGACAACATGACGGATCACCAACGAAAAATACAGAGGCAAAGCCATTCAAGCTCTTGTCGACTGTTCTTTTAAATGCCATTGTAGTGGTTGTTTTTTTCTTCACCTTCTTTACATCCATACTCACATACGAGTATATACATACATATGTACATACATACATTTTTTTTCCACACATTTTTAGCTATACTTATATGTATTTTATTCAGTTTTTCTTAATATGAAACTATACAAAAATATGTATATACATACATATGTACTTCTAAATAGGTAGTACATATTATTATTTTTCGGCATATGAATATACATACATTCGCACATACGAGCATATGTGTGGTAGTAACGGACTCATTTTTCTTATTTTTCTATTCTGAAAGAAGGGTGATTTGGCAGATGACATGCCAATGAAAGCACACAAATATACATGGATAAACACATGCATACTTACATATATGTATTTACATATGTATGTACATATTTGAACGGACATTTATAAAAAAATACATGTGCACTTTATAAGTGTGAAAATGTGCACAGAAAATTATATGGGCGCCATTTCGTTTTTGTATTCCAACCTCCATAACTTTTGCAGCAACATTATAATATTTATGTAAGTACATACGAACATTTTTGAAGATATTGATGTTCTTTTGCTGCTCAGCTTCTAAAATACATACATACCTACATCCATATAAGTTAATTACAATAAACAGTACTAGGTTGTGCCGTTTAGTTACCCTCAGATTTTTATACTTTATGAGTCGATTGAACGATTGCTTAGGAAACCGATCGTTGAAAATAATATCAATCTCGTTGTGAATTAGGCCGATCAGTTGAGTTTTTACGTTTATAAAACATATACGTCCGGACATATGTACGAGTATATGTAAAAGTTATGTCCATTTATACTAAAGTGATGTTATTCCAGAAGAAAGAAAAAGTATGCAAGCTGGCCCCAGTAGTGCCTGCTATGTCACTCAATATGAAAAAGTTGAAAACAATGACCTTCTTCAAAAGACCACTTGAACTAGTCATACGTGCATATATGTGTAAATTTGACAAAACAACTTATCCTACCAATCACTTTTTCCTGTAAAGTTCTGAATTGAATGGGTCCTATTTAGTTTTTAATATATAATTGTACAATATCCCCTGATAATTAGGGTGGACTATGCACATTTTAGAAGAACTAAAGTGATTACAGATGAGTCATTTTTATTAGTATTATTTGAATTTGAATTTAAAATAATATTCACATCTTCCCATCGTCCTTAACTTAGCAAAAAAGGAATTTGATATTGTCATTGAAGTCACATTGCGTTTTTCAAGTTACAAGACTAAATCGTAATTTTTACTTCGTTTATTACAAAACAAAGGCAGCTTTGTGAGAAACGTTACAGACGGTACTAACAACGCTGGCTTTAGAAATAAAGCCGTTAGTGCAGCCTTTTCCATTTAAGGAAAAAAAGAAAAAAAAGTTTAGTCTATCGGAGAAAGAGAACACAACAAATTTCCACCTAGCAACAAACATAGAGTCTTCTCGTAATAGGATTCACTATGAAAAGCCCAGTCAACAGATGCTACTTCTTGTCAACAGATGCTACTTCAAGATCGACAAGCAATTAAACAACATAAGTATATTTTATAAAATAACTTTTTCTTACATGCCGATGCTTTTATATGACGCAGAAAAATGTACATATGATCGATGGACATCTTTGATGATAAAGTTATTCTACGCAATTTTTAGCATAAGTGGTGGGTACCGAAAGATATTGAATAATAATACATATTAATATAATGAAGATGTGGCCGCTGTGGTCGAGTTGTTAGCGGTGCCTACTATAAATTGATATGTCGGTGAGTTCGAGGTTCGAATCTCGGTCAGGGCAAGCAAAATCTGAATAATAGAAAAAGTTTTTTCTAATAGCTCGGCAGGCAATGGCAAACCTCCGAGGGTAGTTCTGCCATGAAAAAGCTTCTCATTAAATACATCTGCCGTTGGGAGTCGGCACAAAACTGTAGGTCCCTGCATTTGTGGTATTATATAAAGACGCACACCACAAATAGTAATAGAAGCTCGGCCAAACACTGAGCTATATAGTGTAAGCGTCAACATTATATTATATTTATATAATGACGATTGTAGTGGGTTGGACATATTGTGCGTATGGATGTTGGTGATCCGGTGAAAAGATCTTTCGAAACAGCGCCCATGGGCGCACAACCAAAGCAAGGGCGCAAATGGCGTAACTTCGTAAAAGAGAGAGGCAACTGACAATTTTTTGGTGACGATTCTAATCTGACGATTGTAGAGCCATTAAAGAAGAGTTGTTATCTATTTTACTCTTATATAAATATAATTTTAAAAATACAACAACACAAATTTCGGAATTATGATTTTGGCAGCAGCATTTTTGGAGGAAATTTAATTGTCAATCTTAATGGCAAAGATTTACATATATACAAGTTAACATTATCGCTAGAGCCCAGTCTGAACGATTCCCACAGCCAACCACTACACGTGCCGCTGCGTCAGCAGAATTACATTTCATCACATACTGCAATTGGCCCATTGCATAACCAATGCTACACCTGTGAGAAACCAAGGCCACGATCGTTACTGCCGGATATGCTTACGCAAGTATTTCACAATGCCCGTGGGAAACCAAGACAGAAGACGGTACCATGAAACCTTCGTTACGCAAGTGTTGCGTTGCTGCTTCTACACCGAGGGCTGGTGGTCGACACGAATGGAATTCATCAGGCAGTTGCATAGGGGTGCTAGTAGTTCTAAGACGCACTTAGAGCAATTAGTTAAACGTAACTTAAGTTGTAGTATTAAAGTGATTAAATAAAGTTATTTACAACGTGTTATAATCCTTGTGTTTGAGGATCGAAGATCCTTTAACTTACATATAGGACTAATAATACTTTATTTCGTATAAAAACTTTGCACATTACCAGTCACGAATTCTAGTGCTGAAGTCTTTTTCTCCCGTCGCCAAACACAATACTTCGAAAATGAAGAAGTGATATAAATATTTGTTTCAATGTGGGAAATCACGTCTAAATTTATTTAAATAGTACATACAATATAGTAAAAGTCTACGTTCAGTGCTTTTTACAATATTCACCCTTGCGCCCTTTCAGAAGGTACAACAGTTCAACGTCCATGTACCGAATAATCCAAATTTATTTTTATATGGAAGAAAAACGCAACACATTAGGCAAACAAATTTAAAATTGACGGCAAAATTTTAGATAAAGTAAAACACTGTAAACGCAGGTTATTTTACTAGTCATATGTGGACAAAAAATATCTATTTTTATTAAAACAATTATTTAATGAGGTAATATATGTAGTATGTAAGGTATTTTCTATTTATATTATTATTAAGAAAATCATACAGAAAATTGGTTGAAGACAAAATTTGAAAGAAGGTAAATGCTCAGTTAGACAAGACTTAACTTAACTTAACTTTTCTTAAGAATTGGCAGCGATTACTAAACACGTCAACTTAACTTTTTGACAAATACCTTCGTAGATACAAAAAAAAACAAAGCATTTGTGTGATATTTTGAATCGGAAAATAAAATTGTGTCGAATGTTTTAAGTTAAGTACAATTGTACAAAATATGAAAGAAGCATTATCTTAGCCAGAGGAAAAGGCGGTGGCAAATCCACTCGATAAATAGAGACTTTTTGTTGTGCCTTAATTCGCGAGCTATTTTGAGAATTACATTCCAAAATAATATAATATAAATAACATAGTCTAGGATATGTTCGAGTATTTAACGTAAGTTTGAGTTTGAGCATCGTGTCGTAAAGTCATTATTTATTGATAACACTTAGATTATTCGCACTTAAAAAGATACATTTGATATACATATGTATATATACATTATATATATGCATAAATATTAAAACCTATGTAACCATTTTTGTATGTACATACATACATATATGTACTTATACTCGTAAATAGGGAAAATTTAATTGAAAATTGATTTGTCAAATTTTATCCTTGGAAATCGAATTGGCAAATCAACGAATACGAGTTTTATAACATCATATAGACATATTAGGGTTCTCCTTGTTTTGTTATTATACGAAGCCACTTAATGTTATATCAAATATTCTTTGAATTTTATTTTTTTTTCTAAATTTTTGACAATGATGCTAATGTCATCATCAATCTTAGACGAAATATTTTTGCCATGACCGGCGCGAGGACAGAACTCGAAGTGTGTACATTTGTACCTACATACATACTTACATATGTACATACATATACGCAAGTAGAAGGCAATGACGTTGCTTGGTTCTTCATCGGCCAAACTGTCTGCCTAAAATGTCACCAATAATACCCCTGTACCACATTCACGAAATATTGCCAAATACATACATACATATGTATATATGTATGTTTGTAAGTATGTGACGTTGTGCCACTAAGCCGTTTTTAGACAGGATGGATTGGCATGTTTCCTTATTGGCTGTATTTTCCTCGCTGATACCGAGCATAACTTTCATTACCCAAATTAACAACATTTCTTTTTGAATGTACTACTTGTTGAAGGAAATATATATGTATTTATGTAAGTTAAAGTGTGTCGGGGTAGAGTGGCGTTGATGTTGCTGTCAAGCACTTGTGCTGACTAGTCCGCGCCGGTTTAACGTGTAATTTAACTTTGAAAGAAAATTACTTGTTTACAGGAGATAATTCGGTTCTAATAAATCATTTTCAATTTTACTAATTCAATTAAATTGATATTAAAAGTTGAGTTGGGGATTAAAATGTCAACAAGTGCATACTCATATACGAGTATAAGTACTTTAGTCATTGTGTACATAATACACTCATATGTATGTATGTAGGTATGTACAAACTCATGCGTTTAAATACTGTCAGAATTTCGCGATTGAAACAGTGTTCAAGGAGCTTTTAAATTTTTGCTCGTAGACATATTATTAACAGAAAACTTAAGATTGAAATAAATATTTGCTAATGGTTAGCCGTGCCACTTGACAAGTATTGACAACGAGCGTTTGTAGGCCATTTCAAAGCCAAAGCAAAAAAAAATGCTTGAATCGGTGCTTTAATGTAAATGTGAAATTATTAAAAGAACCTTTTCCTTTCAGATCTTGGATCCGTATTTCTGTCCGACTGTTGCAACGTATTGGCACCCATTTTTCAGTATGTTCCTGGATGAGTTCAGTACTCTTATATTTTTTTATAAAAATATATAAAAAACAAGTTTAAAAATTTTGGTTCATGTAATTTTATTTCAATAAATAATTATTTTTTATAAAAATATTTTCAATAATTTTTAAAAATAAGCCAAAAATATAAAAAAATCAAGCTTTCTTGTCGAGTTTTTATAAGTTTTGTTGAATGTCATGAATGAATGAAAGACATTTTAGGATCTCCTCTGCAAAATATCCTAAATTAAAATAGTGTGGAATGCCTTTTATAAGAGTATGCATACGTAACGTATTTGTGGTATTTTGCAGATCAATAGGGGATATCGCTCCATGTCCAATGGACGTTATAGTTGGCGAAAGTTGGAGAGGATATCATATTAAGGTCTGTAGTGACAGCCAAGCTGCCCTAGGGGCTTTGGAAACCGCTCGTGTTTCTTCAAAAATTGTCCAAGAATGCAAGTTAAGGCTAAACTCCGTTGCGAGTAATAATAAGCGACGGAATAAGATGGAGCTTGTGTGGGTGCCGGGACACTGTGGTGTTCAAGGCAACGAATTTGCCGATACATTGGCAAACCTCGGGTCTTCGGACGGTCCAGTTGGACCGGAACCAATCATTGGGTCAAGTATGGCGTAAACTGTCAAGTACATCAGGGAACTTATGAGCAAAGCTCATGAGGACCGTTGGTGCAGTACTGACTCCTGCAAAATAACTAATTGCTTTCTGAAAAGGCCAGCCAAAGTAGTGGCGAAATTTCTCTCAACCAGAGCTGCCGGCTCTGACAGGACTGATAACGGGGCACAATCCATGGGGGCAACACATGGTCACCATAGATATCGACGATCCGCTATGAGCATTTTGCCTTGAGGACGAGGATAGTACAGATAATTTTCTCTGCAGCTGCACGGCGTTCTCTAGACTCAGGTGGCGCGTCTTTTGGTCGGATGTAATGAAAATGGAAAAGATACATTCTCTCTTCCTCAGCGGACTACGCAGGCTCGTTAAAGAATCGGGTAAGTTTGCTGAGAAGTAGTTACCTTCTATGTCTCCCCACCCACCCCTTCTCCCTCCTCCCTTACCCTGTTTATCCTTTTTACAGGCCTCAAGTACAATGGGCAACAATGTCTGAGTGATTGGTAAACTCATATTTGGGTTTTCCGGCCTACCCCTAATTCATCCATCCATCCATCCAATGAACGTTTTTGTCGAGATACCTAAGCTTCCGTACTTGCCTTTCCGTAAAAATAGACTCCACATTAGTTCATTTAGCCTCTCAAATTCATCGCGTTTGTTTTAGGCATTTCCACCTCTGCGCCTCGAAAACTTCCTCTCGACAAACTTTTTCAGAGTACAAAGGTAATTTAAGAAATGCTTTCGAGGGAATTTTTCTTTATATTTGCTAGTTTAACTTCTTTGATGATTATGAAATCAGAAATTAGTAAGCAGCTGATTGATTTGTTTTTTCTATCGCCGTGGTACAGCAAATGTCAAAATCATTTGTTTGTTGGTTGTTTAGACGTTCGCTGTATCGAAAGCAACAACAAAATACATGTACTTTTTTTCTCAAACATTTGCTGCCACCTTTATGAATTCGCCTTGACCCAACCTTTTATAATTGAATCATGGTACATGTGACTTATTTTGGCAAAATCCTTAGAATAATTAGAAATCTCACAGGCTGGCTGCACTTCATAGTTTGCAAACCGCTGATAAAACTGAGTTGGTATAATGTACAAATCAACGATAGAATTCAAGATTGCGCTTTGTCGTGGCGGATAACATATCTCAAGTAATGTATTAAAAAAGAAGAAAATAAAAATGAAGTGTAGCTGCTTTTCAAGTGATAAACGAAGTGAACATGTAGGATTTTTGCTAAATATTGAGTTTTAAAAAAAATGGCGTCGATTGGGATGAAAAAATGCTGTATTTGACGTAAAATTCGTTACAAAAACACATATAAATTTGGTAAATTTTATTTTTTTCAAAAAATCCTACGTTGTTCACTAGAAAATGTAATCAGCAAGCTGCATCCAAATTCCAAGTCAATCCATGGAGAATTGTAGGCGTAAGTGTTCCGACCAGCTCAAAAAACATAGTTTTGAGTAAAACGCGTTTGAAGTTTCATATACGAGAGGAACGGTGATAAAAAAATTACAAAGTAATAAATAACCAAAAAACTAAAAAGAAATATGGTTGTGTCAACCGTTTTAATGGATTTTGGTATGTTTGCTATTATTTAAGAATTATTAAAGTATGCAAAATCAAAGTAGTGGTACCCCGAAATGCGTCATCTCTAACTCCTAGTATCATGTGTACAATTCGTAAAATTAATTTGAAACACAAAGTCATTACTAGATCTAGATAAGAAATACCAAGCAGATGGAGATATTTGTGTTCTGCTTCATGTAAGTATCACAAACTTAAAAGAAACCCAAATATTATTAAAATTATTACTTTGAAAGCTTTTGCGAGAAATACAGCTCCTAAGTCTTTTAACTCTAAACGCCAACTTACAGCCTAATAGAACATACATATGTATATATTAATTTTTTGCTGAAAGGTATTAATTGTGTTAATTGAAAGAACGGAACTTGAGTAAATGCTATTTTGAACATCATATAGCCTTTTTCTTGCTATATTCATTTGATGTTTTAAAAGTTGTATCAAGTCAATATCGTCATTATATCAGCTTACATTCAAACGAATGAAAATTATCTGAAATTGAAAAATTTAGTTAGCTTTTGACGCACGCCAATTTACAGCCGCTTTAGAATAATCACTTTGCGGTTGTGGCGGAAAAGTCGGTGTAATCAACTCAGTTCAGTTTGCTTGGCTGCAAATCAGCTGATTTTAATTCCTGTTGTTGTGTCGGACTCGACTAGCATCAAAATACAGAAGTATGCAATCTCCTCAAATGTCAGTCTCATACATATGTCGTTGCTAAAAACGTTGCCGTAACAACGGTTCAGATGAGTATTTTCACATTTTTATACCCTTGTGTACATATTATAACTTTGTTCGCATAACGGTTGTTTGTAACAGCAAAAAATAATCAAGATAGATATACACATATATATACTAAAAGATCGGTTAATAACCACGCCCACCTCCCATATAACGGAAATATTTGAAAAATGCAAAGACTCCGTTTTTTCGGTATCTATTACAGCAAATTGAAATTTGGTATTTAGAGCGATTTTGAACTAAGAAATTTGGTGTTTATGAAATTTTGAAAAATGGGCGTTGCCACGCCCACTTAAGACAAATTTTCTGTACCTCAATAACAAAATTAGTTATCGTCACAAAATTTAGTGGACATATTTTTCTTGATATCGCTATTGTTATCGTAGAAAATTTTTTAAATCGGATCATAACCACGCCCACCTCCCATATAACGGAAATTTTGGAATATGTAAAAGCTTAATTTTTTCGGTATTTATTAAAACAAATTGAGTGAAGTTGGGATTTTGAAGCGATTTTTAACTCAGGAATTAGGTATTTATGAAATTTTGAAAAATGGACGTTGCCCCGCACACTTAGGAAAAAATATCTGTAACTCAATAACGGTGTAAGGTATCGTCAGAAAATTTGGTGAACAAATTCTCCTCAACATCGCTGTTATCATCGTTCAAAATTTTTGAAATCGGATCATAACCACGCCCAACTTCCAAATAATAGAAGTTTTGAAAAATGCAAAAAAAGTTCGTTTTTCAGTATTTATTGGAAGAAATTGAGTAAGTTTAATACTAGCTTCGATTTGAAACGAAGAAACGGGAATTTTATGAAATCATGGGCGCCGACCATACAAAAAGACATCGCGAGGGTATATAAAAATCGGTTTCGCCCGAATTTAGCTTTTCTTACTTGTTTAAGTTGGAGTACACTATATCATAACTATAAAAAACTAATTCCTGTCGAGCCCTGTGAAAATCGAGTTCTGTGCTCGTATGTATGTACATACATATGTACGTTCAAAATTCCACACATATATTCATCAGTTTTCGAATTTATTAGCACTTTCTTGTTTTATTATTCACTGAGAGCCGATCCTAACTCTTATAAGCCATTTAAAACATGTTTGCCTATAGACGTACGTGTATGATAAGCGAAAACAATTTTTTTATTTCTGCAATTCACGAAGTCTGAACATGTGCAATTACCATTAATCCATTATTTTAACTTTTTCGTAGCTGCAATATAATGAAACCCAAAGTAGGGTAGCTTTTGTGAAATATAAGAAAACCTCGTAGTGCCAACAATAGTGTTAAATATACCACAGGTACCAAATGAAAAGTACTTGCGAAAGCTCTAAACAGTTAATACGCTCTAATTCTAAATTATAGGTCGCGCATATTGACAAAATTTGACAACTTATTTTTCTGTTATTCAATTTCTTTTATTTTAGCAATTAAATTTTTCATAGTTAGTTTTCTAACAAAAAACATATAAGCTTCAGTCTCAAACTTTGACAAAACTTAAAAAATTGTATCCAAGGCGAATTCGCGTAAATTTGCAATTCCTCGATCAAAATTATAAGTGTTTAACGCGGAACAGGAAATTTCACTTGAGTTTTCTGGAAAGAGCCTTCAAAATATTTCTTAATATATGTTGAAATCATTAAATTTTATTCTAGTATGTTTTTGAATTGTGGTCGAGTGGGTAGCGGTGCGCGCTATGTCGATATGTCGCTGGGTTCGAGGTTCAAATCTCAACCCGAGCAAGTAAAATCTTAATCATAGAAAAGGTTTTTTCTAAAGCGGCCACCCCTCGGCAGGCAATGGCAAACGTCCGAGGGTATTTCTGCCTTGTAAAAGCTTCTCATTAAATACATCTGCCGTTCGGAGTCGGCTCAAAACTGTAGGTCCCTCCATTTGTGGTATAATATAAAGACGCACACCAAAAATGGTAGGATAAGCTCGGCCAAACACTGAGCTATATATGTAGTGTAAGCGCCAAAATTATATATTATATACATATTTTATTGAATTTTTCTTGCACCTTACAATAAAAATTATAAACATATTTTTGCTTCCGATTTCCTGCTAAGATAATAATAGGGGTTAGATTTCGAACCACCATTTTTGAGTACGTCCAAAATGTGGACTTTCATATTTTCATGAATATCTAACACTTACTAATCGATAAGAAATGCAGTCAACTGATCCCTCTAAAAGTAAATTTTGGAACTGAACAGAAAAATGGATTTTTCTCACTTTTATTGCCTTTGCCATTTAGGCCAGGATGTTTGAAAGCAAATCTCAAATATTTACAGATGGACTTTGATATGAGCGCGACTGAGTAGATAGCAAAGTGCTATGGGGAAAGCTGGTGAAGTTTTAGTACTATCAATAATTCCGTGGGCACAAAAACCAAAACCAAAAATTTTTTCCTAATTTCCCAATTTTTGCTGTCACTTAACTAGAGCAAAATACATACATATATATTTCAATAAAATATTGACTGTTATTGGTTGCATTTATTAAAGAAGACGTATCTATTTCTGTGTGTTCACTTTTTTTGCAAAAGTATTTACATATATGCAACCAGCCCAAAACTGCGTTGCTCCTGTTAATTAATGCTTTTGAAACAAGAAAATGATAATTTTGCGTAATTTTCTTTATGCCTTTTTTAACATTTTATTATTTTTGTTTAAATGTAACGAAAAATAAACCAGTTCAGTAAACTTCGGAGTTGCCCAAATTATCTGTGCTTATGAGGCTATTACAAATTTATTCACCTCACAAGGGTTATCATTTTCTACTTTCGAATTGAGTAAAGTCGCTTATAACAATTAAAATTTAAAGTCATCAATAGTTTTGCAGCTCTAGTTAGTAATGTGGTTACAATCTTTGCAAGCACATGAATTTGCGCAGGCTGAAGATTAGAAAGGGCGCGAACAATAAGAATAAAAAAGCATAATCGCGGTATACTGAGAAAGTAATATACAGGGCCCCTCGATATGCGCCGCGCGACCGAGGTTGTCGCAATTACCGAGCCTTTTGTTTAATTATAAAATTAGCAAGTAAGAAAAGCTAAATTCGGGCGAAACCGATTTTTATATACCCTCCCGATATATTTTTGTATGGTCCGTCCCATGATTTCATAAAATTCCCGTTTCTTCGTTTCCAATCGAAGCTAGTCTTAAACTTTACTCGATTTCTTCCAATAAATACTGAAAAACGAACTTTTTTGCATTTTCAAAAACTTCCGTTATTTGGAAGTCGGGCGTGATTATGATCCGATTTCAAAAATGTTTTACGATAATAATAGCGATATCAAGGAAAATATGTCCACCAAGTTTTGTGACGATACCTTACACCGTTTTGAGATACAGAAGTTTGTTCCTCATTTCTTACTTCAAAATCGCTCCAAATACCAAAATTTCACTTAATTTGCTTTAATGGATACCGAAAAATCGGAGATTTTGCATTTTTTTAAAATTTCCGTTATATGGGAGGTGGGCGTGTTTATTGACCGATCTTGAGCATATTCAATACCAACCTACCCTGTCCAAAGAGCAATCTATGTACCAAATTTCATTGAGATATCTCAATTTTGACTCAAGTTATTGTAACCACGGAGAGACGGACGGACGGACAGACAGTCAGGGCTAAATCGATTTCTCTTTTCATTCTGATCATTTTAGTATATATAGTCTGTATCTATCTCGATTATTTTTTGCTGTTACAAACAACCGTTCTGCGAACAAAGTTATAATACCCTCGTGTACAAGTACGCTCGGGTATAAAAATAAAATCTTAAAATTTGAATCATCAATTACAAACACATACTTATTTGTTACAATCGAAATTAACTGCGGATATACACGTACATACATACATACATACATATTTATATACAAAAGTTCAAATGTATGTATATGACATTCATCATTCAAATATAATATAATATTCATATGGAGACAATGGTAAACTTCGGGTGTATTTCTGCCAGGATTTAAAAGGCTTCTCATGATCTGCCGTTCGGAGTTGACATAAAACTGCACTTTCAAAAATTTGTGCTACAACATAAAAATGCATACCACAAATAGTAGGAGCAGCTCGACCAAACACTGAGCTACAACATAGTTTAATAGTCAAATTATAATAATTATTATTAAAGTGATTTGGTACAATAGGGAGTAAATTTACGATATTCCGTTGATGTAGACGCAGCTATTGGTGAATTTCTTCAAATATACAAGTATGGATAAAGCCTACTTTTCATTTCAAAATTAATTTTGTGACATTATTTCCACTACTAATTTCATTCGCAAATAAAGGTTCGATTCTTATATCATAATGGAGAATATTGATTTTTTGGCACTATTAGATTCACGAAGCTATTTTTAGAAGTACGCAACAAAGTTTTATGAAATTTATTTCATCACCTATGTATGTATGTAAATACAATCGCTCAAAGCTTTAAATTAATAGCAAACATTTGGAAAACTTCCTCTCAAGGCGAATTCATAAAAAGTGAAATCCATACAGAACACGAGTTTTATTTCCATTTTTATTGCCTCAGTGTAGGGATTGTCAAAGCGACATATGTATGTATATAAAAAGTAGAACAATATGATTCCAAAAGTACGCGAATTATGAATTTTTTGATTATTTTGTGTGTTTTTGCGTCAGCTAATATACAAATTCGCTTTTGTAAAAATGTAAACTAGATTAAACAACTTGTTCCTCCTTTTTCTGTTTTGGTTTTCATCTATTCGCTTACACTGATTTTGACAAAGTAGACGTAGAATTTTGTTGTTGTAAGGATGCCACCACCTCGAATGAAGTCGCCATGCTTCCTTTTATTACAGTTTGCCACTGCACACTTAATTTTATAAAATCACATTTTATTATTCTTTTTATCTTATTAATTTTTCTTACACGTGAATGTGAATTTATAATTCATTGTCTCTTTTAACTATGTATCTATTCTGGTCCTTTATGATGCCACGACCTGCAAAACCGAAACCAAAGCACTAATAAAGGAATCTTCTAATTTTGAAATTAACATTGATTACATAAATACATACATATGTACTTACATACATCCATGCAAATATATATGTGGAAATTTGACAAGACTTACTTGACTTAGTTATATTTTCGTATCAAGTTCAAAATCGCAAGGGTAATAACCAGTTTCAAATAATAAATTTTTGAAACTGTCGTTTATAAAGTATTCTTCATTTCAAATAATTAAATTGCCTGAGAAAGATCAAAATTAATGCATCCAAATTAAAACCCGCTAAGTCAAATTTGTTTTCTACTGTATGTATGTATGTACGCCTCTGTAGTTACGCTTTTCTATAGATCGAACACATATGTATGAACAACAAAATTAGTACAAATACATACAACAACTTAAGTCTCTCCAACTTTCTGCGATAATCCTTTTCGTTATATTTTTATTTAAAAATTTTTTATAAAATATTAACATTTTACTAGGCCAACAGAAAAATGAACAAACATTGTAGACAAGGATGAGCACGCCTTAAAAATGCATATAATAAAGAATTTGCAAAATAAAAACACAAACAACAACCACACAAACAAGTTAAATAGCGGCAGATCAGTTGCTCTTGTTTGTTGTTGGTTTGTTTAAGGAAGATGAAATAAACACAACAGCCAACTCGGTTAGCGTAGCACAATAGGTAGCGTATTGGCTCTGCAACTCCGAGCTCCCGGGTTCAAAGCCTGAGGGAAGTGGTTATGAAAAATTTAATTAAAAATAATTTAATTTAATAATCAAAAAGAAGTCTGATGAGGAAATGTGGTGATTTCCGAAATAGTACTATAACTTCAACCATTAAAAACTGTTGTTGTTTTTTCACAAACAAATCTTCCATAAACTGGCCTTGAGCTCAATAAAATTATAAAATATTAAAAATTTTCTGTGGGAAAAATCATAAATTAAAGTTTCCAGGTTTTCAAATTTTTAAACACAAAAATTGCATTATAGTATGTTATACAAATTTAAGTGCTAAAAATATCTTTCTTAGAGAGTTCGCTTACTGAAAAATTATGATAGAGGATAGAAATGTTGTTAAATTTTTTTTTGCACTCGACAAAAATTTAACTTTTTTACACAATCTAATGTACATACATACATACTGTACATACTCGTACATGCATAAACATGACTGTTAAAAAATGTTCGTTTTGTACATACCATACATAGGAAATAAAAGGTTGTTTATTTACTCGCTTGACGAAAGTAACCGTTTATTGAGCCACCTGCATTTAATACACAAGCCAATAGTGCTTTGTGATAAGTGAGTAAGAAAGCGATGGTGAGGAAAATATACTTATGTAGGAAAGTTTGTTAGGCATGTATGCAGGAATTCAGTATGGAGGGGCCTGCGGGGTTTTGGTGGAATAACTTTAAGGATTTCTTTAGAACAAACCATTTATAATAAATAGCGTTTTATACTCAAAATAATTTTCATTAATTGATTACCATTTTTTCCTTCGAACCGCTATGGCCGAGTGTGTGCTATTAATTGGTATGCCGCGGAGATCCAGTAACGAATCTACATAATAGAAAAAGTTGTTTCTAATCGTAGTCGCCGCTCGGCAGGTAATGGCTGAGCCACTGTACCACATTCCGTGCTCCGCTTGCCGAGTGAATTGTTGTGTTTGTCCATTTTCCAAAAACAAAAGAACTAAAAGAATAGCTTTTTTATAGTAACATCTTTGTAAAGCCTTCGGTACTGGAGAACAAATCCGGCTCTATCCCTACTTCGCTGGACGTAAAAAATATTTTTAGGTTAAATTTCCATCTAAAAGGATTCGAAAAGAGGTTGAGTTAATGAAGAGGCCCAATAGCTCTCTAAACAACCGCATCCGAAATGGTTAGCGCTGCGCGAGTGAGTGTGAATACATCTTTCTCGGTTCGACCACAGCAAGCATCTTCCAAGCAGAAGTGCTAGGATTTAAGGAAGACTTTAAAGTACTGAGTATCATGAAGGGAAGAGCACAAAAATCATACGCTGACCGCCTCAACAATAGCTCATAGCTAACGAACTAGCTGGAGCCGGGTTGTCTCTTAACAAAACCTTATCAGACTTAACAGACCAAAAACATGCTCAAGACACTAATCTCTTGGAGAACATGCAGTTAAATTGCGGCTACCTTATAATATCTGATGCTGCAGCTACAATCTCGAGCGCATTAGATGAACAATAGTTCATTATCTTTTTAGAGTGCAAAAGTGAGGAAAGATTATTTATGGGAAGAGATACATATTTATATCCAGCCAAATAATTCCGAACATAGGCCAATTCATTAAAGAGATCAAATGGTTCGATAATAACAACTAAGTGTAATAGCAAAAGCAACCAGAGGTTCCAGAAGAATAGCGCTCCAGCTCAGTTACCGCTATGTAAACTCGCTTTATAATCGTCAAAATACGCTGGTCTTCCCATCTCACCTCATTATGTAAGAAAATTGGACTGTGTTTATTTTTGAATGAAATTTTAGATACAAAATAAAAAAACATACATAAGAAACTATCTAAAAATTAAAACAAATTCGACACTGTGGAAATATCAAACATATTAAGATATCAAATTCACATTAGAGGTATGACGAAAAACTATTCTACAACATTTTGCTTCACGTCTTAATGAATGTTATGCGGGAAAAGTAATTCAATTTTCTTGAAAACTTTAAATTATCCAATATGAAAAATAGTTCATTGGTTGCGGTAACATGAAGCAATGTTGTCGTAACTCAAATCATCTGATAAACACTCAAAAATCTCTTAAAAATACAAATTCAAAACGACCCCTGTCCCCTCCATCCGCGCGGCCCTGATTTATTGTATATATGTTTAAAGTACATATGATTGTAGGTAATTCTTATAAGTGTGCTCAAATGCAAAGAATGTCACTCGAGCCGCGGCTTCTTTGATTCAAATATCACTATTTAATGCCAATGATTTATAAAAAGTCAAATTCAGAGCTTTAGAAAAAAGAGCAATGCCGCTGATATACCAATATCTATGGCTCGACTGTCACAACCTTAGCCCTCTGATAAAAGTTTATATAAAACAAGTAATCAAAGCTAAATTCGGGCGAAAGCGATTTTTATATACCCTCGCGATGTATTTTTGCATGGGCTGTGCCCATGATTTCATAAAATTCCCGTTTCTTCGTTTCAAATCGAAGCTAGTATTAAACTTTACTCAATTTCTTCCAATAAATACTGAAAAACGAACTTTTTTGCATTTTCCAAAACTTCTATTATTTGGAAGTTGGGCGGGGTTATATTACAATTTCAAAAATTATTGACGGTAATGCTTAAGGTATCAAGGACAATATGTTCACCAAGTTTTGTGACGATACCTTACATAGTTGCTGAGATACTTACAGACGTTTTTTTATAAGTGGGCGTGGTAACATAAATACCTAATTTCTTAGTTCAAAATCGCTCCAAGTTCCGAATTTCACTCAATTTGTTTTAATAGATACCGAAAAATGAAGTTTTTGCATTTTCCAAAACTTTCGTTATATAAGAGGTAGCCGTGGTTATTGACCGATCTTGACCATTTTCAATACTAAAGAACTACAAAATTTAAAAAATAAAAAGTCGCGATCTTTTATATCGTACAAAAAGAAACTGGTTTGCACACTAACTATATTAAATACTCAGTTATCCGACACGCTTATTTGGAATTAAATAAAAAATGCTACAGATCTTATTTGTGCAAAGTTAAATGGAATTTAATAAAAAACCCTGAATCATTTTATGACTTCGTTAACTCTAGGCGCAGAGTGACAAGTTTTCCGTCTACTATGAAATATCAAAATACCGTGTCTTGTAACTCCCAATCAATTTCCAATATTTTTGCCCAATTCTTTAGGCCAATTACTCCATTAACTCGCCTAATCTCTGTTCCTTCACCTCTGCTATTATGTCGCAGATATCTTCCGAGGAAGTATTTTATTATTTGAGTAACTTTAAAGAATCATTTAAGGCTGGCCCCGATTCGATACCGACGTGTTTCTTCAAAAACTGTGCTAAACATATTTATGAGCCCTTAACTAATTTATTTAATCTTTCTCTTAAGCTTGGGATTTTCTTGAATTCACAACTTATGTTTCAAAGGGATTCAGAGAAGTTATGCACACTGATGTTATATACACTGATTTTAGTAAAGCATTCGACAGAATAAGTCACTCTTCACTGATCCATAAACTCGATCTCCTGGGTTTTCAACCTAATCTCCTTCGTTGGATATCTTCTTACCTCATCAGAACACAACGAGTTCTTTTTAAAAATAGTTCCTCAAACATTATTCATGTTTCTTCAGGGGTCTCGCAAGGAAGTCACCTTGGCCCGATTCTGTTTTTACTTTTTATAAATGACTTACCTTCTGTAATAAATTATTCAAAAATTTTATTATATGCTGATGATGTAAAGATGTAAAGATCGTATCATTCTGTTGAGGAAAGGTCCTTACTACAAGCGGATTTAAATAGCATGACTAACTGGTGTGAAGTAAATTACATGCCACTAAACCTTAAAAAATGTAACGTAATGTGATTTTCTCGAAGGGCAGTTCAACCACCTTCTTATGACATATGTATGTAACCATAACTTCGAACAAGTGTTTAACTTTGTTGATCTTGGAATTACAATGGAAACGAAATTTAATTTTAATCTTCACATAAATGTAGTTAACAAAGCCAAGGGTGTTTTTGCATTTGTAAAGCGGTGGTCAAAATAATTCAATGACCCTTACATCACGAAGGCTCTCTACAACGTTAGTGAGGCCCATACTGGAATATGGATCTGTTGTTTGGAACCCGCGTCAATTCAAAAACAAATTCTGCTTTTTGTTTTAAGAAATTTTCGATGGGATTCTCAGCAGAGAACGGCATTGAGTGAGCTCGAGTGTGCATATTCATCATCCCTAAAATTTGATACAAGCAAGCACAGCCGTCTGCTGCTGTGCGCTCATTCATGCTCACTCATAAACATAAGGCTGACATGTGCGGGATATATCATTACATTTTCGAGTGTGGTAGTTCACATGATTGGCCGTGCATGTGAAGGCGCAAACTTGCGCATGTACACACTTGAGTGCACTCGGGCATCTACTAATGGCGATTTCTTTTCTACAAAAAATGTTGCACTTCATTGCCCCGCTCTTGTGTGTACGTGCGCAGAGGGCAATGTTAAGGCAACATTTTCTGTAGAAAAGAAAACGCCATAAGTATTTATCCTATTATTTACAGATAAAAGAAACGACTTAGTTAATTTTAATTAATATGTATTGTATACAGTTATTTAACAAAAACATTTCATGAGATCCAACATGTAGGGTTAGTATTTAAAAAATTTTTAAATAGTAGGAGTTAAATTTAAAATGAAAATAAACATTTCATTAAGACTTAATTTAATTTCAAAGTTCTTAATCTGCTAGATAGAAAATTAAAGTTTTCTGGACAAAGCGTACTTCACACTAAGGATTTGTTCAGAAACAATATCTGCAGTATCTGCCATCTCACGTAAAAAAAAACAATACAAAAAATATGATAGAAAACACACTTAAGATCGCTAATCAACTACTGCTTGCAAAGAAAAATATTGTTACGGGTAACCCGAGTGGCTCGCAAACAACCCTTGAGTGTCGCGAGCGTTTGTCGCCGGCGAGTGTGTTACATACATGCAACTTTGTATGCTGACGCAAATTTGTCCGACGGATAATGTAGCGAGCATGTATGCATCGTCATGATCGTATTGATCTATGAGCAAACAGACAAGCGACGGTTTGTACACGAAAACAATAAAGCATGCAAAATACGGCTACATGCGCGAGTATACACACAATTTCTGCACTCGTTGCAGTTCTCTGATTCTCAGTACAACCTGCCGCCATATACATGTAAGTCGTTTAAAACTCATTAATCTTCCTACACTTGCTAGTCGCAGAGAAATGCTAGGCATTGTATTTTTGGTCAAGTTACTGACATGCTTGAACTCTAGCCCATCTCTTCTTGGCGAAATAAAACTAAACGTTACCCTCCAGAATTTCAAGACATTTTCGGCCTCTCTTTCTGAAGCCATGTAAAAGTAATTTTGAGTTAAATGAGGCACTCCGTAGTTTGTGTCAGGATTTTAATAGTCACTGCGGTTCTTTTGATATTTCAGACTCACTTTTTTACATAAAGAAAACTATACTCAATGCTCTCAATATTTGATACATACATATATATTTCTATTCGATCAGCTGATGAGCATTTGTTCTGTAGCTGAACAGTTTTAGATCTCGACACTTAACAAACCTCTGCCTTTCATGACTCGGCGCAACATATATGTATGTATGTATGTATGAAAAAAAAAAATTTCTTTTATATATCCGTGCGTCATGCGGATGCGCCCATCGCGTCGGTCGGGCGGGTATGGAGGAATAAAACCGTTGGGATTATTATTATTATTATATATGAATTTTTAGTTGTTTTTTCGGCCTTATTGATTTTAATAATTGACAATTTTATTGAGCTCGAGGCCAGTTTATGGAAGATTTTATTGGAAAAATAACAACAGTTTTAAAATGGTAGAAGTTATAGTACTATTTCGGAAATCACCACATTTCCTCATCAGACTTCTTTTTGATTATTAAATTAAATTAATTTTTAATTTAATTCTTCATAACCATTTCTCCAAGGCTATGAACCAAGGAGCTCGGAGTTGCAAAGCCAACACGCTAAATGCTGTGCTACGCTAGCCGAGTGGACTGCGTCGTTTTTCCATCTTCCTTAAACAAACCAACTACAAACAAGAGCAACTGATCTGCTGCTTTTTAAACAACCACACAAACAAGTTTAAATAGCAGCAGATCAGTTGCTCTTGTTTGTAGTTGGTTTGTTTAAGGAAGATTGAAAAACGACGCAGTCCACTCGGCTAGCGTAGCACAGCATTTAGCGTGTTGGCTTTGCAACTCCGAGCTCCTTGGTTCATAGCCTTGGAGAAATGGTTATGAAGAATTAAATTAAAAATTAATTTAATTTAATAATCAAAAAGAAGTCTGATGAGGAAATGTGGTGATTTCCGAAATAGTACTATAACTTCTACCATTTTAAAACTGTTGTTATTTTTCCAATTAAATCTTCCATAAACTGGCCTCGAGCTCAATAAAATTTTCAATTATTAAAATCAATAAGGCCGAAAAAACAACTAAAAATTCATATATGCAAGGTTGAGCACACCTGAAATGCATTCTAAGAATTACAAGCCATTGGTAAAAACCAATGAAATTCGCACACAGAATTGCAAACACACAAACAACAACCACACAAACAAGTTTAAATAGCAGCAGATCAGTTGCTCTTGTTTGTAGTTGGTTTGTTTAAGGAAGATGGAAAAACGACGCAGTCCACTCGGCTAGCGTAGCACAGCATTTAGCGTGTTGGCTTTGCAACTCCGAGCTCCTTGGTTCATAGCCTTGGAGAAATGGTTATGAAGAATTAAATTAAAAATTAATTTAATTTAATAATCAAAAAGAAGTCTGATGAGGAAATGTGGTGATTTCCGAAATAGTACTATAACTTCTACCATTTTAAAACTGTTGTTATTTTTCCAATAAAATCTTCCATAAACTGGCCTCGAGCTCAATAAAATTGTCAATTATTATTATTATACATAAATTTGTAAGGGTTGTATACTGTTCTTGAAGAGTTTCTTTATTTAAAAAAAAATAAACTCATTTAATAAGTTCAAGAAAATAAGACCATTACAAAATTAACCTTTTTATAGGTTTCGAACGAAAGAAAATTACAACAGACTACTTTAAGGTATATTTTTAAATTTAATTAAAACAATAATTTTAATAAATTATTACCATAAAGATGTCAGACGATGCAATTTAAGAAGTATTCATTCGGACTTATTCTGAAAGTGGGTTGCCACTTGTTAAAAATGCTACGTCAAATAAAATTGATATTATAAGACAAATATATTTATGTAGTAGGGTGTCAATCAAAGAGATTTAGGAAAGAAAAGAGATTTATGAAAGATACATTTAAAAAAATATTTTTTTTTATATATTTATGTAATAAAATCTACGAATACTATTTAGGGAAGTTCCAACACATACACAATGGCGTATAAAGAAGAGAAGCGCAGAGCCAGGGTTGAGTGAAACAAAGTTTACGACATCCGATAACCGCTAGTCCGCTTTTTGTCGATTTGACAGCAGCTATCCATTCGATGACGTAGTAATAGTATTTTCATACCAAAAGCCGCCTTCACACGATCTTACTTGTATACAAGCATGAGTAACAAGGTGAGAAGTAAGAACGTAATATGGTAAAAAAATCCATATAAATCATTCATATTCGAGGGCTTTTAAAATTGGTTTTGAGTTTCCGCTCTTCTTTTTTATAATTCTGTGGCCATAAGGAAAAACAACCAAACTCAATTCAGTAAGAAATATATAGAAAGAAAAAATGAGACTAAACTTTGGATTATGTTTATTTTAAATTATATTTTTGGTTAAACTACTATAATTCTGTGGCCATAAGGAAAAACAACCAAACTCAATTCAGTAAGAAATATATAGAAGAAAAAATGAGACTAAACTCTGGATTATGTTTATTTTAAATTATATTTTTGGTTTGAATTGTCTAAATTTTGTAAAGAAATATAAATTAAGTCCTGAGTTGATCATTTTAGTTAATTAATTGATATTTCAAGTGGCATTAAATATACTCAAAATCGAGTTTGGCTGTTGACCACATAATTGCTTCTTTGCTTTACCATTCTTAGGATGCTATTGCGTCACTGATTTTTGCTCTCAGCTCGATTGTTACAATCTTGTATTCTATCATTTTTGGCGCAGCCCAATATTAAAGAATGATTTTCCGACGAGGTTTCAGACAAGGCGACTAACTTTTATGCAACTTCTTCAATCTTAAGCTAAAAAGTGTAATACCATCTGCCAACCTAACCACAGTGACATCACTTGGTGGTATTCGAGAGAACTGTTCTACGCAAAACTGTTTTGATAGTAAAAAAACGTCTGTAAAATATGCTGGATAACAGTTTACTGACGGTGCAATATATACTCGTATGTTTTTAAGTATTTACTTTAAAGTACTTCCTTGTTTCTATGATATGCATCATAAGTATGTACATACATATTTGTATGTTTTCCATTAGATACCCATCCATGTAGCATATTATATGCACTCATTTATAATAAATACGCCAATAAATCGCAACCGAAATATATTTGTAATCGAATACCTGATCCAATACATTTTTGTAGTTATAATAATTCAAATGTCACCAAACTAGATATGAAATCTGATATCAGCATTTCTTCAAACTTAGGGTTAATTCTGCAATCAAACAAGCAAATAACGAGTTTTTATGAAAGTAAATAAAAGATAAGATATCCTAGTTTACTCAGTCAAGAGCGTGCAACCAAGTATGGGATGTGACTGGATTTTCTTCCGATTTTAGAAGTACTTTTGATCAATGCAGAGACATATGTACACACACTAATGTCCATTTCGCGTGTTGTTTGTATATCGATTAAATTAAATATCCAAAATCACCCCATAAAATGCGGTTTATGGTTGTGATGGCTATGACTCTTGCTCAGTTTGCTTACATCATATTGGCTAAGCTAATACAACTCAATTTCGGCTAGTGCTTTTGCGCTGTGTTCGAGAAAAGAAAACAGAAATAATATCTCTACCTCCTTTATTGTATCCGAACTAAAAAAAACATCCATATACATATATGTATACTTGTACGTACATATAGAAAAAATATGGCAATGAAGGGGCATGAGAGGGAATGTCAAGAAAAATTGCAAACGGCGATGTGCTGCCAGCGCGTGTTTTGACCGCACGCTAATGCGGTTTTCTTGTAGCGTCATCCAAAGAGCGACCAGCCCTCAAACTATGCTGACAAAATTTTATGAGAAGTGACATTTTAGGTGTGCAAATATGACAGAACTTCATGTCAACTTAGTGCTCAGCGCTAGTATGATACTCCATCCTAAATACTCGTATATTTAGGCTGGTTTTGCGCGAGTAGATATGTATTTATGCAGATAATTTTGTAAACTATAAACCGAAGAAGATAGTGGAGAACATAGTTTTATGAGTGCTAGAATTGGGGAATGATGTGCCCAAAAGCTATAGCTTTGACATACTGAAATCATTAATTAAAGACTTTTCATTGCCCTTATTCTCACTAATTTGAAAAGTGAAGAAGTACATACCATAAACGAAGAGCATACTCGTAAATACATATTTATGCAAGTGTTGTATACTGTTCTTAGTAGTAAAATTGAAGTGTTTATTAATTTAAGTTCATTTATCGCGCCATAAATCATATATTGCGATATCAATCTAACAATAATTATTGCAAACGAATTCCTATTTAGCCTATCACGAAAATATATCGGCCAACAGAATGTATAAACAAAGAAGGGTGTTATGTTTAGAAAGAATTTGATTGCACTTAAAGCATATACATACATACATATATACATTCCCTCCAAGAATGTTCGTTAAATATGATTACAGTGTTTGCTTACGTACGTATAGTGTCTCGAAATAATTACGTAGAGTTATTAAATTTGTATACTAGGCGCTAAACACGTCATGTGTAATAAATTATTGTTTTGCGAAAGTGTGTATACATTTTTTAATTAATTTTTACAGGCAGTAAATAGAATAAATTTTTTAAGATTCCTAATTAAATAAAGCTACACTGACGATCAAAAATAAACATATAACTTGTTTCGTATGAAGCTTAATGAAAATAAAAGCAAAGTGTGATATTTGCACAACTAAGAGAAATTAAACTATTACTCTAAATTTTTTGTCATAAAATCAATAGTAACCGATACTTAAGATCTTACAGTTCAATTTGAAAATACTTCTGTTCTAATACTAGGCTAAGCACATTACCGGTAGATGTCGCTGTTGACCACTGGCTGACAGAACTCGTTACTTCTATTCCTTTGTGCACGAGTCCTGGAGGTCAATTCTTGTTCTGTGAAACTGTGAAATGAAAAGGGTTTTCACCTTTTCACAACACTTCCGATTCGAGTTCGGTAATAAAATGAAATGAAACGTCAAACTGTTTTCATATGAAAAAAAATGTGGAACGAAACGAAACTTTTCACGTTTTCACATCACTGTCGATTCGCGTTTTGTGAGAAACTGAAAACAACTGTCAAAATCTTTTCATATGATAAAAAAGTGTAGACACAAATTTTATTCGTGGAAACAAGATTTAATTTATTACACCGTTTAAGAATACATATCTTGACGTATTTTGGAACCATTTTCCATTATCATTCTTCGAGTAGCCCCCCTTCCGGCAAAAGTAAACGTGCTCAATTTCTCTTTCATGTGTTTACCGTCTTTTAGGCCGATTATTCCAGGAAATTTATATTTTTCCATAAAAATAATTTTGAGCGCATCTCCGCTGCGAATTAGGCATAAATGGCATTAATTCATGAATTAGCTCCTAACATAATGCCTTAGGGAACCGATACAAATCTATAAAATGTTTGTCGGTGGTCATCTCTAAGGGATTTTGACCATCGCGAAGTCTGCGCCTTAGTACTCACAAATTACTTCTGTTGCAATACACTAACTTAAAATATCGTATACGATATAGTTATAACACCTTTTTTATCTTTGTTCATTTCAAGTTCTTTCCAACAAATGCAAAGCTATAAATATTTCCGACATAACTTGTTTACGTTTTACTCGTCTTTGACATTTAGCACAAAAATTTCAATAACAAAGTTGCAAAGGTTTCACGAGTTCAGTAAAAATGAAACACCTTTTTCACAGCAAGAACCAAAATCGCAAAATATGCGGTCGTGAAAAGAGGGAGTGAAAATAAGTTGTGAAAACGAAAATGAAAAGTTTTTTTTCACTTCATGTTTACACAGAACGAGAATTGACCCCTGTAGGCTGATACCGTTGCCAGACTTCACCTTCTGTGGAGGCTATAAATGCGGCAACTGTTGGAAAAACAGGCTCTTCGGCTCGTATGATCTTCTGTGAACAGCGACATCAGCGGTGAGTAATCAATTTTCACTAAAAAAACTGTTTTATATATATATATCTACAATTTATATAAATTGTCAAATCCTTGTAAGTGGAAATATTGTGAAAGCTAAGAAGAGCAATTCAGGGTCTAAACGATCGGTTTCCCCGTGATCCTCGTCGTCAAAATTCAAGAGGAATTTTCGGCATTTAAATTCCCCCGCTCGAACAGCTTCAAAAATATTCTCTTAAACTGTGAATATAATATTGGATCTAATAATGTATGTATTCTAATTTACTTTTCCTATAATATGTGATGATAATGTATAAAATGTATTAGAACTTGAGGTATTAACCCATATAAAACCGCCAAATGGCTGTAGGTTGCACGAGATGTGGAATCAAAATGGTATACTTGCTAATAGCTTGCCACCAGGGTTAGAATCCACTTAAACCAAACCAACCAACCAACCCATATAGGAAATACACTCTGGTTGGATATTTGTAGAATCATTTCCATTTAAGCGCAAATATTTTCAAAGTGTCAGATATTTATTATAGTTTGTAAAATGGATGAACAAACATTTTTGCTGAATATAATTTTAAGGAGGGGCACCTATGTATTTAGAATCAACTTTTTTCACAGCAAAAATGTTTTATGATATATCAAAATACTCACTTATTAGAAGTACATACACGAGAGTTAAGTACATCGCTTATCAAGTGGATTGTTAATATTAGTTCCTATTCACGTGGGTCAAGGCCGTATTTAGAGGCGGGTTAGGGGGGTTACAAATAAATTTATTTCATTCTGCGCTACTCGTTAAATGGAGAACCTTGACGTTTTACTAAGGTTGAAATAAATGATATCTGCTATATTGACGTCTTATCTAAAGCCGATTAATTTTTTTAAACTACAACCAGATGTGAATTTGTTTTGAGCCTATACATCGCATTGATAGTGTTTTCGTTTACTTTGTCCTTAAAAAAGTTGTGCATTCCCCTTCCTCGAAGATACCAAAAGCAATGGAGCATATCGAAATCGTGTTACGAGGTAGTACGATTTTCGCAGTGAAATGAAAAGCGAAATATTCCAAGAAGTATGCAAACTTTTAACGTCGATTAATGGTGAAATAAAACTACCACGTATCGCCTATATTCAAAAAGATAGCAAAGGCATTTATATTTACAAGAAATCTTGAATCTTATTTGGGTGACACCTTTTGGCGATGATATTTCTACACATACTCGTACAATTGCAAAACAAATTTATTCAACACAAATCAATTTAACAAAATTTTAGTTCTTTATTCCTTCGATTTGATCTTTATAAGGTACTGGTTTTACTGTATCAGATGTAAAATAATTTGAATTTACAAAGGCTATATTGAAACGACAACACCTGCGCCTGAGTTCGCTTTGTGGAAGAAAAAGTGGAGCCGAATAGAAACTTGTAAGCAATCAATATCAATATCAATCAATAAGACATCTTTACCAGCAATTTTTTTTTATTAAAAGTATTGTCGTATTGCCGGTCACTGCATGCACAGCGGAAAGATCCTTTATAACACTGAAAAGATTATAAACTTTTTTGTGAAATCCGACGAGAGAAGAACGAGTTAGCCATAATGAAACTCATCATGGATTTGATATTGAAACAGATGATATAATGCATAGATGACTTCGCAGCTTAAAAGTCCCGACGTCTTGATTTCATAATAAAATAAATTTGAAATAATGATGCAGGTCTTGGGTGTTTGGGTAATTAGTTTTATAGATAAGCCGAAGGCCTTGGCTATTTGTTGCTATTTTTTAAGTAAAATAATAATACAATGTTTGTTCATTTTTCTGTTGGCCTAGTAAAATGTTAATATTTTATAATTTTATTGAGCTCAAGGCCAGTTTATGGAAGATTTTGTTTAAGTAAGATGAAATAAACACAACAGCCAACTCGGCTAGCGTAGCACAATAGGTAGCGTATTGGCTCTGCAACTCCGAGCTCCCGGGTTCAAAGCCTGAGAGAAGTGGTTATGAAAATTAAATTAAAAATAATTTAATTTAATAATCAAAAAGAAGTCTGATGAGGAAATGTGGTGATTTCCGAAATAGTACTATAACTTCAACCATTAAAAACTGTTGTTGTTTTTTCACAAACAAATCTTCCATAAACTGGCCTTGAGCTCAATAAAATTATAAAATATTAACATTTTACTAGGCCAACAGAAAAATGAACAAACATTGTATACAAGGATGAGCACGCCTTAAAAATGCATAAAAATAAAGAATTTGCAAAATAAAAACACAAACAACAACCACACAAACAAGTTAAATAGCGGCAGATCAGTTGCTCTTGTTTGTAGTTGGTTTGTTTAAGTAAGATGAAATAAACACAACAGCCAACTCGGCTAGCGTAGCACAATAGGTAGCGTATTGGCTCTGCAACTCCGAGCTCCCGGGTTCAAAGCCTGAGAGAAGTGGTTATGAAAATTAAATTAAAAATAATTTAATTTAATAATCAAAAAGAAGTCTGATGGGGAAATGTGGTGATTTCCGAAATAGTACTATAACTTCAACCATTAAACACTGTTGTTGTTTTTTCACAAACAAATCTTCCATAAACTGGCCTTGAGCTCAATAAAATTATAAAATATTAACATTTTACTAGGCCAACAGAAAAATGAACAAACATTGTATACAAGGATGAGCACGCCTTAAAAATGCATAAAAATAAAGAATTTGCAAAATAAAAACACAAACAACAACCACACAAACAAGTTAAATAGCGGCAGATCAGTTGCTCTTGTTTGTAGTTGGTTTGTTTAAGTAAGATGAAATAAACACAACAGCCAACTCGGCTAGCGTAGCACAATAGGTAGCGTATTGGCTCTGCAACTCCGAGCTCCCGGGTTCAAAGCCTGAGAGAAGTGGTTATGAAAATTAAATTAAAAATAATTTAATTTAATAATCAAAAAGAAGTCTGATGGGGAAATGTGGTGATTTCCGAAATAGTACTATAACTTCAACCATTAAACACTGTTGTTGTTTTTTCACAAACAAATCTTCCATAAACTGGCCTTGAGCTCAATAAAATTATAAAATATTAACATTTTACTAGGCCAACAGAAAAATGAACAAACATTGTATACAAGGATGAGCACGCCTTAAAAATGCATAAAAATAAAGAATTTGCAAAATAAAAACACAAACAACAATCACACAAACAAGTTAAATAGCGGCAGATCAGTTGCTCTTGTTTGTAGTTGGTTTGTTTAAGGAAGATGAAATAAACACAACAGCCAACTCGGCTAGCGTAGCACAATAGGTAGCGTATTGGCTCTGCAACTCCGAGCTCCTGGGTTCAAAGCCTGAGAGAAGTGGTTATGAAAATTGAATTAAAAATAATTTAATTTAATAATCAAAAAGAAGTCTGATGAGGAAATGTGGTGATTTCCGAAATAGTACTATAACTTCAACCATTAAAAACTGTTGTTGTTTTTTCACAAACAAATCTTCCATAAGCTGGCCTTGAGCTCAATAAAATTATAAAATAGTAAAATAATAATTGTATTAATATTTTTGTGATAATAAATAAATAAATAGTTTTATAGATACATATGAACATACTTACATATAATACGTATCTACATATATTCGTAGATTTACGTATATAAAATATTTTGTTAAGGCGTTTAAAAAATTTAATACATGCGTACCTGTGAATTTTTGTTCCCTTATTTACAATAACTACCCGATTCTGTGCTATTGATAAATTATCAAACTTTTAAAACTATTTAATATTGAAAATTTATCAATCTTTTTGTATTCTAATCAAAAATAAAAGACTTTTCTTTGCTTAATTATAAATATGGAAATTTATATTGCCAAATTATTAACTTTTCAATATTTGTAAATGTTTGATAATTTATTAAGAACACAGAATCAGGCCCTAAATGTATAAGGTCAGAAACGTTTTTTTAGGCCCCTCCGAAAAAATAACCTTGCTACGGCCTTGTCGTGGGTGTCTAAAGAACTGCTCGAATAAGAGTTGTAATGCACCGAATGGAAAACAAATTGCACTAAGATAAAAAAAAAATGTAGCGGAAATACATATTTCAAGAAGCACTTCTATTATTACCTCAGTTGTAATTCATATTCATATTCGTAATGAGGGATATTTTTGTATCATATACATATGTACATATGTATGTATGTGTGTATTTACAAGTTTCGAAGTTCGGGATATAGTATGTATGCATGCTTTGAAGTAATTTTGACTACCTAGACTTTAGAGATATTACACTATGCAATCATTAATTTTTTAAATTAGAAGTATGTACCAATATTTATAAATAAGAGTTAAAGACAACCAAAGTTGAAAGCTTCTGAAATGAAATGAATCGTAATCGAAAGTCGTTGCACTAGAAATTAATATACATATTTAGTTGTCTTCTGCCTGTTTCTTCTATGTCACTTCATACATACGAATATTTCCATCTTATTTCCTCCTGTCCGTACGGAGCATCAAATTTCAAAACAAAACATTTTTAACCATAAAATCTGTATACATGAATATGTAGTATTAATTTCGACTAACAAATTAACGCTTAAAAACGAAAAATATGTGAGCCTTGTCAAGAATATAATAATATGCTTTTAAATAATACTGTTAACTCAGTACACACGCCGACATTGTCTTTATGCGAGTGCATGAACTACATATCACACAATAAATATTGTATTCTAACAAACCTAACTGCTCTCTATCCAACCGATTCGATACGTCTTGAATCTACTCAACCTGAAACCTACTTGCATAGCAAACGGACGCATATACATAGATATGTACGAGTACATACAAATATTTATGTATGCACGAGTATGTACTATGTATGTATGTATGTATGTAGTTGTATAGCCATACGCCCCAGCACGAGTGACTCGACTGTAGCGAGTGATGTTATCTTGCATTCCTGGTGGTCACTTTTCAATCTACAGTGAATATCATTTTATTTCATTTCGTTAAACTCAATTTTGACTACTTTTCAAAAATGCTGGTAATTAATTCATTTGACCGCTTGTAGCTGCGGCTGGTTGAATGTGGATTTGCCTTTGATCATTTACGTATGTATGTATGTACATACATATGTATGTATGTATGTACGAGTATGTATAAGAAAAACGCTCGTGCTGTTCGAATATGTTGGTTGTTATTGTAATTTTTGTTGTAGCACCGTATTGCATAAAAGAGAGTACCCACAAAGTTCATAGAGAAACGTCGCGTGATAGTGTCAAGAAATATCAAAACATCACATCATAAATGTTAACTACACGAACTGTTGGTGGACATTTGTCAGCGCGGAAAGGGGAATGAGACTTAATTTAAATTCCCAACAAGAATTCCCGCAAACTATACACATTGCCCTAAGAACAACGGAATTATTACATTACACAGGGCTATCATAAATTTATATACATATAAATTGGCCATTGGGAAACAGTTGAATAGATGAAACATATTTAATACCTAGGTTACCTCTTTTTATGAAAGTTAAAACATGAAATGAGTGTAGAATAAAAGTTAAGCGTTTAATTTTATTACAAAATACATATTTTATATGGCACTGGGTTCTACTTGCGAAAAAGAAATAGTCTGAGGAGGAGATCCTCATCATGTGAGTAATAATATATGTACATATATATAGTTTGGCCGAGCTTCCCCTAATCTCTTCATAGGTTCTGATTTTATCCTAATTTCAGAAGACAAATTATATTTAGGCAATCGCTTTAGCAACACAACTTTTCTAAGCTTTTAAATTTTGCATGCCTGGCTGAGTACTAAACGTCATTCCGTATCATTGATCATTTATCATAACCGTTACACATCATTACACATCAGGTCACAGGACTTCAAAAACTTCCATCTGAAAATACATTTGGATAAGTTATTTGAAAGTATATGTTATATTTTTGTTTATTATTTACGACATTATTTTCTGGCCTCTACCTAAGTTTAAAGTTGTAATCTTTTTTTTTTTAATTGGAAGATATTTAGAACATATTTTTATCATGTATGTACATATGTACATACTCGTATAGCAATTTACATTTACGAACTAAAGCATTTTAGGGTGGTTAATTGTTTGTTATTATAATTATGATTTGGGAAATATATATATCGATTAAATGATTTTCAAAAGCCTTTGAAGTATGAATTCAAATATTATTATTTTTTCCCATACATTCCTTAAGGATCAAAGCAGCGATTTAGTGCTCTTATATACTGAAAATCCAAAATCAATGTTAACGCTCCATTATTATATATTAACAAAAATATTTAATTTTCGTCTGCATTACCAAAGAAGACCGTGTCCGACAGGGTTACTTTTTTTTTTATTTCTTACCACTCATGCATGCCTGTAGCTTGAATATCTTTTCTTAATCATTTTTTTGTGAAATACTTGATAGACATAGCGTCTGCCGCGATATTTGATACTAATAAACCTGACATATTTTGTATGTACACCTGTGTACGAAATAATAGGAGGGCCACAATTGACAATTTTTGTCAATTTGTTTTCAATTAAAATATGGCTAATTCTCTCAGTTTTTTTGCATATACATACAATTTTATTATAATAATGTACAAGTGTGATGTGTGGAAAACTAAGATTTTATTTAAAACAATGTCAGCGTCTTTTGAAGTGTAATAAAACGGGTTATCTAAAAATTACCAAAAATTCCTTGGAAAAAAATGAACTTTGAAGAAAATTTGTTGATTTTTATTTAGTTTTTTACAAAGTTTGGAGCTTTTAGGTTGGTATGGTTTTTGTTGGAAAATTAACGATATTTTCATTGCAAAATAACCAAAATTTTCATTGAAAAATAATTAAATAAATAAAAGGAAAATTTATTAGAAAAATTGTTCACTTTGTGGCACTCCTATTATTGCAAACACATACATATGTACATATGTCCGTTTTTACATATGTATGTATATTTGATTTTTTTTACGTGTGGTTTTTAATGAGGGAATACATTTTTTGGAGTTGGTATTTGATTTGACATTTCAAGACGCCATGAAATAGAATATTCGGCACATTATGGCTAACATTTTGGGCCTCTCGGCTGGAATTTATTCTATCCAGCCACGGCGGTCTCTTGCCCGAAATCATTTTTAAAACATAATGGCAAAGTCTTATCTTTATATTAAAACTAAATTCTTGGCCATAGCATTAAAACGCATATCATCGTTTTATTTCTTCTTAAAAGCCACATGTCTAAAAAAAACACCCTATATATGTATGTATGTAAATGTTACTAAATATCAAACGCCAAGTACCGTTTTCTTAGTATCGACCATTTGTTTTATAATTTTCTGTCCTAAATTATTCGCTGCCCGCCTAAAGCCATGACATGTAACCCTATTTATTTTTTGAAGTATACTCTACGAAATATGTAAATTTGTATTTCACCTTCCACTTTACACTTCATAATTCACTTAGCTAGTTAGTTGACAACGACGGGGGACCAACATTTTCATATTGCGTGATTCTTGCCTGCACTTACCCACATACGTATGTAAGTATGTATGCTTGCATAAGTACGCTTGCGACCCTTTGCCTTATACATATGTATGTATGTATGTACATAAGTTCAATAGTTCATATCTTTTATGTATGATGAATTGCGATATTGACGCTTTTCTGGCCAACTTCTTTATGTACAATTTACAAGCCTATGTTCACACATTCTTTTCTGAAAAATACAAAAATGTTAGACGCCAAATACAGCGCATAGCGACGCGAAAAATCTGTACATTAGCGCCAATCAAACACGGGCTCAAAAACGCCAACGACGTGAATGTGCTGTATTTTAGCTAAACAGCGAACACTGACTGAACATACTTATGTACATATGTATGTATGTACATATGTAACAACTTTGGTTCTGGCTTAGCCTAACCGAAAAAATATGTGACGCACTCTCCCTTATAGACCCTACCAATATCCTAAGGTCCACTCCAGTTCTGCGGGCCATCGCTCTGGAACCGCAATGAAGCATTACTTCAGTTACTTTTAGTTTTATTAGCATACATTAAAACACAAATCATAAAATAAACAGAGATCAATAAATTAAATTATATTCACATTTGACTTTTGTTTTTCGCTTCGAATCGATTCGTACATTAAATATATAACATTTTTAACATACATAGGAATACATATGTATAATAAAAATCACATTCTTTTATATATATGTACATATGTATGTTTTTTTTTTTTTTTTTTTTTTTTGTTTTGTTTTTTTTTTTGTTTTACGAGGAGTAAGCATCGAAAGCCTTCACCCCGTCAGTGTGGGACTTTAACCTGCACTAAACCTCCTACTGTCACGTAACGTTCCCTTCCCGGTACTACCGTCAAGTATTTCGTCGGGAGGCAGTTTGAGCACTAAGCTCTAAGTCCGTTACCGTCTTGATGCAGTCCGTGGAAGTTGCGTCTACTTGGCACCACCTCTGTTGGTCTAACTAGCCCACCCGTGTCGGGTCCATCGTCCCCGCCCACTTATGTAATGTCCGCCTAATTGCGTTTATATGCCTGACATCTGACACTACTTAAATGTTCTAAGTTAATTTTATTATCTATATAATTCGAAGTTGAACTTCATTGAGGCTGTCGGAATGGACGGGAATCCGAGCAGCCAATTTCACAAGTTAGTTGATTTCCGCCTACTCAGCATTGCTGACACTATAGAGAGCGCTATAGTAAGCCGAGGCCGTCGGAACGGAATTGGTTCCGAGCGGCTTCTTGCCCGGCTATGAACTCTGCAGACAAAACGAGCCTGATGGACAAGTTCCCTTGCTGCGCAGACTCAGCGAGTAGCATGACCAAGGTGGTCCAGCAAACGAATACCAGGAGCCGCAATAAACTGCAGCTGAAGAGTGTTTGGTTCCAGCCTCATAATTTCCTCACTTTGACGCTTAAGATTACCTACTCAAACGTAGAGCTTGTATCCAGTCATATTTGTCGCAACGGACGAGATTCCGAGCAACATCTAGCTAAGCTAAGCTTTATGTTGGTGGTCCAACGAACGAGATCCAGATCCGCATTCAATGACTTAGCCCAGACTGGCGCTGCATACAGCAAGGCTGAGCTGATTACTGTAGCTAAAATGGAACCTTTTCTGCTTTTAGGTCCGCCTATGTTTGGGAGCATTCTTGATAGAGCACCGTAAGTTTTTGACGCCTTATGTGTGACATAATCTGCGTGTGGTCCAAAACATAACATATCGTCGATAATCACACCAAAGTACTTTAACTGGCGGGAGGATCGAATAGTGTGGCTATTTACTTTAAATACCGCCACCTCAGGTTTCTTCCGACTACTTATTAGAACAGCTTCTGTTTTTTCTGCTGCTAGAGATAAGCCTACGCTATCTAGCCATTTAGTGACCGTCTCTATTGTGGCGTTCACTTTGATTATGTGTACTCCGTCGGGGCGCGGTAGGCGGAAGACTTCGTCGTACATTATGTTCCACAATATTGGACCTAGTACTGAGCCCTGGGGAACCCCCGCAGTAACGGTATACTTTTTAGTTCCAGCCTCGGTAGAATATTCCAAAACTCTATCTTCCAGGTAGCTTCTAATGATATTAAATATGTATGCCGGAACCTGTAGTTTTAGGAGTGCTGTTAGAATGTGTTCCCAGTTTGCAGAGTTGAAGGCGTTTTTAATATCGAGTGTTACTGTGGCACAGTAATGTTTATCGCCCCCTCTCCATCTTCTACCAGCAATTGCATTTGTGGCGATTGAGACTACTTCCTGCATTGCATCTGACGTGGTGATAATCCCATTTCGTCTTCAGTGAACCGTAACAATCGGTTATATATGACTTTCTCCAGAACCTCACCCAAGTTGTCGAGTAGGCAGATCGGTCGATAGGATGAAGGTAAACCCGGCGGTTTGCTTGGTTTCGGAAGAAGCACGAGCTTCTGTTTTTTCCACACCTGCGGAAACACTCCTTGTTGAAGACAGGTCTCCATCACTCTGGCATACAACTGCGGGTCCTCCGCAATGGCCATTTTGAGAGCCTTATTCGGGATGTTATCAGGGCCAGTTGCGTTGCAGTCACCGATCGCTTTGGCGATTTCCATCACTTCATCAGCGGTCACCCCGACAATTCCGCTAATGGAAGCGGGAGCGCGTGGTACGCTCACCGTATCACGATAAGGAAACATGGATTTTACAATTACGTCTAGCAACAGTGGGCAGACATCTTGATGGATGCTTCTCTTAAGACAAGAATAAACAGGTCCTTGTCAAGAGTTGCCGGGCGCCAAGAGCGGTGATGGTGTTTATTACCGTGACCGCTTTGGTCGGTGCGGTAGTCTCTAGAGATATCTAGCAGGATTGCTTGATGGACGCTGTGAGTGTAATGCTCGCTGACCATCCACTTTGTGCATCCAGCCAGTGAGTAACTCGTTAGTGTTATTAAAGGATGTCGACCGGATGCTGTCTCAACTATTTTGTTCAGTAACTCCTGAAAGTCCTGCTGCGTCCAGCTTGGTGGTGCATAACAACTGCAAATGTGGTAACCTTTGATAACCGCCCAAACAAAAGCCTTACCTGTAAACTAAGGATGCGCTCTTTGTATGGGGAAGTTTCCGCATGCCCATATTGCTGTTCCTTTGGTTGCATCGGCAACCCACCCATAAGCTGTGGGGATTTTGTATGGCTCTGATTTAATAGCCACGTCCATCTTCGTCTCTGCCACCGTTTGCTTCAGTAGGTCCTGAGCAGCTTGGCAATGATTTAAGTTTATTTGTATAAGCTTCATTTTAGCATTTTGGCTATTGCTCGTTTGTATGACGGACACCTGTTACCTCCCGAGACATGGTCAGTTCTTCTTTTCCGTGCTGGCATAGCAGGCACTTAGGTGTATTTACGCAGCCCTTCGCTGCGTGCCCTGCGTCACCGCATCTTTTGCACACCTCGGATCTATCCCAACTTGTACATTCGTTTGAAATGTGGCCAAATGACCAGCATCGGAAGCAGCGTGTTGGCTGCAACACCTTTCGTAAACGGCACACAACCCGGCCTACTTTCACCTTACCTTTCGACAGCAGGGTACTTGCGGTATTCGCAGGCATACTTAGCGTGGCGATTTGTGTGCTGCCATATGCCTTGCGAAGACTTTTCACTGCCGAGACATCTACATTTATGGACGCAAATTGCTCGTTAATTGCCTGCACAACGTCTTCTCTGGTATATATTTCGTCTAGGTCTTTCCACTCAACAGTTATCTCGTATGTGAGGGCTTTCACTTCAGCTTCGTCGTTCAGCACTTTTTTAACCAGGTCTTTGTATTGGGACCTACCTGCCTCCCCCTTGGTATTAAGCTATAGCAAAATCTCTACTTTTTGTGTTTTGCGGATACGGGTGACGAGATTTCCGAACTCGGATAAACTAGGCTCAGATTTTATTTTCCGAAGTATATCGGCATAGGACGTTTCACCTTTCTTGGAAATTATAAAAGCGTCAGGTTTTCCTTTTGCAACTGATTTTGGGGTATCCCGACGCACTATTTCCGAAAAGGTCGGAGTTTTATTTTTGCCCGTTTCTGAAACAAGGGGTCGCCTGGTTCTGCGCACCTCAGTCCAAGCCTCGTTCTCATTTGACTTGGCAGTGGGCTTAGGTAAATTGCCTTTCTTAGCATCGCCTTTAGGGTGAGATTCCGGTACTCGTGGAGACAATATTCTGGTCCGCTTTCCTGATTGCGGTGGGGAGTTCTCCTTAGCAGAACCCGCATCGTTACGGGATCTAGACCTCTTCCCACTACCAAAGCTGGCTTTATCAGTTTGCGAAGCCATGTCTATTTTTACACCTAAGCTTTTTTTTGTTGCTGGTTTCAAGCTCTCCGACTTCGCCATTTTCTGTAAGTCAGCCAGTGTTGAGACCATGTTTCTCATTTGCTGATTTACGTGCCTTTGGAGTACCATCATTTTAGCCAGCTCATCAATCCTGGAACCGAGCAGGCTTAAAGCGTCGGTATTATCCAAGGGGGAGGCAGCGTTCCCCACTTCACTTTCACCTGCTGGAGAGCAGCTGATGGTTGCAAACTCTGCAATATATACATAGTTATGTATATTATTTTGTTTTGACTTTATTTTTATCTTTATTATATTTTATTTGATCATTATAAAATTTATTTTAGTTTTAATTTGTAGGTATTTTCTTAGGTTTGGTTTTTATTTATTTTTAAATTTATATTTATTATTAGTTTAATTAGATTATATTATTATAATTTTTTATTTATATATTTTTATTTTTATATGACGCACCCTGTCTTAGACTCCTGTGGGTGGTGTGAATATTAGATACGCAGGGTAGCTTCGCTATTGTCAAATAGACAAAGCCGATCTGTTCCCAGTGTGGGCGACAAGATCAGCTGTATTTGACAATAATCACAGCTTTTACGGATTTTTATTTGTCTCGTTCGTGTGTGCTTCCAGTATGAAAAATATAATTTATAAAATTTGTGGAATATCTATGGAAAAATGGCTAGCAACACAGTGAAAAAACTTAGCTACGGGGCCTGCAATGGCCGCCTGCAGCTTGAAACGAACTCACCGGATAATCCTGGGTAAGTCCTTCTGGCTTTAAGCTATATTGGCCAACTTCCTCTGCCTTAATGTGCGAATTTTTCGTTATTTCAGCAGACCACAAGAAAAAACACCACTTTATCACCATGTAATCACACATATACCATATGTATGTATCAATGCGTATATGTATTTTTTATAATACTTGTTGGATTTTTGTATTATTTTGAATAATTGTTGGCCGTCATTATTTTTAAAAATTCAAGAAACCCCTCGCAATTAATTTTAAATTTACTTTTATTTGGCGTTCACATTCAATTGATTTAACTTAAAGGCGATTTCTCTCTTTACGCCACGCCGCAAACATTTAATTAAACATTTTCTCACCGGCTGCTTTAGAATGTGGAACAATTTTTTTAAAACTGGGAAAAGAGCCACTACTAAAAAAAGATAACAATTTATTTTCAAAATATGAATTTTAATCTAAATCTATGTCTCTAATACAAAAATCATTAATAGTTTCCGTAAATTGAGAGAAATTCATTTCATTTTCGAATCGAAATACTTTAAATTTTTCAATTTTAACAAATTTTTTTAATTATGTGAACTTCAGAATTGATCTGCTTAGAAGTTTCGAGATTCAATACAAATAAGCACATATTTCCGAAAAATATGTAAGTACAATTTCGTACTGAATTGGGAATAGGCAATTTTCAGCGATTGAAAATTCAGTAATGTCCTTCCCAAATCACTACGTCTTTTAGCCGTATATCTACGATAGTAATGGTAACCTAAATAATGCATTGTTGGCGTTCCTTTTCTTTTCTCGCAGTATTCTTTTGGTGTGAATGACGATTGTTCGCCACGTTTCCCCATTTTTTAGCATGCTAACGGTTCGCTTGATTTCCTTTTCTATCCTCCCAGCCCTGCTTTAATTGTTCGAATCTCCCTTGTGGTTGTTGTCCCTCTTTTCTTGGCTTGAGCAACGGGCTCATATACTGTGCGATAAGAACTCGCGGTCCAAGTACAGCCCTTTGTTGCCTTGCCACCACGCGCTTGCGGTATTTCTCGAATCTCATGAAGGCTCGGCGGTAAACAGTCGAGGGTTTTGATCCTGCGAAATTGGCCATGCCCCTGGTGAAGGATACAGCTTTCTTTAGTTTTTCCTCCCTGAAAGTGAGCTTGCAGTCGACGATATTCATTCCAAGATATTTCACGCCTTTTTTGTCTGTATACTCGTATATTCATCTCTTACAAGCATATCTCGCATCAGAGAGATGCACTTTTACGTAAAGAGCACGATTTCGTGCCAATTGTTATTCATGGTTCTGCTTCCGGGTGCTGGCACGACGCATTTCCTAACTGGGCGCAACCTCAGCGTGGACAGTAATAGTTGTCGCAATATCGTCAGCGTATCCAATTAAGAAGGAATCTTTGGGCGTTTCCATGCGGTGTATGCTGTCACGGGTCCCAAAATAGAAGCCAGAACATATCTGGTTATCCAGGGAATTGGAAGTGCTAGACTGGCCCCCCAAGGATCTGCACAATGTATTCCCGTTACTTAAAATACTATTCTACTGCCCTTGACGCGTTGTTTCAGTTCATCGAGTTGAATGCCATGCTGTCTTCCGGAAATTGGGGGTATTTCCTGATTTGACGACGAGTGGAGTCGAGATCTCAGAAGCTTCTTTATAAGTTTGCTGGCAATGTTCAGTATGCAGAGAGGCCTTTTTGATGATGGTGGCTGACAAGCACAAATCTTGCCGTCTTCTAGCAATGGGGAAAGCCTCTTGTCTTACGACAAGTCTCTTACACATTGAGCATAAGTTCTGGTGGGCTGTCGACTGCGACTTTTAACACCTCCACTCGGAAGCTCGGAAGAGTCATAGTGGAGTCGACAATCTCTGAAGCGGCATCTCCCACACAAAAAGTGGTGGGTTATACAATTTTCAATCTGTTTCTTCACGAGCGCAGCTAAGTTTTCCGTCTCCCTGTATTGACATCTACGCAAGGTGCACTAGTCCGGGCGTTCAACACTACAAATCTTGTTCAGAATGTTAGATCTAATACACTTGCTCCTCCCAAATCTGGCCGAAACTCTTCCTCGTGGAATATCATTGACATTTTATTAGTATTGACCTCCAGCATTAAAGACATATGCGACTTTTTCAAATAATTTTTTGTATTACTTGTAATTGTGTAAATTTAAAAAAAAAAAAAGTTTCTGATTTCATTAAAAGTGAAGAGCGAAATTAAAGACTCAATTAATAAGTCCGGCCCCGATTTGATCCCAACTTGCTTCCTTAAAAAATGTGCTGAATATATATTTGAACCATTAACGAATTTATTTAACTTATCTCTTAAATTTGGAGTTTTCCCATTGGCTTGGAAGGAATCGTTCATTATACCCCTACACTAAATTGGAAATAGGTCCTCTATAGAAAATTATCGGGGCATAGCAAAGCATTCTGCTATTCAAAAATTATTTGAAGCTATTGTTTCATTGTTTATTGTTTAACATATTCCATATCTTCTGCTATTTCTAGCACGCAACATGGGTTCTCTAAAGGAAAATCGACTATCACAAACTTGATGGTTTATTTTTTTCGAAAACTCGTGATTATTGATAGCTTTTTTTGATAATTGTTGAAACTATCATCGATAGTTTGTCACCTCGAATCCTTATATCCCTATTACTACGACAACATGCCACGAATATATAAAGTTTAGCTTGTCTGAATTTAGACTGTTTTTTAGATACATAATTCGCAGTTAGCAAAATTTTTATTTTCAAAGGAAGTGCACGAAGATTGTTAGACAAATATAAATCAGCATAATAGTTTAAGAAAGCTATACAAATTTAGAAGTAGCCCGAACACAATGGTGAGACCTACAACACGCAAATCCCAGTCCAAAAGAAAAAAAAGTAAAATTTTAAAAATAAAATAATAAAAAGGTTATATTTAAATAATATAGAAGACAGCAAATACAAGTCCGCCTATTTTTTAAAAGGTAGTTCCCCAATTCAATATCTAAACTTATATGTATAATGAATAAAAATATCTACCTTCATAAATACTTATGTAGTTGGTATACATAAACATCCGGACTGTTTAACGTCTGCCAGCGGAGAATATATCAAAAGATTTAAATACTATAATAAGAGATAAGCGTCTACATATCAGCTCTAATTTTATTTCAAAAAGTTTCTTCAACACTTCCATCGTTGCTCATAAGTTATCAGGACGCTCGTACTAATTTTGCGAAATTTCAAATGGACAATAAAGGTGAAGTAAATTAAAAAATTTCTTTTTGATAAAAAAAGCTATATTCCAACGTCGTTGCAATCAACATTTTTTTACACATAGTCAGCAGACGCTCAAGCGTATGTAAGTTAGTAAGTAAGTAATTTGCAAGTCAAGTTTATACCCGAGCGTACTTGTACACAAGGGTGTTATAACATTGTTCGCATAACGGTTGTTTGTAACAGCAAACAATAATCGTGATAGATATAGACATATATATACTAAAATGATCAGAATGAAAAGAGGAATCGATTTAACCCTGTCTGTTTGTTCGTCCGTCCGTCCGTCTGTCCGTCTGTCCGTGGTTACAATCACTTGAGTAAAAATTGAGATATCTCAATGAAATTTGGTACAAAGATTGCTCTTTGGACAGGGTAGGTTGATATTGAAAATGGGCAAGATCGGCCAATAACCACGCCCAACTCTCATATAACTGAAGTTTTGGAAAATGCAAAAACTTCGTTTTTTCGGTATCTATTACAGCAAATTTAGTGAAATTTGGTATTTGGAGCGATTTTGAACTAACAAATTAGGTAACGGTAAGGTACGAAATTTGGTGAACAAATTTTCCTCAATATCGCTGTTATCATCGTTAAAAATATTTTAAACCGTTACCACGCCCACTTATAAAAAAAACGTTTGTAGGTATCTCAATAACGATGTAAGGTATCGTCACAAAATTTGGTGAACATATTGTCCTTGATATCACTAGCATCAAAAAATTTTGAAATCAGACCATAACCACGCCCAACTCCCATATAACGGAAATTTTGAAAAATGCAAAAAAAAACTTCGTTTTTCAGTATTTATTGGAAAAAGTTGAGTAAAGTTTAATACTAGCTGCGATTTGAAACCAAGAAACGAGTTTTTATGAAATTATTGGCAGCGCCCATACAAAACTATATCGCGAGGGTATATACAATTCGGTATCGCCCGAATTTAGCTTTTCGTACTTGTTTAACATATGTATATGTCAAGTAAAGTAACTAAAAATCCCCAAAGATTAGATTCTCATTCCCTTGGCATTCCTCCAACGAAAAGGATTTCTCAGTCAACCGAAAGATTGAACAATTTGTTGCAGTTTTTCAGGCAACATATTTATGTATACCCGAACTTTCTTAGAATTTAAATATTGCGTACATTAAGGCGTATTGCGATGGTGTTTCATAGCAGACTTTTCCTTCGAAGGATATTTACTTAAAAGCAATAAAACTATGATAATATTATAAATAAAATGATGTAGAATAATTAATATTTACGCCATATATACTCATTTTTAAATTGTGTAAAAAATAACCTACTTATTAAATGCATTTTAGGAAGCATTACTCGTATATTGCATTTTTGCCAACATTGCTAGTAAACACTATGCTATTCAGATATTTGTGCAAATAGTATTGCATCCCTCCTTTGGCAAATAAGTCCTTTAGTTGGGCTTTTTCCTTTTAAATGCAATGATACAAGATTCTGAACTACTATTAGCAATTTTTTTCTCATTTTGTCTAATTAGATAATGTCAGGTTATTACACGGTGCGACACTTCAAAATACCTGAGAAGAGGTTTTAAATTTGTGTAGGTCTTATCGACTTAAAAAAAATGTGCTTTTGCCATTTATAAGCTCAATACTTAGTGGCCGCCATGGTCGAGTGGGTAGCGGTGCGTGCTATAACTCGATATGCCGCTGAGTTCGAACCTCAACCAGGACACTTAAAATCTAAATCATAGAAAAGTTTTTTTCTAAAAGCGGCCCCCCTCGGCACCCAAAGGCTAACCTCCGAGGGTATTTCTGACATGAAAAAGCTGCTCATTAAATACATCTGCCATTCGGAGTCGGTTTCCAATAGTTATGTACACGAAGTCAATAGTAAATCTGAGCTTTTATTTTTTCACTGGCATGATTGATTTTTTTTAGAGGACCTTAGTAGAGAATCTCAGTAGGACTCAGCATAAAAAAATTATTTAGTTATATGCCATACACGTAATGGTATCAAACGAAAAGAGAACAGCCGGAGGATTTAAAAATGTGTTTTTTTTCATTAAACTCATAGCCTAAGAATGTAAAAATTTTTTTTAAGTTATTGTTTTTCAATATGCTTGCTGATGTTCATCGTAAATATATTCATCAAATGTATCACCATTTATCGCAAACATTTAAAAAAAATTGTATATTTACATCTCTGATCTCTGACAATATATTATAGAATGGTCCTTACTGCCGGGGGCTCAGAACTCCCTGGACTGGTCAAAACACCCACTGATATGAGTAGAGCGTCTTTTGAGCTCTGCTGAGCGTCTTCTGAGAATGAATATGCACGGACAATTTTTGTTTTACATTTTTGCGAGATTATAACGCATACCGCAGTTTTGCATAAACTTCACTATTTAATTAAATTTTTTTCAATAGTATAAATCACTGCACTGGAAGAACCTAAAATATTGCCGTCTAAGGCAGACTCCAATGTGGTATTGAAGTTTCTGGAAAAGGTGAGAGACAAACCATAAAACACAGGAAGCAGCGTTCTTAAGATTTTGTTCTCATATAAAAATGCATTTATGGACACGTTCCGTCTGTTTGAAGCTTATGAAACATTTGGTAGCAGTACATCAATTAACAAATGTGTGCGTTTTCTGCATTAGCGCGTATCGATATTGTCAATCCAATCAACATCTTCGAAACTTATCATTTTTGATAAATTTAGCAAAAAAAAGTCGAAGAATTCAACTGTTTTAAATCTTTTATGTTTCAAAATGCTATAGACTGCTTATATATATTATATTACTTGACAGAATAAAGTTTTCTTACGAGGGTTACTTTATTTGTTTTTGTAAACATAAAGCCCCTGTACAAAGTTTGAGAACCCTCAATGAGTCAATCCTGGCTACCGCCCTGTTACCGCCCTGTTACCGCCCTGTTACTGTCAGTTTGATGTCCTTTTAAAAGAATTCTTACCTCAGAGAGAAAAAATATAACAGCACTTTTATTATATTTAAGCCCTAGTTTCATTAGCACATATTGAATTTATCGTTTGTTTTGAAGTACTATGGGTTTTGTCACAAAATCTTATAAGCCGATTCAGAAAAAATATAGATCTTTCCGATCGTACATAAGTACATAAGTATATATATGCATGCATACAATCGAGTTTCAAAAACTGATGGAGTGCGAATATAGCTCAAGTTATGGCGCATACACTTTATTGTAATGAAATTGATTGGTCTATATCTGCATGCGCAAAGCTCTTTTATAAAAAGCTGAAAATTGTACTGAAAAATTTTTTAATCTGTGGACAGTTGGAAACTTTAAACTATTTTTATTGTATTCTGTATGAACCATATTTTTACAAAAAAAAATGTACGAAAAAGGTTGAAATGAAAAACATATCCGCTTTGACAAAAAATCACAATGTGGTCATGTGTTTGAGTCGCTGTAAATACCATTATTTATGAGCTGGATAAGCAATTATCTTGCAGACGTGATATAGCACCGGATAGCCCAGGAGAGATCGAAGGTATGGGCCTATTCCATAAAGAAGCCAAGAAGATAAAACTTCTCAAAGCCATTTGCAAGGGGCAACGTATACATATGTAGGTCACAACTACGGGACTCCAAAAAACTGTTAAGCAATCGCATAGGTATAGCCGCGAGATGCATACTACAATCTGACGGGACGATATGTCACAGACTTGGTGCTGAATAGGCCAACTACAGAGAAAGGTTGGCCGGTGATGGTAATAGATTGAAGATGTTTTTGCATATTACTTCTCCTTAGTCTGTAAGGATTTCTCTATATACGGCACTACTTACACCGCGTTACAAACATTATGTCCTATGAACCAAATATACTCTTTCGGAAAGGGGAGAAAAAATAAAAATACACGTGTATCGGCGATTTTCATGTACACGTCACAATTTTTTTTTTGCAAAAAAAAAATTCACGAAAATCTGAGAATTGATAAAAATCTATTTTATAAAAAAATTTGACGTGATACAGACATTTCCACGAGTCTGCCTGCAAAAATTCAGCTCGATTGGATCACATAAAAAGGGTTAAAAATCGGTTAAAAGGGTTAAAAGCGTAAAAAGGGTTAAAAATAAAAATTCTGACGTGCACATGAAAATCGCCGATACAAGTTTATTTTAATTTTTTCTCCCCTTTCCGAAAGAGTATATTTGGTTCATAGGACATAATGTGTGTAACGCGGTGTAAGTAGTGCCGTATATAAAGAAATCCTTACATACTAAGGAGAAGTAATATGCAAAAACATCTTCATCTATTCCGACAGTGAAGCTGAACTCAAATCACTAAATTCGCTTAACTTGATCGCTTAACTTGATCACTTCGCGAACCAGGGTTTAACATGTAAATAACATGTGATTTTGGCAACCGATTCTACCGAACTTAAACGTGGGTAATACATTTAATTACTGCGTTGATTTTGCTGCTCGTTTGGTTTTGTATTGGATGAAACGGAATGACAAATGAACGAGTCAAGCTTGGAAACTGATAAAGACTGTGTGTGAGCTGCACAGTGTTTACATATTGATTAATTCTAAAAAAGTGTGTTTTGGCCTCAAACCGACAAACGATTGTAGTGCCACAAAAGAAGAAAAATAAACAAAAAGCATAATTTCTCTTTTCATCAAAAATTAAATAATTTACATAATGATTAGCTTTGTTAAACTAATTCTTAATTAAAAACAAAACCTTTGCTTAATAACTAGAATAGTTCCCAATTTAACCAAAACCACTCAATTTGATTGTGTCCACCGATTCCATTCAAATGTTAAGTATAATTAATATGAGCCTAGGAAAATTTGTTTTCACGATCCCACGACTGCATCCAAGTAAAAATTCATATTTTTCCCTACACTCACATATTCCTTCCCTTCAAAATACTTCACAATCTGATTTTTTCCCCCATTTCGTTTTTATACGATATATGAAAAAATTAGAGGCTTTCGCGGTTACGAGGCCTTTTGCGCTTTTAGATCGAATATGTTTTTTTTTGTAATTTACTCACATAGCTGTATTATAACGACATAGTATTAAAAAGAAAAAAAAAATGTTTACGATATTTTTCAAGCTTTTAATTTACAAAAAGAAAATCAGAGCATTTCCCTATTCTTATATGAATATCTAATTCCGCCACTTTATTTATGTCATCATATGTATGTATGTACATATACATATATGTTCTTAAACAGAGGCATCTACATGTTTCTACATTGTAAAATACATGGAATATGTAAATAAATATTTAATGTGAGTATTTAATTTTAACTTTAAGTGCAGCAACTGCAATACAAGTCCACTGTGCGCAGATTGTAGTATTTCTCTGAGACAGTGTCTCAATGACAGTTCGGCTGTCTGTTGCAGCACATTTCAATAATCATTTATGTATATGACAAGCTATTTGACTTCCAGATCAGTAAAAAATTTGCTTTTGTTGAAATATTTTTTCTGCTTTCCTTTTATAATATTCTGCCTTTATACCTTGTGTTGGTACATATGTGTGTACTCTTAATTTATCTTAATACCGAACCTGCAGAGAAATCCCTAAGTATTGAGTCGAGTTTCTGGTTCAAAACTAGTACGAATTCGACTATTTGGAACCACTTCGGTTTTGATCCTGTGAATACCGATATCTGTTCCTGAAATTTAGCAAAATAAAAAAATAAAAAGCAAAGCACCACTTAACTTTCGCAAGAATTATTGATTATTCGCTACTGCAGAGTTTAAGTATCATTAACGCACCGTTCAGAATTCGAGGTAACTTCTCTTTAACGTCTGTTACAGGGAGGAAACTTCGAAAGAACGTCACTAAGAAACTGTCGAAAATTAATAGTTTTTTTAGCTACTTAAAACTTGGTTATTTGGCTGAGATCCAAGGTCCGAACCTCAGCTAGGGCATGTCAAATCTAAATCAAAGAAAAAGTTGTTTTAATAGCGATCATCCCTCGGCAGGCAATGGAAAATCTCCGTGGGTATTGTCAGTCGTTTAAAAGCTTCTCGTAAAATCAAAGGGCATAAATATACTTAAATAACAAAATGCATACTTACATATGTATATACTTATATGAATATGAATATATTTATGTTTTTTGTAAAATACATACAGAAACACAGCCAAAACGCCAAAATATTATTTTCTTATAACATACCATATTTTTATCAAAAAACAAATTTTTTTGGGTGGTCCATTTCGACTCAGCTCAACTGTATAATCTCGGTATTGCCTCTTTGCGTATTAAGTGTAACTGTTAAGAGTGTATTTGAAAATTCATATAATTGCTGTTGCCGGTGCACTTCGTGCATTATTTAGACTTTTACACTTACCATACAATAAATACGCTGAATAAATAAATGACAAACGATCTCTTGATTACAAGTATGTAAGGAACTGACGGACGAGGGTGGTAAACACAGTTCAGACATGTTTCGAAACTGATCAGCATGGAACCAGTTCAGTACTAGTGGATTACTTTCAGGGAACGTTTGATTTTGTGATTGTGGACATTGAGCAGTTTAATGGGACCTGCACACATGCATAGGAGTACATACATACATATATGTATATGAACAAACAAACCGCAGTTGCTTATTCGCAGCATTATCATCGTCGACGGGCCGAATGTGGCCTTCTCATTAATTACACATTACGATGTAAATGATACTTTTTAGCACCCATTAACACTTCAGACATGTTTCATTTCATCAATTAATGTATTTAAATTTTCTGAATAAAATACACTCGTATGTACATATGTATTTATGTACATATGTTTGTATATACTACTTGTATAGACACACATGAATTTACATATGTAATACTTTCTAAATGCTTCTTGAATCGACAGACTCTGTGCACATTCGTCCCACCTAACTTAAGTTCAACTCTTCTGCATTCCAAACTCTAAACAAACGAGCTAATTTTCACTTATTTGCACGAATTCTTGACAAGTGACAACTTGACATGGAATTGACAAAATTATCTGAAATATGCACAAGAACGTGCAGTCATTTCAAAACAGCAAAGCAACACACAGAAACGTTCATGTCGCATGCAAAAGCTGCACAGTCAGAGAAGTGCAGTTGTTGCGGGAATTATGATTGAGCATTTACGTGTAGTTCGGAATTGTGCAAGAAATTTTTATTTTTAGGTGACATACCCCCAGTTGGACGTCCGTTGGTTAGCGAAATATCTTGCATGTCAATCAATTACCATAGTCGAATCTTCCATTCGTGTTTCCTTGATTGTTGTATTTTAATTATCTTGAACACACCTCTTGGAATGCTGCAAGTAACCTACCCGGCAGGGAAGTGGTCAGTAAAATTTATACATACTTATACATACATACATAAGTACGAATTATTTACCTAATACAAAATACTTTTTTGGAATAATAAATTTTTACAATTCGTACATAGCTAACACGCCACAGATTAAACATTAACGAAGATCATGTCGTTTTACTGTAGAAATTTAAAATATATTGATCAAGATTAATGTTTAACATATGTTAAAAAACAAATTGATTTTTCTTCACATTCTAATTAAAATTATGAATTTTCCGAAATTCTCCGTTTTTATTATTTATAAAGAGCACTTTTTATGAATACATACAAATAAAATTTTAACACACTTATATCACGGTGCAAACAAAATTTCTTCACAGTTTTGCTTTGCCTAAACCATCACGTTTAGTCGGTACCAAAAATACCAACACATTTACATTTTGTCTTGTTATTAGGGCATCGTGCTTAGTCGTGTTGCCACTTTGTTAAAATTATATTAAAATTTAGTTTTTTAGGGCATAGGCTGCGTGTTAATCGGTAACTTTTTACTCCGTGGTAAGATGAGGTGTAGAAATAATTTCATTTTTGCTGTGTCAAATGCAAAGTGAAATTTTGACAATTGAAATACAAAACAAGCGTTCGTGCCAAAACACAAATTTTTTGCGTTGTGCTAAAACTGCTAAATTAGATATAAAATGTACAGAATACAAAGAAAATATTTCTCTTTATTGATGTCGGTATTGATGGAAATTGAAGCAATGCATTCATTTGATGATTCGATATTAATTGGAAACTTAAGGCAACGCGCAAGCCGCCAGGTAATACATGCATGAGAATTACTTACAATTTTATATTTGATTTTGTGCGAATATTCGCAGGAAATTGTTTATCTTCACCCGAGAGTTATATCTGAGGACATCAATACAAATATGTCCGGTGACGGAACGAAAATCCGGGTGCATTTAGGAATCTCTTCCAGCACGTTTAGAAAAATTGTAGAAACCATTCCCAACAAACATCACGGATGGTCGTGCGAGTATGAAGTTATTTGTTTCTTATATTGCGTTTCTGTCAACAATGTGAAGCTGTCAAATTTTACCTAGACCCTTGAGCTAGGTAAAATTCTGACGTTCATTTTCACCACGAAAAAATGTCAAAATTTCATTTCTCTCTGTCAAAATTTGATTTTTTCTACCAATTGACACAAAGCCATAGAAAAAAAATTTAAAAAATTTTTTTGAACAAGGAACTACATCCAGGATCATGATTCAATTATACAAGGTTGGATAATTAGGCAGTTGTCTCACTCTTGCACGCTGCCTTAAGGTATCCTGTGTTGCTCTCTTTTAAATTAAGAAACAAATGATATCAAACACGTGGAAATTAGTACTTTTCTTGTAAAATGGCCTGGCAGGCAACTTTTTGTAGTTTTTTAATTATTTCAGCATGCCCTACATTAAATAATCGAATTGACGGCATTCTCGTATGTTTTCCAGTAGCCTTGCTTATCTAGCAGCGAACAGGAGTTAACATTTTTTTTCTTTGCATGTATGAAATTGAGTGGTCGTTGGTTCGATTCCCGGCCAGGTCAGATCATTTTGTTTGATATTTTTTTTCAAAGAAAGCACTTTATGTTTTTAAATTTGTTACTGTATATATTTTATATAAAATAACATAAAATTAAAAAAATAATAATTTATATAAATATTAACAAACATAAAATTATACAGTTAAAATATCGAATAGAATAACATTTATTAGTATTTTGACCAGTTTTCACTAACGTCTTTACTTGATTTCTAACAGATGTATATGAATAAAAATTCCGTTAATATTTTGATGAAGGTATTCTGTGGTGTTTTCCATATAAAAAAAAATTTGATCGATCAACTAATGTTACATTTTTAGTGACTTGAATCTTATAATTTTATGATCTACAAAAATGATAATTATATTTTTAAAAAAGTTTGGAATTGTAATAAAATATGTATACAATCATGGTTACTGGTCTTTTAATAGATACCTCTTATTTTAATTGGTAAAATTGATATTAAATTAAAGAAAAATTTACTATCAAAACTTAACTTAGTTGAAATCACATTGTTGTTGTTAACAAAATATGTAAAAAATATTTGCTTCTAAATCACACTTGCGTTTTTGTTTATATAGTTTTTTGTATTAAGGTGTTATGTACATATATATGTACATACATGTGTGGTTGAATATTCGGTTATATTATATTAAATTTAAATATAAAATTTCTGCAAATATGTTTCATTCTATGTACAAACCGCATTTCGCTACTAGTTACCTACTTTTTTACTACCTTTCCGCGAAAAGGGATTAAATATTTTCCCCTTTATCAGATCTTCCTAAATGCAACCTTACAAGGCAGTCGGAAAACTTAAACGTCAATAAGTATCCAACCTTTTATAATTGAATCATGATCCAGGATCACATATTATACATAAATGTGGGATTTGGTTCTAGTAGGGGAAGACGACAACACCGACATTAGTACTTACGTATCGGCAATCCTAACTGACCGAACCTAACGAACGCATGCCAAACGATGGCTGACCAGTACGACGTTAGCGAACAGTTTTACACAGTTCTTTGTCAAGAACGATAGAATACAAGATTGCGTCTTCCCGACGAAAAATGATGTGAAGCAAAATGCGTGCAACGTCACGAACATGGTTTTACTGAGAATCGAAAGAAATTGTAAACAAAAATGTGAGGTAAGTTCTGCTAGGATTTCTAAATTTTAAAGTTTTTACAAATTTCGGCACTTCATGCAACATATTTATATTCAAATAACTTCATTTATGCACTGTGTTTGATTGGATGCTTTGAAAAAAACTGCATTGCAGCATTAGGAGACACAATAAGCTTAACTTGCTACCAAGTGCGCACAGCTACACTTTCACATCAATTTTAGCGAGTTTTATAGCCCCGTTCCATTGATAGACTTTGCGATTTAATACTTAACACTGCGCACTTCATGTTTAATAACTTTATTTTAAATAAAATCACTTTAAAGCATTGAATTTAAGCACAAACAATTGTATGCTTACAAACATACAAATAAAACTAACCGCGTTCTGTGACGTAGCATAAACAGCTGATTCTGTCAAATTTGCTGAGAGCGAATAGCGGTTTGCGGAAGGCGCAACCTCTGTATTTTCTAAATCGTGGTTCTTTGTCGACCGTTGCCGCGAGTGCTTGCTTGCCTACCACCATAAGTAAGTGAGTAGTTTTGTATAAGTAAGTGTAACGTATGTTAAATAAATACAGAATAAAACTTTAAATAAGAGACTTTTAATAATCGGCATGCTACAAAAGTGGTGACAGAAGTGGTGACAGAAGTGGTGATTATCCACAGAGTGGCGCGTAAAATAAAAATAAAAAACAGTGCGAAAGCTTAGATACACATGTACGTATGTACATACATGTAAAGTTCGCAACAACGTAGTGCATCAAAGGCAGTGAAATTAAAACTCTTAAAACATAAAATCGGAAAATTACCGAGACTGCAAAAGTAGTTATTTGCAGTCTGTACAAAAGAAAAAAAAAACGTTTTCGTGGCGGAGGCAAGAAAATCGGAAAATTCCGAAGAAACCGTTACGCAGTCTGTACTTAAAAATGGTATTCGTGGCGTCAGTAACGGCTAAATCAGCGTTATCGTATTAACGGGAAGTTCATACGAGGTCAGCAGAGTTGCGCAAGCAAAGCAGCGGGAACATAAGCTGAAGTCTGGCGGTAGCTGTGAGTCTGAGGAGTTCGACAGAAGCAAGGCAATACTCGCAGAAACGTGTTGAGCGCGGTGGCTAAAATCTTATAAGATTCTTAGCGAACTACATTTGCAGAGCACAAAGTTGAAGTTGACGTTGAACTCAACATTGTTGTGCAGTAGAAGTTGTTGCGTCAAACCGTTGGTGTTGCGGTTGGCGGTGTGCCTAGTTGAGGGTGAACGAGCAGCCGAAGTGAATTCGGAGTTAAGCAGTTTTATCGAAGCACAGGTTGCAGCGTCGGAAAAGCTATAAGAAGAAGAAGAAGTCGAACGAATCGGGCGTATGTGATTCAGGTTGGCTGGTGAACTAAAAAACTCGTAGGAGCGCAGCTAAGTAAAATGAATTTTAAGTTGTGTATTTTTATAAATGTATAATTTGCTTTATTTGATTATCAAATCAATTGTGTATTTTATATTTAATTCAAAAGCATAAAATCAATAATTTGTGTGGATATTTATTTTGAAAAAGAATTCGAGTAAAACGTGTGTTCGCATTATGCACACATTTTAGAAGTTCAACTAGGAGAACTAAAATTTCATGTTGAAGAGTTTAATATTTTGCAAATAAAACATGTACGGATATATGTGAACAGAGTAATTGTTTAGTAAGGTATATACAGATGGTGCAGGCTTATATTGTGTCAATAAACACGAATAAATTTAAGCTACAAATAAACTATTTTGTTAGTTGTAACAAATTTTAGATTTTTTACATTCACTGATTTTTTGCACATTTTGTAAGTGGAAACGGTTGACAATGGAGTGACACAAAAGTTTAGAATTACATGTAGCCGGACTGAAACAGAAACTGGCAGAGTTAGGTCTGTCGACGACACCCTACAGGATCGACTCCTAGAACATTTCGGTCTGAACGCTGACAGTAAAACCGACGACATGGGCGGTGATGACGATGTAGCTTCCGTGTACGATAACGTCGGTCCGTCTCCACCAAGGGCAATGCCAAGCAGCTTTAACACTCACACTACGTTTACATTGCGCGAAATAGAAGAATCGCCGACGTCGTTTAGTGGGTCGGGTTCGCCTGAAATCGAGGAGTGGCTGGGAGATTTTCAGCAAAATGCCATTGCGGTCAACTGGAATGAACTCCAAAAATTTATATACGCAAAACAATTGCTAAAAGGTGCCGCTAAAATTTTTATACGAAGTGAGCGTGACGTCACTGACTGGAAGTCGTTGATGTAAGCACTGAGGTTTGAGTTTGGGACTAAAGTGTCATCAATAGAAGTACATCGTATGCTGAGAAATCGTCGTAAGTGCGGTAATGAAGATCTTCGAGAATGTCTCTATTCATTAATGGAGATCGGGAAACCAATACGGTTAGACGACATGAGCCTCATCGAGTATTTTATCGAAGGTATCCCCGACACCAAGCAAAATAAGATCAATCTACATATATCAAGCAATATCCATAAATGAACTAAAGGAGCAGATTCGCGTATATGCGATGGTTGGGTCTAGTCGCCATCAAGCAAGCAACCCAAATCAGTCGTCCATCGGCAGCAGAGCTCCGGTTAATCCTGGTGTTAGCAGAGAAAGAGGTAGAAAATGCTTCAAATGCGGTAGCGTTTAACATTTGGGCAAATATTGTCGTTGGCCATTCAAATGTTTCAAATGCGGCAAACCTGGTCATCGGGCTGCCGACTGTAGGATCGCTCCAGCAGCAATCAGAATAGAGAGGCACAACGCCAACACACTAGGTGACGAATTATGGCGAAAGTTTGGTAAAGCTGATAAATGTCTTCTCGTTGACGTGGCGTGCGATCATATGACGCTTTCTGCTTTGGTCGATACCGGGTGTGATCTCTATCTAATTCGATACGACACTTTGCACCTGCTGGACAGCGATATTGAGCTGAGCAAAGATCGTCGCCGAGTAGGAAATGGTGGGTGAACTACATTGGGCAGTCTCATTAAAACATTCAGCATCGATGGAATGGAGCTGGAAGTGACATTTCATGTAACCAGGGAGCGAGATATGAATTACGCAGCGTTGATGAAGACGGGGTAGAATTTAAGCCAAAAACGAATAAGCTTGAACCAACAGACAATGACGTAGTAGAAGCTTTGGAATCAGGGTGTGATCTGCTGAGAGAGTTTTCCGGATTTTGCGTTACAGAGGTTTTCGAGAAGCAAGAGTACGACATAGAATTGTCGCATCTCATCGAGAAGAAGGCGTACATCGTAAAAGATTTCGTGAGAAACTATGCGCCGAGGAAGAAGCGGTATTCTCCGGTTGAGATGAAAATTATTTTGGTCAACGATATACCTGTCTATACCGGGCCCCGACCTGATACAAAACGGTACCATCAAGCCGCCCGAGGCTAAAACGAAGGCTTTGGAACACTTTCCAGTACCCAATGATCGCAAAGCTGTGCAACGCTTTCTCGGTCTAACCTCATATTTTCGACGCTTTATAGAGGGATACGCAGTGAACCGCTTTTGGATCTCCTACGACGCGACGTGAAGTTTACCATAAAAGAAGCACAACTCTTGGCGTTCCAACAGTTGAAGGCAGCGTTAATCAGATCACCTGTATTGCGACTATATAATCCTAAGGCGTTGACTGAGGTGCACACGGATGCATCAATGTATGGTTATGGTGCGGTCCTTCTGCAACAAGATTTTAACGATCAGCAGTTTTATCCAATACAGTATATGAGCCGGAAAACAACGGAAACCAAGGAAAAGTACCATTCGTACGAGCTGGAAGTTCTGGCAATTATTGGAGCACTCAAAAAGTGGCGAGTTTATTTGCTTGGCGTGAAGTTTAAAATCGTGACCGACTGCAACGCGTTCGCGATGACGATGCGCAAACGAGACATTCCAGTAAGGGTATCTCGTTGGGCGTTGTTCCTACAGGATTTTGCGTATGAAATTGAACACCGAGCGGAAGTAAGATGAACACGTTGATGCATTGAGTCGAGTTTCTTGCTTGATGTTGGAGGAATCTATACAGCACCGACTACAGCAAGCACAGTTTATGGACCCATGGATTAAAGCAGTTTTGAAGGTACTTGAAAAGGACGTATACGAAGATTTTTATGTAAAGCACGGGGTGTTGCACAAAGATTCCATTAAGGAACTTGTTGTCGTGCCCGAAGCAATGGAGGACGAAATTATTAAAGTCGCTCACAACCAAGGTCACTTCTCGCTGAAAAATACCCAAGAAGCCGTTGATAAAACTTTCTACATTCCGCAGTTGTCGAAAGCGTCCAAAGTCGTGAAGAGTTGTATCGAGTGCATCGTCGCGCAGGGCAAGTCTGGAAGGAAAGAAGGTTTCTTATCGCCACTAAGCAAGGAAGACCGTCCACTGGGAACCTATCACATTGAACACATTGGACCGATGGAAACGACGTCGAAGCAGTATAGTAACATTTTCGTGGTAGTCGACGCCTTCTCCAAGTTTGTGTGGCTCTATGCGTCGAAGAATACTGCAGCGGAGTTTGTGATAAATCAACTTAAGTGGCAAGCGTCGACAATCGGAAATCCGAAGCGTATTATCTCGGACAGCGGTTCAGCGTTCACGTCCAATGCTTTTAGAGAATACTGCTAACAGGAAGAAATACAACATCTGTTGATAGCCACTGGTGTCCCTCGAGGAAACGGACAAGTAGAGCGTATCCATAAAATCATCGTTCCTATGCTAGCGAAGATTTGCGCTGGAGACCCGAATCAGTGGTACAAACACCTCGAGCGAGTCCAACAAACTCTCAACAGTACGCCGCCGCGAATTACGAAGGTATCACCGTTCAGACTTTTAACCGGAGTCGAGATGCGGGTTAAGGCCGTTCCCGAATTGCAGCGGTTGCTAGAAGATGCCGCTATAAGAGATTTAGACGCAGAGCGAGAGGAGATACGAAAGCAAGCGCAGAACATTCGCAAAATTCAGCAAGAGAATCGTCGATCGTTCAACAAAAAACGGAAGGAGGTCGTAAAGTATAAAGTGAACGAGCTAGTAGCCATTAAGCGAACGCAGTACGGCACCGAACTCAAGCTGAGGCGGAAATTCTTGGGCCCATATAAGATCAGTAAAGTTTTGAATCATGACCGATATGAAGTGCGGAAAGTGGGGGACCACGAAGGTCCTGGCAGTACGACAACAGTGGCCGAGTATATGAAGAAATGGAATCCTGCGTCCCAATCACCGAGCATGCCGTCATTCGGGTCGAATGACGAGTCAGGAGCGTCGAATGTGGGATTTGGTTCTAGTAGGGGAAGACGACAACACCGACATTAGTCCTTACGTATCGGCAACCCTAAGTGACCGAACCTAACGAACGCTTGCCAAACGATGGCTGACCAGTACGACGTTAGCGAACAGTTTTACACAGTTCTTTGTCGACCGTTGCCGCGAGTGCTTGCCTGCCTACCGCCATAAGTAAGTGAGTAGTTTTGTATCGTATATTAAATAAATAGAGAATAAAACTTTAAATAAAAGAGTTTTAATAATCGTACAATTATTAAATGCAAACTCTATAAGCAAATTGAATTAGACCACGCAACTTTTTGCTAATTTCCTACGCAAAAAATACATATTTACTTACTTTATTGATACTAAAACCACCTAAAAGATTTTATCCGAGCTCAACATAGCCAATTACCAAACTGGCTCCAATTAGAACTTAGCCTAGGTCCTTTACCGCTTAATTGCGCCAACGCATGGAAGCCTTCCTTTTCCTCAGCCATCACCAGCGCGTACCGCCACAAATGCGAGTAGCTTCAAGGATGGATCGCTTGCAACCATTCAAACACATGAACTAAACTGCTTGTGATTTCATTGTCTGCGGTATTTGCTGTCGAAAAGTCGTCAAAATGATAAATCTTTTGAAGAATGTTTTTTTCGGGCATCTAAGGGCTATATCATCTGAAGTTTTCATCGTCCTTGTTTCTGCGACTGAGAGAGTAAGGAGAGTAAGTTTTTTCTCTACCCAGAGAGTAATTTTCTCTTAATTACTTACTTAGTCCGAAGTAGGACTTGTTTACAATAAATTTTCTCCGTTGGATTCCAACATAAAAGTGTTATTGGTATTAATAATAATTTCCACGTACATAAAGTACTAAATTTTTTCAAACTCTTGACTGTCACAGTGATGGTGGTCGCTTAATGTGTCATTTGAAGACAGAAGGAACTTTCTCTCACTCTTTTTCGACCTCGCTGAAAGTCAAAAGGAAGGCGAATTCATACAAAGAGGAGCGTATCGCCAAGAACATTGTTGTGCGTTTATATATTGGCGTATGGTGATTATATTAATATCGTTTACAGTCTAGAGAAGGTAGCAAATGTCTAGTAGTGAACGACGACAAAACAAAGTACCTCGTGGCGACAAAAAAAGTCCTCGCGTATTAGATCCACTTTACTGTTGACAATTACAAATTTAAAGTAGTTAAGGACTTCGTTTACCTAAGATTTAGCATTAAGACTACCAATAACGACAGTCTGGAGATCAAATGAGGAATTCCCTTTACCAGCAGGTGCTACTTTAGGCCCGGTGGGCAACTGAGAAACAAGATATTTTATTGATCAACATCGCTCAGGTAATCGCTTATCATACTCGGCCTCTTTTATAGGACATAAATAAAAACGATAACGATCAAAGATTAGAAAGCTTGGGGTTTCGAAAGAACGATTCTGTATGAGCTATTTATTAAATCATTAAACTTTAACTTTGATTTTACATGCCACGGAGGCGCTTTGAACTTGCACATCCAGCGACATTTCGAGCTATAGCAAGCGTCGCTAGACACTCAGCAACAATGGGTGCTGGACTTTACTTTATAAAATTGTATAATATTAAATCTACATACATATATCAAAATAATTAATTTACATACATTTTTCTTTCCTTTAACCAATTTAGTTTCAGATTTTTGATTCTTTGGTTACATTGAGCAAAATTGATATATTGATAATAGCAATGTCGGATCTTAACTATTTCTCAATGCACCAAGGTCAGTAACCCTTATAGGAAAATATTGTTATAATATAGAGAAATTAAAGTAATGCCAATAGTCAATAGTCTTAGAACTGAAAAGAACATCTAGACTCTTATAGAATTTTCCCAACGTTTTGCGTTTTAAATACTTTTAAGTATCTCATTTAATTCAATTTGTTAATCAAATGGTGGTCCAAAACTCGTCGCTGGAATCAAAAGTGTTAAAGCCAAAATTTTGTAGAACTCTTCCTTATTATCATATCAGACAAAAGACGTTAAATTTGAATATAATTGATAAGCATTAAAATGCGTAAATATTTTTCTAAATATGTATAAAAAATTATAAAATTGATAGCAAGAATTTTATGTAGTTTTTCTTATTTTATGAATACTTTAAATATACTGAAAAGTTGACTAGAAATTTTTCAATTATAAATTTCTGTGTATGTCTTCCATCTAAGTTATAACGTATTCAAATTATTATTTTATGCTACATAAGTACATATCTACTCTTTACGACGACGGCGGAAGAAGTCGCTTAAGAGTCAACAGAAAGAGAGCGAGGTAAATATATTTTTGTTCCACATATTTCCATATTAAGTGAGTATATACATACATATGTATGTATGTATGTACATATACAACTTTATATTCCTTACGATAATTTTCTTAAAAACAAGAAGAAATGTTACAAAATTTTAAGAAAATTCTTATGTTTAATCATTTTGATAGATTATTTTCCTCCGTCTTAGAATTTTTTTTTATTGCATGTATCGTATACAGCTTTCTGTAAAGCCATACTTTAAAGTTTGAAAATAGATTTTACTACCATTCCTTGTTAGTTTTGTAAACTATTCGAAGGTTTGTACCGTTGGCGTACGAGCACGCTATACCAATAAATATGAGTATTTATGCAGTTTGCGAATAATTTGCAAAAATTTGTGGATACGGAAGAAACCTTAGGCGTTAAAGTATGCAAATAGTGTTTAGGTAGTACAGTGCAGTTAGTAGTACAGTTTTTTTAATGGAGAATTGCATATGGGTAAGTTTGCTTTTAGAGTTGTATTTATAGCTAAATGCACATTTATCGTTGAGCATAACGCTTTATAACGATGAAATAAATTGATTTTTAACTTTTTGTTCACCAGAATCGATAAGTATGCGCATAATCGGAGTTTCTCTTATTGTACTGTAAACTCTTTCTAATAATGAAGTATTTTCTAGTAAAAGATGATCTTGATTTTGACCTTGATATATTTATACACTTTATTGACGCAGTATCACCATCTATGCCTTCATAGAAGATAGTAAAAGTCAAATGGATTTGTTTAATTTAGTTGCGAAATATAAAAAGTGCTGATGAAAATTACGTTACTCTAACCCTTTCCCTGCATTTGGTCAATATATTGTACAAAAAAATGTCTGCCATTCATTGGCCTGCAAATTTGGAATTATCATAGATAAAAAAAAAAACATTGAGTTTCTGGAAACTTATACTTTCTTCTTTTCATATAACTATAGCTTACGAGCACAGCGTTAATATTAATGATTTTATATAACTTTGCCAAAATGTTCAAAGAAGAAATTTTCTACGAGGGGACGAAAAAAATTCAATATTTTACTTAAATACTCAAACCATTTTTCTATAAACGTGTGCTTAAAATAAAAGTCTACATTTCACTCTTCAATAACAAACCATCACTATTAAAAAATTTTGAAATAAATAAAATTATTTACGCTCACAAAAAATTGTGCAATATATTGTACAAATGTATGCAACTCTAATAATAATAATAATAATCCCAACGGTTTTATCCCTCCATACCCGCCCGACCGACGCGAGGGGCGCATCCGCATGACGCACGGATATAAAAAATTTTTTTTTGCTTTTTTTATATATGTATGTCTGAAATATCAAAGAACCGGAGTGAGTGTTAAAATCCTGCCACAAACTACGGAGTGGCTCATTTAACTCAAAATTACTATTACATGGCTTCAGAAAGAGAGGCCGGAAATATCTTGAAGTTCTGGAGGGAACGTTTAGTTTTATTTCGCCAAGAAGAGATGGGCTAGAGTTCAAGCATGTCAGTAACTTGACCAAAAATACAATGCCTAGCATTTCTCTGCGACTAGCAAGTGTAGGAAGATTAATACTGAGAATCCCAACGAAAATTTCTTAAAGCAAAATGCTTCGAATAATTTAGGAATAGCAGAAAGCTTAGCTATACGACGATAATTTTCTATAGAGGACCTACTCCCGGTCTTATAAAGGGGTATAATGAAGTTGAAGGGAAAATCCCAAGCTTAAGAGAAAGATTAAATAAATTAGTTAAGGGCTCATAAATATGTTTAGCACAGTTTTTGAGGAAACACGTCGGTATCGAATCGGGGCCAGCCTTAAATGATTCTTTAAAGTTACTCAAATAATAAAATACTTCCTCGGAAGATATCTGCGGCATAATAGCAGAGGTGAAGGAACAGAGTTTATATGGATAAGGTTTGCTCAGAGGCGAGTTAATGGAGTAATTTGACCTGAAGAATTGGGCAAACATGTTGGAAATTGATTGGGAGTCACAATAAACGGTATTTTGATATTTCATAGCAGACGGAAAACTAGTCACTCTGCGTTTAGAGTTAGCGAAATTATAAAATGATTCAGGGTTTTTTATTAAATTCCTTTTAACTTTACACAAATAAGATCTGTAGCATTTTTTATTTAATTCAAAATAAGCGTGTCGGATAACTGAGTATTTAATATAGTTAATGTGCAAACCAGTTTTTTTTGTACAATTTAAAAGATCGCGACTTTTTATTTTTTAAATTACTTAGTTCTTTAGTAAACCAAGTTTGTGATTGCTGCTTTTGTACGCAAACCCGTTTTGGTAGAAACTTTTGAAATAAGCTAAATATAGTGTTATTAAAATGCTGAACGCAACGTTCAGCATCATATTTATACGTCGGCCATGATACATAATTTTGATAAATCTCGATATAATTTCTTGAAATTGACTTTCATCAACATTATTGCCAAAATCACCAATAACTTCGTAATTTACCTCAATCACGGGTGATAAGAGTCCCCTGGAATAATCAAGGGTTCACACCTTTTCATAGATGACTTAGATACGTCATCAACAAAAACAAGACCCAGAATGGTGCCAAAATTGTTTGCAGTTAATCTTCTAAGAACACAGTGTATCTATCCCTTGATGATATTGGAACGATAAAGTCGTCTATAAGATTCCATGATATGCCTGGCATATTGAAGTCACCAAGTACAATCATCGAGTCATGTGCAGTAATCATTGAACTTAAGGATCTAAGAATATGTTGAGAATGTACCGATAAGTCAGAGTTGGGAGATGAAGCAAACAGCTAAATAAAAGAAACCATTTCCTACCATAACTCGTATAGCTTTAAATTCGATTGACTCGATGAGGGGGATATTAACATCTTCGGATGGTATTGAAGAATGAACTGCAAAAAGAACACCCCCACCGATTCTGTCCTTGCGGTCATTTCTATAAATTTGATATTGATTAGGAAGGATCTCTGAATTAAAAATACGTTGTTTAAGCCAGGTTTCAGTAAAGCAAATTACGTTATAGTTACAGTCTAAGCCTTTTAAATATAAATCGTTCAATTTAGTATTTAAACCTCTAACGTTTTGGTAGAAAATACTTAAAGTAGAATTTAAAATTAGTTTTTTGGCTCAGTGTCACGATTAGGAATTGAAGCTAAGTTATTTATTTTTTTGTTTGTTTTTATGTGGCTTGTATTCAAACTCGCGAACAAATGCCCCGGTTGGTCAAAAATAATTGTTAAGCAAAGTATCAAAAACTTCAGGTGTCACATCAGTTTTAAAAGTTACGTTACACTCGTATTTAAAGTTAAATTTTCGGATTGCTAAGTTACAAGTCTTAATTTTTAATAAAATGTGAAACTCTATATCATCAGAAGAAGTATCCCTAGTAAATCTAGAAACAAAAATCGCTTTTCTCAAGGGAACCACAACCAGCTTCTTTGCGGAGCAGTCAGTCTTTTGAAGTAATGTAAGAGGAGCGACAATACTTTCCTTGGGCGGACTGTGTGTCCGTTTGCGTTTGGTCTCTCTTACAGGTTGCGAAGTTCGTTTATCTAGGCGCTTAAATGATTTAATCACGTTTTCATAACGTTTAAATTTATCATTAAGTGCCCGAAGGTCTTTGCCGACTTCGAAAAATCCAAAAAATGGAAAAGTTCAACCTCAGTTGATCTGCATTTTAAACAAGACCAACGAATACCTCTTCCTTCATTTATTAAGTCTAGGACTCTACCAATCAATCCGACACATTTTATATGAGCAACCCCATCGCACAAGCAGCATGCAACAGAGCGTTGCTCATTATCGCTTTTATTTTTGCAGTAATCAAAAATGCAAGACATAATTTAATCAGTAAAATTCAATATAATGTACACTATATTGAACAATATCATGAATTAAGTCAATATCATGCACAAATGTCACGAATTGCTGTTAAATTTGGATATATATCATATTAGTATTTTTGAGCCCAGGTTGATGAATAATACGTACGCTGTACGTTTAGTGACCTCTTTAGGCATACAATTATCTGGCACCCACTACTACGTAATCGAAAATTTCTCAAAAGAAACTGACCGATAAAAGTGACGAAAATTAGAGGAGCTATTTGTTGGCAAAATTTTAAGAAAAAAGGTTCATTAATCTTAGTAACGTCAATCTTTTTTCATCCAAAGGATTATCATGAGTATGTATAAAAATCCAAACAAAAGCGGATGATGCCAGTCCTTAGGTCAAGAGTATGTCCTTAACGTAAGGTGCATTTATTAAAAATATCACGACTCTTATATCGCAATTTCTAACCAATACAAGTTGTGGTAAAACTAAGCAGTGAATGCCCTCCATTTCCTCTGCGACAACCGGAAGGTATCACATTGAAGACATTATTGGAGGTGTGCAATAGTCTACTGAGAAGCGGCTGCTGTAGAATTAGATTTATTTCCCCTACATTCGTGATTCTTGAAGCAGTATTTCTCTGTAATAATTTTGATTCCTTGACCAATTAGTTAATAATTTAATACAAGTATGTATACTGTTTTTACATATTATACATGTTCGATAATTCGACTTTTGTATAAAGCGGTTCCTAATTTTCAAATCAAGAAAAGAACCGGATAAACCGGTTCTTGTTCCAAGTAAGGAAAAACTATGTATATCAATGTACATACATACAATTAACTAAATGAAATTATTTGCATTAACTGATTTCAAGTCAATACTCTCAAAACAAAGTCTCTCAATTGTGACCGGATGATATGCAGGTCACAAAAATTAAGACAAACACAAACTAAAAACGTAATAGCGGGGAGAGGTAATCTTCAAGAGTAGTCTCAAATTTGAAAACATCAGATGATACGAAATTACTGAATTGAGCGAGCTAGAATGATTTTTTGTTATTAAGCCGTTGTAGAATTTTTCAAGGTTTTTCCGTCATTTTATGACATATGTCTTAATATTGCAATAAAAATATAATGGATGTAAAATTAGTCGTATTTTTATTATTTATCAAAGGCTTTAAATTTACAACTAGGTAAAAAACCGGTTTTGGAATTAAAAAACCCGATTTATTCGATATTCGAAAGATCAAGAATTAAAAAAAAAAACGGAAAATAATTTATGAAAAAACCGAAGAAAACCGGTTTGAAAAACCGAGTCCATAACCCTAGTATTTATACTCTTATTTACTAAATTGGTCTAAGATTCTCACCTTGTGGCTTGGGTATATTTCGTTTCAACTGCATCCATTTGTAAGTTGGCAAATTGCTTGCGTGATTGGGTGATTTATTTTGTGAGCCAACTTGGCTAGAAGATGATCCCGGCGAAGGGCTTAATCCTGCGCCGTCGGGCGACACAACTTGTTGACTTCGCGACGCTATACACGGACCATTTGGCGATCCGTGTTGTTGCAATTGTGCTTGTTGTTGTTGTAAGTGCTGCTGTTGTTGATTTTGATGAGAATGTTGGGGTGGCGGCACACTTTGCATGTGTGCCATATTCAAGGGGTGCATACCCAATGATTCCATTGGTATGGCAGCATCCAGGCTGTAGCCCCCATTTATATGTTGATGGTGATACATCTGTGGTGGTGATTGCTGTTGACTCGCTGACATTTGCATAAGAGGTTCGTCGAAGGCTAAGCCTGCCGTTCCGTATGTGGAATGCAGTACGGCTGCGTACTTTTCCTCGACATTGCCACTGCTGCCATTGCTAAGTGGCAATGAGGTATAACCATGTTGCATATGTTGCTGTTGTGTATGCGCTGTGGTATTTTGGTTGTACAAGCAATCCAAATTGGTATAGCTAAGGCCATCCTCAGAGCTTATAATCGGCGGGTCAATGGGGACAGTTGGATTGTTTGGAACATCATTGGTACCGGAGACAGGTGAATTGGTTGAAGGTGTTATTGCGGCTACAGCAGCCGTCGCATAGTATGAATGTACCGAATCACTTTCGTAGTAAGAGTCAGACGGTGAGTGGCTTGAAGGATGTAATGGAGTACCTGAGGCAGCCACGGAGCCAGCGCTCGAAGATGTTGTGATGCCGTATTCGGCAGCGCTTGGGCTAAAAAGGTGTGCATGGGAGAACATAGATTGTTCTAGCTGCTGTTGTTGAGATTGAAGCGATGTACCAACTGCAGTATTTTGACTTAACCCCGCAGGTGTTTGCTGCAATGGCGGTGTGGGTGGAGTTATTTGCTGTGGTTGTTGTTGTGTATAGTAATTAGGTGATGAACTATCCGTCATATAGCCAGCATAACCCAAATGGTGTGGGTGATGATGTGGCTGATGATGCGTAGGCATTGCTGCGGCGGCAGCTGCAGGAAAATAGGTGTTCGGATATCCGGTTGAGGAGACAACCGCCGCCATGTCGGCAGCGGAGGCGGTGCTATTGGTATGATAGCTATTCTGGTGATGCGGGTGGTGATTGCCGTACATGCTGCTAACGTCCATCATATTGGCCAAACCAGAAGTACGAAATTTTTTACTATACTCGTACGGCGGTTCTATTATCCATGTGAAAAATGGTTTGGGTCTACAAATGCTTTCGATATTGCTTAATTATTTACTTTGAATACTTCGATTTGATTGTTACCTTAAGAAAAAAATTTCGATTTATGGAAATTGGCACTTTAAACTTTTTTGTGACTATGCTTTAATTTGCTTCAATTCCTGTTCGCTATTTTTTTCGTTATATTTACTGCACATGTGTACATACATACATACATATGTAATTCACTAAACACTTATGGGTAGGTAGTTCGAATTATTCGTTTGAACTACTAAGATTTTGAAACTTCCACAATTGAAATTAGCCTACACACTTTTCTGCTGTACATACATATTTATTTATATTTTTTGAGTTCGTGAATTTTAATAACAATTCGATGTCACATCAAATACTTTTCCCGATTATTTTATGTATTCACATCTGAACGAAACGCGCTCACCACACCGTTGATTGATTAACATAGCGCAACCAAATTGTAACTGAATCAGAGCACGATTGCTTGCGAGCTCATTGCCTGCCACTGCAGCCACTATGTCAACACAAATACGAGCACTGCCACCATCACTGTCCCACTACCGCTGCTACATTAAGGCTCATACTCGGGCTCCGCCTCTCAATTCCAAATTCACTAAAATATTTCTCATCTCTTTTCGACTACATTAGAATATACAGATTTCTAAATGGGAGTGAACGCAATAAAACGATTCTCATTTAACTCAATAAGAGTTTATTGTGTGAATGTCCATATGTACATGCGTATGTAGTTGAAGAAACGCTAGCATTACGAAAGTTGTTTCTCTAGAGCAGGAACAATTTTTATCAACATTGGTAAAATACTACCATGTACATATCTATGTATTACATATATATTTATATATATACTATTTGTTTTTTTATGTGCGCGTGCTTCTTGTTTAGCAGTTTTTCTGGCTAGAAATTAGTCACTAAACCCAAACCGGTTGCTTTGTTGTTGTGCTCCCTATGAAGTCTGTTTTTGCTTGATGATGGCTAACCTTTAACTAAGTTATTTCTATGACAGTTTTTGTAAATGAAAAAGGAACAAAAAATATGCAATAATAAAAAAGTGGTAGGTTAAAATATTAATATCATAGCGTACGATTTGTGGTCACGAAATTCCAGGGTGCAGTAATTGGCAGAGTGACGTACACGCTGCTGGAGTTATTTCTTTTGCCACGGATGCTGATCGCAGAAGCACTATATGAAGTGTATGACTTACGTATGTACATACATATGTACATATATGCATACATATTTATAAAGGTAACTGCATATGTATTTAGATATGTAGGTAGAGATATACATACATAATAGATATTTCGGGAATGTTCAGCATATATGTATGTACATACATACATATGTATTTATGGATTTATGTATGTATGTAGGTATACGCGTTTGTAGCAGGAACTGGAAAGCATTTCGGTTGATATTTCTGTTGTTATAACTCCTTCTGCTGCTGCAGCTCAACATGCCATATGCAATTTACGCATCCGACAGCCATCCTCCATGGATTGACATTCAAAGAAGCTCTTTTCAACAGCTCAGTGGGACCCTTACTCATCTGTATGCACGGCTATGTATGTATAAGCATATTCATGTATGTAGTAAATAATTTCAGCGTTTAAGGATATGTTCGCTCTGTTATACTCGTATGGTGGCTGTGGGCGCACCGCTGGACTATCGCCTGTCACTTCGTCATAACGGATATACTTTATCTCACTTATTGCTCAGACAGTTGTAGTTGTTGCTATTGGTAGGTACCTACCTACTGTTACTGCGTCGATATCTCAATTTTCTTCCTTCTGTTTTGCACACCTTTCAAAATGCAGCCGATGTACAAATATTGAATATTTGTCCGCTGTCTTACGTCTTTATCTAAAGAAGAGTATGATTGACATTTTGAATACTTCTGTCAGTTATTCATGTGGCTTGGGCGTCGTAAAACTCTGCTTGGGCTCCATTGGGCTGGATTAACATATTTATTTACATACCCATGTATGTATGTACATATGTATGTATTTCTTAATGTGAAACGTGAATATACATACAAACATACATATGTATGCGCATTGTACATGTGTATCTACATATATGAAAGTTGAAATCATTTTCTTTTTAGTTTTATTTTTTTAATATTTTTCTACTGAAACTATGGACCTGTAATTCTTTTCATTAGATGTATGTATGTACATTTGATTCGGCACTCAAGTTATAGATGTCCTATAGTTCTAGTCAAGAACTTGAAAAAGAATGTAGAAAAGACCAAGAATATTCACTATCCGATTTTACGCAAAAATCTATTACATACATATGAACAGCTTAATATATACATATGAAGATGATGTAAGTCCAAATTTAGTTAATTACACTTTTAGTTCGATATAAACACTACCTTTTTATACCTTTCATGGAAAGGGTATATTAACTTTGGTCCGCTGTTTGTACGTACCAGAACAATAAGAGTTAGACCCATCAAAAAGTATACCAATATGATCAGGGTGATAAGCTGAGTCGATTTAGCCAAGTCCCTCTATCAGTCTGTTTGAACGCAAACTAGTCCCTCAGTTTTTGAGCTATTTGAATGAAACTTGGCGGTCAGGTGCTTTTATAATCGATAATATACGATTTACGATAATAATATAATGTACGTATTATAATTTTGGAACCGGCCAGTTCGGATACAATACAATAGCACAAATAATTTTTTAAGTGGTTTAAATTCGATCGTAATGATGATAGTTGAAACATTTTTATAATCACTATTAATTTTGATTACTACGAACACACAGATCTCTAGGAAATATTCTACCAAATTTGAAAACAAGGTTATAATTTTTATCCACCAATAATAAGGAAGTGCCGTTTCCAGAAAACGAAAATAATACGTGTATTTCGATTTAGATTTCCGCATAAGGAATTTCAATATCAGCGTACACGAATAGAAGGGGAAAACAGCAAAACTATAAAAGAGCTGCCTTTTAGCCAAAAATCCGACTCTAACTCGACTAAAGTATACCCTTCATTAAAGCAGGCTCAAACTTACATATAAAGAGATCCAGAGAAAAATTATTAGGGGAGGAACTGATGATTAAATTCATTTGCTGATTTTTTTTGTTGATAAACAGAAATTTTATTTTCAGTGCATAGGGACATCTTTTTAGACATTGAAATTGACGCGGCGTTTGCCCATGTGGAACAATCTTTCCATCACCTGCTGGCACCTTTTCAATATCGTAGTTTATGTTAAAGAGGGCCAAACCGTTTAATAATTTCTGGATCAAAGTTGTTCAGAGCCAAATTTTAATTCGACGCGAGAGAAAGAACTCTCAGCTTGCTTAAATCCCCCTATTTTCGTTAAAACGTATGTATGTATATAAGTATATCTTGCAAGTGTTATAACATCTGATGAAAAACTGTGAAAATGTTATTCTCTTAAATATTAAAACCTAGTACTATTCTGAATTTTCGGCAATCAACGACGTACAATGAAGCATTGCCCAGAATACTATATAAACCTATCAACTTTAATTTTACACTTACATCTAGAATCAGTGTGTAAAAATAGGTATTTCATATTAAGTAATTATTTGCAAACACAGCATTGAAGAATCTAACAATATGATTCGGTCTTTGCAACTATTGTATCCAAATCGTAGATCAAATTTGTTGTGCAGACAACATTTAAGATATATAATGTCATTTAGGATTCCCTTACTTACTTAATTGGCGCATCAACCGCCTATGCGATTTTGGCCAAGGTCAACAAAACACGCCAGCTGTCCCTATCTCTTGTTAACTGTCGCCAATTGGAAATCCCAAGTACAGACATCTCTTTTTCCACTTGGTCTTTCCATAGCAGAGGAGGTCTTCCTTTTCCTCTGCCACCATTTTCAGGGCTGGAGCTATTTCATCCATTCGAGCGACGTGGTCTAGCCAGCAAAGCCGCTGGTTCTTAATCCGCTGCACTATGTATACGCCCTTGCACATCGTACGCGGCATTCCCCATCGCAAAGACGCAAAGGTCCATAAATCTTTTGAAGAATCTTTCTCTCGAACACTCCAAGAGCCCTCTCATCTGATGTTGTCATCGTCCATGCTTCTGCACCATACAATAGGACGTTCATGATGAGGGACTTATAGAGTGTGGTTTTTGTCCGTCGAGATAGGACTTTACTGTGGAATTGCCTACTCAGTCCGAAGTAGCACTAGTTGGCAAGATATATTCTCCATTGGGTTTCAAGGCTGGCGCTGTTATTGGTGTTAATGCTGGTTCCTAAATAAACGAAGTCCTCTACTTTTTCAAAGTTATAATTTTCAACAGTGATGTTAGATCCCAGTCGTGAATGTGTCGAATGTCTATTTGATGACAGGAAATACTTCGTCTTGCCATCGTTCATCTCCAGACCTATTTGCTTCGCTTCTCTATCCAGTTTGGAGAAGGCAGGACTAACTGCGCGGTTGTTAAGGCGCACTCATATAAGAGATAGTGCCTAACCTATTTAGCTCTGCGGCTCGAATTATCGCACGATAAAGAGTCACATTGTCTGAAACCTCGTTTGGTATCAAACGGCTCGAAGAGGTACTTCCCAATCCTGACGGAGCTGGTGGTGTTGCCCAACGTCATTTACATAGCCGGGATACAAAATTCAGGCATTGCGCAAATTGCAGGATCACCCTTCTTGTGTATTGGTCAGAGACCACTTAAATCCCAATCAGAAGGCATACGTTCTTCCGACCATATTCTAGAGATGAGCTCGTGCATGCACTTAACCAGCTCCTCTCCGCCGTACTTAAATAACTCAGCTGGTAACCCGTCGGCCCTGGGGGCTTTGTTGTTCTTCAGCCGTGCTATCGCTTTCCGAATTCCGTCATAGGCGGGTGAGGGTACATCACGTCCATCACCATTGATTGGGGATTCAGGTTCAACATCTTGCAGCTACTATCATTAAGCTGCGTGGAGAAGTGTTCCCTCCATAATTTAAGTATGCTGTGGACATCAGTCACCAAGTTGCCGTTGTTATTCTTACAGGAATTCGCCCCGGTCTTAAAACCTTTTCTTAGCCGTCGTACTTACGCATTACGGCCACTCTCTTTTTCTCACGAAATACGATGGAGTCCTCAGCCGCGGTATGCAGGCAGCGAGAAATATGTTTCCACTGCTCGGAAATATCGTTCTGTGGGTTATTGCTCCCAGAGAGCAGGGGTGCAAGTTGGGTGGCGTAGTGAGTGGCTGTCTGTCGTGATTGCAGCTTTCCGTAGTCGAGATTTCCTTGTTTCCATTTACGCGTGCTTTTTGATGCATAAAGTATTTAGGATTTACCATTCTAAAATCACACTACTACATTCAGCATTTCAAAAATGTTTCACATGTGTGATTGGTTAAATATTTTTTTATTTCGAAACTGAAAATCCAGTAATGGGTGGGACTTTTATTTATGCTAAAAATTTGACATTTTACTGTTAACTACAAAATTGAAAATAATGGAAATCTCATTATATTTTGCGTACTTCGATTGGCATATATTGAAAGTTATTCAAAATAATGTCGATATCCCTCTTTTAGGAATAAGTAAGTATTAGGTTAAGCTTCAAAGTAAAATTTTGAAGTATTGGATTTTTTTTTATTTAGCATGACTACCTTATTCAGTATCATAATATATGTACATATATACTCTTAAAAGAGTTTTTTATGTAATTTAGACTCAGTTGTGAATTTTTGATATTTTTGAGTTATGTACGGGTCCAGTCCAATAATGGCACATTAAGTGAAGGTGTATCTTAAAAGAAGGTGGGAATTTGTTTTTACAATATAAATATATATACATACATATATATATACCATATATAGAAAGTAAATTAAACGATAAGAAAATTTACGAGCACACTTCCTGCAGATAATATCTGTAGTTAAATTTATATGCCATTGTACAAATATAAACTTACACATATGTATGTATGTATGTATAAAAATTAAATTTGAAATATATTACATTAACACGTTTGTACGTTTATAAAAGGTTTTCCTATAATTAAATTTAAAATACATTAGACTTTTAAAGAAGATTTCTTTAGATCGGAACTCAGATCAATTGCTTCCGAGTAATTTATTGCATTCATGGCATTGAATACGACCACAAGCTCTTTTTTTTATTAAGAAACTACCTTGAGGATTTAATTAGAGCACCACTTGAAACTTAGTCACCCCCAATTTTGGATGGCTCGTTGCTAATAAACTCTGGGGGGGTTAGTTTTCTTATTTTACAGCCGATGACGTGCTTCCGTATTCCATACTAAGTTTAAAGTTTACAGAATAACAAGAAATATTATAGCTATGCTGGTATATATCATTTTGTGATTAAGTGTGATTTTGTGATTAAGTGTTCGAATTTCTAAAGAATACCTAACTGCTTAGGCAAACTTCTTCCAAAATTCGTTTTGGCTGAAAGACCAAATTAGAGTTGCAGAGGTCAAAACAATATTTCTATGAAATCAGTTGTTTCACATGCTTTGTAAATTACCAACCCCAGTGAAAAGCAACGTCTTATAGCATTGGCCGCACTATAGGTAAACAACTGTGCCGACATATTCACTTTTTGCCGACCCACATGTTTCACGGTGAGAGGTGTGTGTATGAAATTTTGTGCGAGAGGGAGACATCTGTTTGTGTCGCCTTGAAAAAGCATGCTTTAATTATAAAAGGTTGGATACTTATTGACGTTTAAGTTTTTCGACTGCCTTGTAGGATGGCATTTAAAAAGTACGTAGACAGAGGGAATTATTTAATCCCCTTTTTGTAAAAAGGTAATAAAAATAAGCAGTTCGTAAGAAAATTGATTTAGCGCATTGCAGGTATCTTTAAGAAATATACAATAAATTCAAAAACGAAGGAATTTATGAATTATATAAAACCTATAGTTCTTAAACTGCCTTTTAATCAAAACAAAAAATGTACGATTTATATGCAAACAATAGATATATTTTATTAGTGTTTTAGCAAAATTCTTAAAAAATTAACCAAGTTTTTTTCTTTTTACTTCGTTTACTGGTGCATGGAACATCTTAAGTCCTTCTTCTTTCCATGTTTTTCGACACAAAGCACAACTTGATTTAGGCATTTCGAATTTACTATATTAACAACAAAGTCTTATTAGCATGTTTGGTTTGAAAAAACTCTGCAAACGTTTTTATATGTACATTGAATGGACAATAAATTGGGTTTCATTATATTTATACAATTATGTATTATCTATGCTTATTTAAAAAAAATAGATATATTTAAAATAAATTGTATACTCCTTTAATAAATTTATATTTATTAATTATTATTAGAATTAAAATTAAAATTGGTAAAATTTGATTAGAGAAAATACTAATCTTTTATTTTTAATTTTTTTCTCTATTTTTACTTCTTTTTAATTATTACATATTAATAAAATTAAAACAAATTTCTATAGCATAAATATATAAATCTATAAATATTTATTATTAATTTTATAGTTAAAAATTAAAATTGTATTATTAAGTTACTGATAATAAAAATTTGTTGTTAAATACATTTTCCTCTTTTTATAAATAATTATCAATAAAATTAAATTTATTAATTAAATTTTTATTTGTTTTATTTAAATAATTAAGTTTAATTAATTTAAATTTTTTTATTTTTAATGCAGTTTACGATCGTAAAGTGTTATTTTATCTAATATATATATGTATCTCTCAGCGAATTTAATATATGTACATATGTACATAGCATGTACATATATGTATGTATGTACATTCGAGGTGTGTTCAAAAGGGGATTTTACTTTTTTTGTACGAAAAAATATTTATGTATTTGTTTATGAATTTATCTTAAGTAGACTGACATCAACAAAAAAAAGATAATCAAATCTATGTATGTCGCCCGCGAAATTTTAAAAGCCAATTTGGTACTTTAAAATATATTTACATATATGTATGTACATATGTATGTATGTATATGTATGCATGTATGTACTTGTATGCATAAGCATATAATCTCTTCATTATTTTATAAACATATTCACTTTGAAGTTTGTACCAAAGGGGATGTACCAGGAAGCTGTATATGAAGCTTTATTCTATTCTGTAAATAGATATTATTTATTATTTTATTCAATAATATTTCAAAATTTTTCATAATTTACCTCAATTTTTAAAACCAGAAAATTTAATTTTCCAAAACGACAAGGGAAGCAATGTTGCTTGTTACACTATTTAATGAGAAAAGTACATTTTTCCAAGTATTTCACTACTAATTTAAAAAAAAATTATTGTTAGCCACACAGGATATGATAAGGCAGCAAGCGAGAGTGAGACAACTGCCTAGTTATCCAACCTTGTATGATTGAATCATGTTAAAAAAGTAGCCAAGTGTCGAGAAAATTGTGAAAAAAAAAGTCAAAATTGATCACTAGTTCTTAAGCGGCGTACGGACGGTGTCTGAATTGGAGTCATATTCGTAGGAGGACTGATAAAACCTGTGAAATGACTGCATATGTATAAACTTTGTACAAAGTTTAAAACTTGAGTTAAGGGAGTTCTGTTATAGATTGAATTAATTTTAATTTAAAACCATTAGGTGCGCAAATTAGTTCTGGAGGATTGTCCTTGCTCTGCCTCCTCAAAATTTTTGATATCTCTTAAACTGACTTGGTAACGTGAAAAAATCAAAAACCCCAAATGTGCTCTTTTTGTATAGAACGCTTACAGAAGTAACCTACGAAAATAGTAGGTTATATTTAAAAAAAGGCCGGTTACAATATACCTAGTGTTACTCATCTTGAGAGTTAAAGATTTTGGATAATACAAAAAACATTTTTCTATGGCTAGAGAAAATTTAAACATTTTAATAAAACATTTGTTTATGAAGCAAATCGTAATACTTTTATTCAAATGCTTTGTTTTAAAGGGGCTGACAGACGGGCAATGTTATATAGATAAGTAGCCTTGATCTGTATTAACTCATGCATTATATTCTTCCAAATGCGCATAAGCACTCGTATAAATGCACGAAAATTATGTGCATAAGTACTGAATATTTCAATATGGCTTTTGACAGAAAAATACTATTGTGAACTAGCAAAATGTCTACAGCTGCTGTCAAAAGTGTTTATTATTAAAAAATAGCTGCAAATATTAACAAATTAAACCAAATTATAAATTAAAATGCGATTTCTTGTGGGTTTGGAGGATAGGAATTCATGCAATCTGAAAGGTTTTCGCAAACTGCTTGGCAAAAATCCACAAAAATTTCACCAACAGTACTGCATCCTATAGACTTGCAAAGGTTCTACATATCCTCATTTTGCTGTTCACCTTTTCAATATCCACAACTTTTCCACAAATTTTGCGAAATGCTTTTGTCTTGAAATGAAAATTTTCTTCGAAACGATTTTCGTCCTTTGAAGTTTAGTCTCATTCCCAAAAGTAGATATAGCGATCATTCATGGAATAGTATCCATGTGTATAAATTAATTATATCGTTACAGCAAATAAAATAAACTCACACATTTGCACAACTTCCTTTCTCTAATGTCGAGAAGTGTAACCACACAAGGCTTTAGCATCTTGCTAAGAATTACGTATGTGCCAATATATTGCATATTTTGATTTTATTGAGCAACTTTAAGATAATAATTTTAAGCTTTTTTTAATTCGTAATGATTTTTTGCCATTTAATTAGTGCTAATCTTATTTTACTTACTTTCCATTTTGAGCTCAATTTCGTTTGTCAAATCAGCTGATGGCGAAATGCAGATAAGTGTATATGAGCTCGTTTATTTGCATAAGTGCCCCCGTCTGTCAGCCCTTTATGCAAATCAGTTATTGTACATATATAAATTTGAATAGGAATGTATAATAACTATCAATTCCTTTTTTATATACTATATCAAGAAAAAGATGATATCTGACTTAAAAAAAAGGCGTAATAAAACTGTCCTTAGATTTCAAAATATTATTCGAGCTTAATTGTATTCATATCTACTGGTATGTCTCTCAAAAGGATATAGGACTAGGTATAAGTCCTCACAAAATCCTTAATACTAAATAACAAGCTAAAAACGAGTATGATTTGAAATAACTCTAATAGCTAATTTCATTTCATTGTAATAGCGTTCAGTTTTTCGATATTCGTACAAGCTGTTGTTCGCTCATATCAAAAATAATTTCAGGTGTGATTTGTATCCATTTGAGGGCCACCTTCCGAAATGAAAATCGCCATTTAATACCATCAATACCTCTAGTTGTCAGTCTAACCAACGAGTGCGTAAACATCAATTTTAAATACCACTGATCGATATTGTCACTGGGGCTTTACACCACGCAACAAAACGCAGCGCCCGCCATCGAGCTATGTGTACATTGGTCTTAGCTATGTGTACATTAGGCTCAGTGTCACCAATGGAATCAATCAACTTGACCAATGATTGTCTAAAATGGCACATTGATTTTGGAACCGCATTAAAGCCGTGGCGCGACTATGTATGTATGTCGGGCTTGTCCACATGTACTCGTTCGAGTATATATTTGGCCCAAAAAGCTTGCGTAGCCAAATCTGTAGCTGTATGTCGGCAAATACTTCTACTGACAAGACTGCGCACGAGCTGGTCATTTTCAGTTTGGTAGTATGAGAATTTATGCGCATTCCATTGGTTAGTGATGTCAACCACATTCAAAATCAGTCATATGCCATCTAATTATTGACAGTTGACAATTCGTCAGACTTTGTTACCAAAATGTGTAGCCGTATTTAAAGCGGTGGGTTCGGCGGCTGGTGGACGTAAAACGAAATGTCGATCAATTTGTCGTCGCATTAATAAGTTCCCCTCTAACTATGTTTCATTTTGTTCCAGGCGCTTGGAGACTGGCAGAGCTACCGGTTGACGGGTTGGCCTCGCGTTACGCGAGCCGACGTTATGTCGCCTTACATATATTGGACAGTACGCTGGTAGTGACGACTTACAATGGTAATTTGTGTAAGAAGTAATTGATGGATTAAACTTTTTGGCGCCGAATTTCAGAGGCGGCGGCCGGGGAACTGGCACAGTGGATGTGACAGCATTTCGGCCGCCACCATTTGTTATGCTATACATTCTTTTTTTTTTGGTTTTTTTTAAATGTTGTTAGGATATTTTGTTTTTTGTCTTGTCGTTTGTACAAATTGAACATGGAACAAAGTTTTCTTTTCATTTGCGTCATTTATGATGTATGTAGTTGGTAAACACGAAAACTGCTATAACTTTTTTTTACGTTTAAATATAATGGAATTTGTTATTAGAAATCTATGAAGGGGAAATCTGAACCTTGTAGCAAATTTTTAATAGAAACAATACTTGCTGAAAGGTAACAAACTTACTATTTCAATACTATGTAAGTGCTTTGGCATTATGAAGAATCTTTTTTTTCTGAATTGATTCTATGTATATACAATACCCATTTTGGGTTTTAATGACCTTGGTAAAGGCGTTGAGATAAACAACAGTAACAAAAAGAAGATAGTTCCACTTAAAGGCATAAGTAATAATGTTATCCATTTGACTTTTGACTATGACATCTTCATCGAAACCTATCTACCAGACTGAAATTTTATTATGATTTGCAACAGCGTCTGAAAATATTTGATCGATAAATTAAATTTTATAAAATACGAAAAAATGTTAGTTGCGCATTTAAAAGTTACAGAAACACCAGGCACCAGTGCAAGGACTCCAGCAGTAGACAAATTTTTTTTAATTTCCCCTCACTCTCTTTAGTCAGGGAAATATAGCTAAAATCCTACTGCGTTCGAATTCCGTACATACATTTTAGGCTAAAAGAAAACAAAACTATTTGTATACAGAAATAAGAAGATGAGAAAAATTCCACCTTGATGCGTTTGCTTTATAAGAGTAAATCTTTGGAGATGGGGATATTTTGCCTACTGTCATATTGGGGCCGTAAAAAAGGCTCTACATTATAATGTTAAGTTTCTACATTATCAAGTTCTTTTACGTTTTACGATTTTAATGAATAATACCCTCGCTAAAAGCGAGAAAATTAAAGGGTTAATAGCAAAAATTTAATTTTAACTAAGCTACGAGTATTACTTCATGAGCGGCATGGCTTCTCTCAGACGTTCATTTTTAAGTTCTGAAAAATATACAACATGCTAGTTAACAAAAGCGAGAAAAAATTATCTCTCCGAGCCGTCAGTCTTGTAACTTCCCCAATCTGATGGTGGCAGGCGTGATATGAATATTGCATTGCAGCTCTTTCCGGTTTAAAGATAGAAATTAATACCTTCAAGCAACAAGAAAAAAATCTTCACGTATTGGGACCCTGACAATGTCCACATTTGTCGACGACACTGCGATAATCAGCCGCTCCAAGTGTCCGCTGCAAGCATCTGCGCTCTTAGGTAATTATATGGAATCTGTGGCCAATTGGCTCGCACACTGGCGTATAAAGGTTAACGAACAAAAATCTAAGCAAGTTACATTTACACTAAATAATAAAAATTGTCCGCCCTTGACTTTGAACAACGTACAAATACCACAAAACAATCATGTCACATACCTAGGGGTCCACCTGGATAGGCGACTTACTTGGCGCAACCACATAGAGGCTCAACGGACTCATCTTAAGTTGACGACCAGTTCTCTACACTGGCTTATTAACTCTCGCTCACCCGTGATTCTGCAGTATAAAGTGACTATATACAACACGGTTCTAAAACCCATTTGGATCTATGGATGTGAGTTATGGGGCAATGCGAGCAGCAGCAACATCGAAATCCTTCATCGTGCGCAATCTAAAATCCTTCGAACAATAACCGGAGCACCCTGATATATCCGAAACGCAAATATCCACCACGACTTGAGAATCCCGGTAGTACGAACTGAAATAGAGCAGCGGAAGGCGAAATATGCATCGAAGCTTTTAGCGGACCCAAATGAATTAGCATGAAATCTATTGCATATAAACAGAAACTCAAGATTACGTAGGAATGACTTTCTAGCCCAGTCGTAATATTTCTTAGGGCCAGTTAATAAAATACTCATAAATTATGTAATTAGACTAAGATTTGAAAACTTATTGTTAGGCCCCTAAGTTAAGCAGATTCAATAAATAAAAGTAACATTTAAAAAAAAAAAGTATTGGGACCCAAGTCACTTTTGGCAGTTACAATTTTGGAAAGAGGAAGTAGTTTGTATACCTAGTGCACACAGAAAAAAGACCACCTAAAATACTCTATAAATCAGAACAAAAGTTAGAGGGTTTCTCTACGATTTTTTTCCAATAAGATGCCCTTCTTATTAGTTTTTAATAAAATCTAGTAGATAACTTGTAAAACTAAGATTAAAACTTTTCAGTATAATTAAGAAGGTGAAGCTTGGAATTAAGGTGAAAACCTTTTCAGTCTAATTTAGTAGATAACCTGTAAAAATAAGATGAAATACTTTTCAATAATATTAAGAAGATGACCCGTAGAATTAAAATGCAAATCTTTTCAGTCAAATCTAGTAGATAACCTGTAAAACTAAGAGGAAAAACTTTTCAATATACATAATTAAGAAGGGAATCTTGGTTTTCATTCGAATTTCCTTCTAATTTGAATAAGCCTATGATCTTATTAATTTGAAATGATTGCCGCCTTAATTTATTAAGGCATATTTTTTTTTGAAAATAAATATCACATTTTTTTAAATTTAATTATAAAAGTTTTACTTATAATAAAAAGTTTAAGTCCTTATAGTTTATGGTATAACAAGTTTTATACATATATTAGCTTATAATTCTTATTCTTATAATTCAAATACAAAGCTACTTAGGCGACTGTTTAATATTTTTTGGCCTTAGAATTGAAGGCCCTTATTTAAAATGTAAAAATTAATTCTTTTATTAAAAAATCGCATATTTCGTACATAAGAAAAGTATATTTAGTAACTGAAACAAAGTTTTCAATCTTTAACGGGATTTCCCGCAAAATTACGTCCTCTATTCTTTTATATGAATTCAAATCGGATAAATTTCGTAATTAAATTTAAATTTCTTTTTTTAGTAGTTCCTGTCTTTAAACAAAATTCAAGCGGAATAAAGTTGTTGGCTAAAATTGAGTTTGCAAATCTTATCAATGATTTTATTCCTAGGGATAGATGAATATTTACGAATAAAGAAGTATAATTATGAATTTATATTCTGCTTAAAACCTAAATGACCATTAACATTATGGTTTATAAGTAAACATGAACTTAAATGGTATTTATTACATACATAAATAGCAAGCAATTTTGCTCATTTTAAGAAATTTAAAAAAAACTTAATTATTTAATTTGCTAAGTAAATTTGGGGTTCGAATCTCAGTCAGGGCAAACAAAATTTTAATAATAGAAACAGTTTTTTCTAATAGCGGTCACTCCTCGGCAGGCAATGGCAAACCTCAGAGGGTATTTCTGCCATGAAAAAGCTTCTCATTAAATACATCTGCCGTTCGGAGTCGGCACAAAATTGTAGGTCCCTCCATTTGTGGTATAATATAAAGACGCACACCACAAATGGTAGAAGCTCGACCAAACACTGAGCTATATAGTGTACGCGGCAAAATTATATTATATATATGTATATGTAAGTAAATTTGCAACAGAAGGAAAATCTTCAGATTTCAGACCAAAAAAGTATTGCTCTAAAAATGCCCAAACTTGCTTGCTATTATGAGAATATTCTATTTGAAACACATAACTTAACTTAATAATACAATCGACGCATTTCATTTATGGGGAGCATTTCCACTTAAGCCCGTCGCAAAATATAAAAAATTCTGATATATTTGTATAGTCCTCGCCTACTGCAACAATGTGAGGCTGCAATGGCTGTTTTCTACTAGCGTACTCCTCAATTTTAGCTGATATTTTGGGCAAAACATCGTTCGGTGTAGTTGCAAGTGTTATAGATTCCGATTAGGCATCAGCAATCGTTGGTTTTTGAGTTTTACTCTGACGTTGTGGTTGAAGAACAGCGTGGAGCAGTAACAACACAATACAATATTTAGAATCTGAAAAAATAAGTTAAAATTTTTAAAATGTTTTTATAAATACCGTTTGATAAATGTTTATAAGAGAGTCTCGAAAGTAGTAACTCTCGACTGGCTTGGTCTTTCACTTCAGTATTTAAGATAGGGAGGATTATTTTATAAAATGTATCCAGTTTTAAAAATAGCTGGTTTCCAATACCTGGAGGCATCATATTAAAATCAATATCAACCTGTTATAAATAAATACTTTTTAATCTGAAAATAAAAACTTTACATTATTTCTTACCAATTCATAACCGTTAAAATCGTTGTAGCGTGGCCAATCTGCCGGCAATTCCGATAGAGATCCTTTACATTTATTTCTTAAACTGCATGTATCTGCCCAAAACTGTTTAACTTGGTCCCAAGGAGCGCAGTTATGCGCCAGCCAACATTTTTTTCCAAAACATCATCTGCAATGTAAGAAGTGATAACGCACAAGTTAAATATTGGAAAAAGACCAAATGAGAACAGTAGTAGGGCTTATAAGGATTGCATACCATCTGAAACATCATCATGAGCTTCCTGTGTATCACCAATCGGTTTGTTTTCGAATTTGACGCCATTGGCCCAACGGGAGAACAATTTCCCCGTGGGATTTTTTTTCCCTTGCTTCCGTTCCTAAAAAAACAACTCCTAAAATATAAGAATAACAAAAGCTGTTTGTAATTGTATAGTAATTATCACCTAATTCGAGCAATTACCTTGTTTTCTTTTGGAAACAACGTAACAATTTCATTCGCCCATTGATTCATATCAGAATATTGCATTTTACGACCCGAGGAAATATAGTTGTCCACAATGCAATGAGTAAAATTTTTTTGAATTCTACTAACCAAGTAGCCATATTTCTCTTGAAAAGACAAAACAAGTTGACCTTTAACTGTTTTTTTCAACAAATCAACAATATTGTAAGAACTTGAATTTTGAGAAGAAGGTAGCGGAGTGGATTCCATCGATTTAACGTAGGACAAATCACCAGATATTTTTTCGAGCCAATCAAGAATTCTGTTGCTAGCCGGTAAAGTCTCTTGGTCACAAATAAATGGAATAGCCTTAAAAAAATTAATCTTTAGGTTATTTAAAATTTTAAATAAACATCTTACCTTTTGTTTCCGCCACTCTCTCAAACCTGACTTGAATTTCATACGCTCTCCGAAGTACATATTTTGCATCCAGCCTATCAAAAAATTCTCCAACATCTTCAATTTCAATTTTTCGAGAACCAGAAAGGAATTAATTCCGCGCTCAATTAGAATTGAAATTACTTCATATAACAAGCCCCAAGATTTAAATAATTCCAATATTTGATCGTTGCCTTGGCTTGGTTGAGATGAAATGAAAATATCAGTTTCTCCAAAAGATATATCACACATTTTTAAAAGAAAATAAGCACATCAAAAGTTACAGAAAAGAAAGAAAGAAGGTGCACCCATGCATTATAACTCTACACCACAAAAGTTCAATAAGAAAGAATCTTTAACATATGCACACAAAAAGCAGTTGTTGTTGCTTAAATTTGTATAAAGTTCCTATGAAATCGAAAAATTTACATTATTTTTATCAATTTGTCACATTCTCACAATTAACCTCACAATATTTTACTATTAATTTAGTTAATATAATTAACTTACCTTTTCGAACACTAACCAGCAACAGGAAGCGTGAACATTTCACTCCGCAGCACAAATTGAACTGCCAAATTAGGCGTAATATGGCACGTGCCAATTTTGTAACTTTAATACATGTTAAGACATGATCTTTATTCCACAACTGGCATCGCAAATATAAGTAGCTGTACAAGAGTGACAACTAAAGTTGCAATAACTGTTCTATATTGCGAAGTATTCACAATATGTCATACCTAAGTATATATTGTATGCATATACAACACACATATGTACGTACATAAATACATATGTACATATGAAAAATAAATGTGTTAACAACAAAATTCGAGTTAAAAAGGACTCTTTTAAAAATAAAAAGATTTCCTTATTAATAAATTCAAAATGATTCTGGTAGTAGAATAAGAGGATTCGCTTATTAATTAACTTTATAAGATTTTGAACATAAAAATCAGGAGATTTCTTCTTACTATTGCATATTTTGACACAAAAATTAAAAAAAAAAACATAAAATATTAAAAAACAATAGTTATCTCCTTATTTTCAGCCGATTTCCTTTTCAATAAATTTTGTCGTGTTTTTGAGTATACCATACAAAGATCGTGTGCAGGGATTATAGGCAAAAAAGATAAAAATGTATTCCGTTTAGATTTAGACAATGAATTTATTATACGTATGTAACATTAAGCAATAATAATAATTATAATTAACCCAACGATAATAACCCTCCTTTCCGCCCAACCTGCACGAGGGGCGCATCCGCATGACGCACGGATTTTTTTTTTTTTTTAAATATGGTTGTGCTGATTCGAGATCTCAAACAGTTCAGCCACAGTTCAAACTTTGTTTAACATTGATTCAGAAAAAGGGGTTTAAAGTGCCTCGAAACACGAGAAGGGACATTGAAATTAACTCCTGCCAAAAGAAGAGGACTATCAATCGATCCCGTGACCAACTTCACCATAAACATTATGCCCTGCATTTTTCTACGATTTGAACGAGTAGGAAGATTAATAAGTTCCAGCCGACTTGTATATGGTGGCAGTCTGTGAGTAGAATCCCAACTAAAGTGTCTTAAGGCAAACAGTAAAAATTGTTTTTGAACCGATTCAAGACGGTCAGAATGCACCTGATAATGCGGATCATTATAGAACCATATTCCAGTATCGGTCTAACTAAAGTAGTAAAAAGCGCTTTCGTTATGTAAGATTCGCTGAATTCTTTCGTCCATCTTTTCACAAAAGCAAGAAGGCCTATTGCTTTATTGACTGTAATGTTAATATGTACGTTAAAATTTAGTTTGGGATCCATTGTGACACACAGATCGACAATATTATGTTCTTGATCAAGAATATGGCCACAAATACTGTAATCAAACGAAGCCGGCAGTGTCGCCCTCCAAGAGAAGCACATATATTTACGTTTTTTAAGATTTAAAGGCATGAAATTTACGTTACACCACAAAACTATGCTTTTTAAATCATCCTGCAGCAAGGATCTGTCATCGAAAGAGTTGTATTATCTAAAAATTTTAATATCATCAGCATACATTAGAATTTTTAAAAATATTAATATAGTAGTTATATCATTAATAAATAGCAGGAACAGAATTGGGCCGAGGTGGCTGCCTTGAGGAACTCCTGAGGATGCATCAATGACATCCGATGCAACATTTTTATAAATGACTCTGCGTTCTGCAATGCAGGTAGGAAGATATCCAACGAAGTATACAAGGTTGAAAACCAATTAGATCAAGCTTATGAATAAGTAGAGGGTGGCAAACTTTATTGAAGGCTTTAATGAAATCGGTATAAATGACATCAGTGGAGTTATTTTGACGGAACGACTTTGACACATGAGTTGTGAATTCAAGCAAATTCGTAATATTAGATTTGCCTTTACAAAATCCATGTTGAGAATTAGTAATTGATGAAGACATTAAAAAAGTTAACTGACTAGTGACGATAGCGTCAAGAAGAATGGATTAAATAATTATAATTTAATTTCAATTATATTACAAACATTTTAACATGGTTTTATTCCATGCACTTTTTTCTGATCAATGTGCCGATAATACACTCTGTGCCGACTCTTCGAAGTACAAACAAAACTCCTTTAATACCACGTATCAATGGATATTAGTAGAAGCAAGTCCATTCAAACGATGTTCATTCATTGTAAACCTCAAGTAAGATTTGAAGCGTCGCAGCGTGGAAAATGACCTTTCGTTTAACGGGCAAAACCGCTATGATTCGTAGAATTTGGTGCACATTTGGGAAAGCGTATTTTTGGCAGCTGTCTAGGGCTTTAAGCAGATTTTGGATATGCGTAGCTGCGATTCGTTCCCTCCAAATTTGAACTTCACTTATCCATGTTTCCGGGAACATATCTTGCAAAATTGGAGCATATGATTGGAACAGAGCTTAACAAGACGCTTCATCTAAATGTGGCATTATTTTGGGAGAAAGACAAGCAAAATTTTAAAAGATATCCCGATGCTTCAGAAATCTATCCTGTAGATGTGTAGAATTTTGTATGCATTACAAATCACAACGAAAGCTTCAAACATTTTTCTGAAATTTTCTTCGGAGTCCTCGCGCCTCAACATCAAAACTCTTTGTGCCGCATCAGCTAATTCAACTGCTTCACCTAAATCCTGATTGACAGTTTGTAGGACCCGACTCAAGGATAGTGTGATTGAGTGACTGATTGAAGTATGTGCAAAGTTACCAGAAAAACAGTAAAATATTGTCAAACACAATGAACATAAAATAAGAATGTATCTTGTTATTTATTATGTTGATGAGAAATATTAATTATGATATATTACTTGCCTTATTTCATACCTGGAAAACTAAAGTTTTGATAGCTGAAAAGCTTCAGTTGAGGCCGAGTCTTTCCAAGTAGTAGAAATCTCTTCTAATGTATCAATAACAACTGGCTGCATATGAAGATAAGTACGTCGGGACTCATGTTGCTCCACCCACCTCGTATCGCAAAACTCTTGAATTTTTTTGGATGTAGGAGTGTTTTACATTCGTCTATCACCGTCTTAAAGACAAGTTGTCTTTTTGGATACTTTAGAAATCTGTTGACACTTCTTATTGTTCCAAAACAATTTTCAAATGCAGACATTTTGCAGGTATCATTCACAGAAAAATTAAAACTATGAGAAGAGCAATGACATAAGTGGGCAAAATCATATTTTTTGGATGTAAGCTTGAGCACCATGAAATTCAGCACTCATACATTTCGCTCCGTCATATCCTTGTCCACAAAAATTAGATAAGTCGATGACGGTAGAGTTTTAGACAGTCCTTTTCCGGTAAAGTCATCAACAGGAGTAAATCTTAGAAAATCCTCGCATATCTGGTAATGTCCTTCTTCTTGATGTAAATATCTAACACAAACACTCGTTTATTCCACTCCTGCGATGTTGGAAGTCTCATGTGCTAATACCTTAAAAGCCTGGCACTCATTTACTCTATGTATGGTTTTTTTGTTGGATATGGGAGTGACATATAGCGATTAATTATTTTGGATGACATTACTAATATACATTCCATTCCCTGCTCTGTTTTCCAGCAGTTTTTAACTCTTTCAGCTCGGTTCCTTAACAGTGCGCGGAAATTTCCATCATTAAGTGAAGGTTCCACCAGTGAAATTCTGCCAGTATCTTGAGATCTACGAATAAGATGGTTTCTATGATTGGTATGAGAAGCCTTCTGCTTTTTTCCATAAAATTCTTTTTCTGTTGCGATATTTGTAAATCAACTGGCAGGGTTTTTCCTTCTCAAGTCTCAAAATGAGCGAGCGATTATTGCTTTTCCTCGCTTTTGCGTTTTTTCTTTTGTTTTAATGTTTTGTGACCTGCTTATTACCAAATCACAATTAAGAGACTTTATTTTGAGACGAGAGGCGTTATTTTAAAACTTAAGAATGCCAACTGGTCTAAAATAGTGACTGTTGTCTCTATTAAGGACTGAGACTGCTTACTAAAGTCGGGGGTAAATATCATTTTCTTTTATCTGAACGCCAATTCTTCATAAACTCTATTCGTCTTCGGAACTCACTCCCCATTCGACTAAGGCTGTTAAATAATGCGCTGCTCTTCAAAAATTAATTAACAAGTTTTATAAAAACGTATAAACGTAAATTAATGTATAACTTAAACCTAACCATTACTTACTTCAAATGTTTAAGTTTTTCTAAACTTGTCTGTAACCTATCTTAAAAATTTCCCTACTTCCATTGTATTAATATTCAATTCATTTATATATGTAAAATTTAACTACAATTTAAAACAAATTTTGTTCTTAAATTTATTTACTTATTCAGTGGAGCATACATAATTAATTTTTGGGGAGGAGGTTCAAAAGAATATTTTTGTAGACAAACCCTGATTGATGAATTGTTATGTAAAACAAAAAATAGTAAACGTTTTTCTGTGTGAAAGGTTCTGATATTTCGAGATACCTAGTAAATCTTCTGATAAGGAGTGTCAGTCTTTTTAAAATTCTACAGTTTTTAAGGCCCTAAAAAGTTTTCAAATATAGCACGTCAAGTTACTTAGAATAAATTATTTGCAATAAAATATCTGGCTAATACTTATTTATAGTCACACAAAATACTGGAAACTATGGCATATTTTATGTCAATGAATGAACATTTTAAAAAATAATTATTTGTGATTTATTATTTGAATGGGATATGCATTTTTAGTGACGGATTTATCAAATGGCCAAGTGGACATTGCCGACTGAGCCCTTCCAACAAAATGGACCCAGGACCTCTCGCAGCAGCTAGTGCAAAGTTGTTTATTGATACACCAAACTTATCACTTAAAATTCAAGATAAAATGTTACTTACTTTCTTGAAGTTTTTAACAATCACTCAAAAATAAGTTAATCATATTATACATTTTGGTATTATTATTCTTTGTTACTTTTATTATTTCATCTACTGATTTGGGATACAAGTCTCTTTACTCCCTGAGAGTGGGACTCCCTTCTGCTTGTATACCTGAACTTAAATCCTAACTCTCACCGTCCGCGCGTTAGTCCCGCACTCTTCAAGCCATATATTCTCTTCTTCGGTTGCAGCGGAATATTACTTTTCACGCTACAACCTCCCAATTTCCGAAGCTGGGCATCATATAATAATAATAATAATCCCACCGTTTTTATCCCTCCATACCTGCCCGACCGACGCGAGGAGCGCATCCGTATGACGCACGGATATATAAAAAAAATATATATATGCTTCGCCATGTCATGAAAGGCAGATGTTTGTTTGTTAAGTGTCGAGATCTAAAACTGTTTAGCTACAGAACAAATGATCATCAGCTGACCGAATAGTAATATATATGTATGTATGTACGCCTAGCATTTCTCTGCGACTAGCAAGTATAAGAAGATTAATGAGTTTTAAACGACTTATATATGGCGGCAGGTTGTACTGAGAATCTCAACGAAAATTTTTTAAAACAAAAAGCAGTAATTGTTTTTGGATTGACTCTAATCGGTCGGAATGAACTTGATAGAGCGGGATCCCAACAACAAATCCATATTCCTATATTGGCCTCACTAACGTTGTGAAAAGAGCCTTCATAATGTATGGGCCACTAAATTATTTTGGCCATCGTTTTACAAACGCAAAAACACCTTTGTCTTTGTTAACTGTAACATGAAGATTAAAATTAAACGCTGCTAGGGGTTAAGGTACCTACACTATCTTCCGAAGCAGACAAAGTATTCGCAGACGATGAAGGTAAGGTAAACGTTGTCTTTCATATTTCTGCAATATAGGCAGAGCGGCGAGTCCAACTTTCCCATCCTATGGAGTACCCATGTAATGCAAGGAACTGGGTGAGGCAGAAGGTTATCTTGCCATATGTTAACCACGTCTTTATGTTGTTGTACCACAAATGAAGGGACCTACAGTTTTGTGCCGTTTAATTACACTGGTCAACACAAGTCTTGTTTCCTTTATTTTTTTTCTGTTATTGGGTATTTCTATGGTCATGATTATGAAAAAATTACTGGAAGATTGCTAACAGCCATACTTTTTGAAAGATACATTTTAATTATTTTAACAAAAAAAAACAAACAAAATTTCTTTTGCATTTTATGAAATGATCTTTTACGTGATTTCCTTGTATGAACGACTTTAGGTAGATCTCGTTGCCAATTCCAGCAGTAATCTGCCATCATATGTGAGTCCCACCTGATAATGCCTTTCCATTGTCCGAAGATCCTGATAGAATCTTTCACCCTGCTTCTCACTAAAATCACCCAGATTTTGTGAAAATCGGTCTAAATGGAAGTGGATTTTTATGCTCAAGTTGCACCCTAGCTCATGCAAGTTCGATAGCATGGATTCAACAACCTCGACGTGATCGTCAGATTTCTTTATGCCTAGGAAATTACTCATGACCAAAACAAATGAATTCCTAGCTTTGGATTCGACTATAGTAATTGATTTGACAAAATTAGGATCTTTCACGAGTTGCCTGATCTGTCGAAATTGAAACATTCGCCACTTTTGTCAAGCGCCTTCACAAACTGTTTAATTATGCCGAGTTTAATATGAAGTGGTGGAAGTATGATGCGATCTCGGCTAACTAAACATTTTTGGTACCAACTTTTAGCTCTTCCCGCACTGGCCAAACTTTTTGTGACCAATGGTGTTGTTTGTCACGACTGTCCCAGAGACACATGAAACAAGGGAACTTCGTATATCCCCCTTGTTGACGTAAAAGAAAGTTAACCATTTTCAGATCAACACAAATTACCCATTTGTGATCTTGATACTTAATTTTTTCCATAACCTTAGAAATATTTGCGTATTCTTCTTTAAAAGTCACCGAATGTGCAATAGGTATAGATCCGTACTTATTTCTGTTATGAAGCAAAACACTATCCATGAAAACACGCCCATCTCTAGGTTGGTACTTTTGAAACCCACCTGTTGCGAAAATACCACCAACAACGTTACAAAAAATTAAATCCTTCTCTTGAGAAAAATACGGTAACAGTTTTTTTTCTCGGGTACGATAAAATGTAATGTTGGTTTCAGGAGTAAGCAAATTTTTTTCTTTCAAACGAGATGCTTAAATTTCGGAAGCTTCTTTCGGTAAGTTCAGATCTCTTACTAAGTCATTTAGTTCTTTCTGATTAATTGATGTTGGTTCTTGGATAAATTTGTAGTCTGAATCAGAGTCTTCACTTGATGTATTTCGTTCGGGTTCACAGAGATTTGTATCATCAGTAGACATATACACATTTCGGGCATACAATATGAGGAGCCTCGTCCTGATTATACAATTTTATGTTAAAGTATTGATGATACGCAATTTTTACAAAGCCCGATATAGGTTTTCGATATCTTGCAAATACATATTCACCACTAATATACCAAAAACAATCGGGATTTAGCACACAACATCTTCTTGACGAAGCCATATCGAATAAAACAACAAAATACTGAAATAGTTCAATAAAAACGCAAATTTAAGTAAAAATAGTAAATGTGGTTAGTTAGCTGTAACTCAAAAACAAAAGAAAAATTGTTGCGATATTTAAAAAAATACATACGTGTCAATTTCATATAGAGAGAAAAAAAAAATCACAGGAAACAAACAATTTTTTTTTTGTTGGCCAGTTTTATTATTATTATCATTAGTATTGTTATTGTTGCTTTAAATCAAAAGCATAACACAAAGTGTTTTCACAAATTGATCCAAAGCAAACCCAACTCGGTTGAATTTTTATTTCAACGAGTTTAGATATTTCTAACTCAACAAAAGATATTCTGGCATTGATAATCTGGTTGGGGTAGAGAGGAACAGAGATACGAGTCTTATAGAATAATCAGAATCACATTATAACGCCAATTTTAAATTGCAAGTACAATAACCTGCCATTTCTGCGCATCTCGTTCGCAAGGCATTTGCGACCTCTTTTTCTGAAGCCATGCAAAAAAATTATGAACTAGCGGGCCACTGCGTAGTTTATGTTTGAATTTTAGCACTCACTCCGGTGCTTTTGATATTTCAGACTCACTTTTTTACGTTAGAAGGACTATACTCAATACTCTCAATTAATGATACATACAATAAGAGTGATATGATTTCTTTAAAAAAAAATACACTAATTGTTAAGGAAATTCAAATGTTTTTTATTTTATGTGAAGTACAATCGATACAATTAAGTTCTGAATATAACATCATTCAAATGGCCTCCACGACTTCTTTTGCAGGAATGAATTCTATGAATCCATTTTTAGAGTACTTTTTTCACTAAATCAAGTCGTATGTCATGAATAACATAGGTCTGGTTTATTGCTAAAGACCAAAGACTTCAAATAACCCCACAAGAAGTAGTATAATAATGTGAAATCACAACTTCTTGGAGGCCATTCAATTTCACTATTTCTTGAAGATCAACTTCTTCTAACTGCCACCATAAAAAGCTTCATTTCGAAAGAAGTACGGACCGATGATTCCACCAGACCAAAAACCACACCAAACTGTCAGTTTAGGTGAATGAAATGGTTGTTCATGAATAATTTGTCGATTTTCTTCGCACCAGAATCGATAGTTTTGTTTATTTACCGCACCACTCAGATGAAAGTGAGCCTCATCGGAGAAGATGATTTTCTTAAAAAAGTCGCAATTGGAGAACGATAGTTGGAGAAACGTTGTTCTTGCGTATATCTTTCCACAATGAAATTGGAAACATTACTGAATACAATAAAAAAATGACAGATCATGACATATAAAAAATGGCAGAAACGACACTTAGAAATCATATCATCCTTATTGGAAAACCCTATATACTCGTATCTTATATAAAAAAACTCTCGTGTCGCGGTGTTTGTTGCCAAACTCTTCCGAAACGGATGGACCGATTTTGATGAAATTTTGTGTGCTTATCGGGTAGGAAATGTACATACAATTCTATAGTTTCACCCTTGTAAGATCAACTCCTGATTTTCAATCGCGATTTTTACATTATTCTGTTCCATCCACAGATCCACAAGATGTCAATCGAATATAATAACTGTAGTATACTATAATTTTCATGACACACCCGCCAGTGGTCTCCCGTTGTTACTTTTCATCCAGCAAACATAACAGAGTAGGGATGAGAACGAAGCCGGCTTCCTTTCTCTCACTTTCTATACAGTTTTCGTCCATTTTCTTTTTCGTTTTATTTGTGTCTCGATCATAGCAGAGACTGTGACAGGGACGTATTATTTTAATTTTTCAGTGCAACTCTCATTTTTTCTCATAGTGAATTTATCAGTATTTCTCAGTGCTATTATTATTTATTTACATTTTATTAATAATTAACAAAGACAGTTTTCATTTCTAATTGATTAAGCAATCCGACAACAACGATCTTTATTTTACCGGTATATGTATATCGTATTGTGGAATTAGTTTTAAATTAAAACAGAAACTTTTACGTGTTTAATAATTATACTTACGTGTTTTATTATTGTGAAAGGTAAGTCAAATAATAAAAAATAAGATGTTCGTGTGAGCATGGCGCCGTTATGTGGATCACAATCACAAGAGGCACGAGATGAACGAAATAAACAAAGCCAATTAGAACGAAGAGAAGCGCGCAGATTCGTAGTCAACAGACGTAGAGCAATTAACCAAAAACGACAACAAGTACTTCGACCATTAACATCATTATTCATTCCTTCGACTAGCATTCCAGTATGTGTTGTTCAAAAGGAAAATTGCAACTATCGGAAATTGAAACACCACCTGAACCATGAAACGGCCTTCCTATCGGCACAGATCCAGATTCTAGCCTGCTCTTAAAGTCAATTCGTACATTCAATTCATGTTTTCAAATGACATCGTTCGGAGCAAGAGAAAATGTTAAAAATATTACAGCAAACCGACAACAATTTAATTCCCCGTTCAAAATTAAAGGCTAAGTTTATCGCAAAGTGGGCTCAGTGCTGCCAATGCCTAACGAATCTCATAAATTTTTACAAATTTACTTCACGGGTGGCGAGGACTCCGAACGAGCACTCGCCAATCGCGTGAATTCACGTTGCGATTACAATAACCTCAATTCACCTTTTGCCAGGCTTAGATTTGGGTACACCGTGCTTTTCCCACGGACAACTATATGTGGCATGTTCTCGCTTTAATAAATAATAATTTATTAACTTTAACAATGTTTACTTTAGTTATCTACAACGATTCATTCCTCTTTCAATAATAATTACATACATACATATGTATATCCCCACACACTTATAGTGTTAGTTATTTTTTAAAATATTACCTTAAAAAAATATTTCCTAGAAATAACTTATATGACAAAACAACGTTTGCTGACCCCTAGTTTTATTATATAGTATAAACAGCTGGTGAGCATATATTCTGTAGGTGAACGGTTTTAGATCTCGACACTTAACAAACTCCTTTCCAAACGCCTTTCATGCTCGTCGCAGCATATATAAAAAAATGTTTATATATCCGTGCGTCATGTGGATGCGCCCCTCGCATCGGTCGGGCGGGTATGGAGGGAAAAACCGTTGGGATTATTATTATTATGTTATTGTAATTGCTGAATCCATCACCGACGTTTTTCATCTAGATTAAATGGCTATTTTTTCCGATATGTCGTGATCCGTGTAGGGTTTCCAACTCTCAAAAAAGGTGAATTAAAGGAAGTTTTATGGAAGTTGGGCATCGAGACCATTGCTCTCGGGTACGTAGCTTTTGACGGGGCTCGGTGCTCTATAGCGGAATAATATATAACTTTAAATCGATATAAAAGGATACAAATTCTGCGAATCTGATTTAAGGTATTACCACCATAAAACTACTTTTCGATAGTTTCTCATTAAATTTTGCATAATCATGAAGAATATTAGGTTATGTATATTGCTACTTGTGCGGTATCAATTAATCACTCTTGCTACAGTGTAATAGTTTAATGGTTCTTTCAATACAAGTTCTGTACTTCACAAAACATGTTTAATCATCAAAAAAATATTACAAATTACCGGCTTGGTAAGTGTCTGAAGAACCCCTTGCACAAATGACGGCATATCATACTTGGCAGGATTGCGTCCGTTTACTTCATCTTAAATCAACTAAAGTAAATCGCGAGCACACCTTGTTTTTATATCTGTCTATGTGTCATTGTAAAATTTCCCGAACGGCTGATTTAAGACAAATAAACAAAAGTGGGTAAAATGAAAATATTAGATTTTATTACTAATAATTGTGAAAATCAAATTGCTAAGTTAAACGATAAACTTTAATACACACTAGTAAATATCTATTTATTCGACTAACGTATTTGTAGACGATTCGACGATTAATCTCTTTTGTTGTGATCGGCTGTGAGAAATTTACAAAAGAAAAACCACTATTACAGCAGGGTCCATCCATTGTATTTGCTTGCACTCATGTATTTGAAGTGAAACGTATATTTTATTGTTGGATTTTTACTACATTTGCTGTAAAAACCACAGAAACCATGAATACAAAATACAATAGCAAATACAACAGATCTCGAATACCCCTATTGTTCTACTCAGGAGGATTGATGTTTAAAAAAAAATCGATTCTTTGATTTAGTTTTATATTGTAAAAAAATAGTTAATTTCAATACAGTGCAATAATTTTGCTTCATTATTTTCTCTAAATTCTGAAGATTGATTTGATTATTCAATTATTGAAATATCTGTAACCGTTCTAGAGAACACTTGCCAAGAAGCTGCAAAAAAGTGGTTTTAAGAAAAATTAGTTTAAAATTTTGCCGGGACGTGGGCTCGCAAGGTGCGCGCTCCGCTTAAAACGGAGCAAAACAATTTTAGCCTAACATTCTGTGATAGTTGTAATAAATTTGAAAATGAAAAAAATTAAATATAAAAATTTCGATATTTTTGAACCAAAAAACCGGAATACCTCCTTAAAGTATACGAAGACATAACTCTGAGCATAAAACAAATGGTTGTTGTCAACAGGCTTAAATCAAATTGTGGATAACAGATTCTTCTAGTAACGAGCTAAAAGAAAAACTCCAAAAATAATGGGCGAAAATTGGGCAAGATTAAATGACGTCACATAAACCACGACTATATACAAAGTATTGATTTATTTTAGTTTAAGCCTTTTTATATATATTTTATAGCCTTAAAAAAATTAATGTTGTGTGATTACTTTATGTTGCGCGTTTATTAATAAATCACAATAACTTATTAACTTCAAATGCATATACACACATTGAATTCAAATGCGTTTTTTAACTATCAAAACATAATATATTAATTTTTTTCCTCCATATCTTCAAAAAATTTAACTCAAAGAGCATAAAGTAAAAAACCGAATGTGAATGTTACCCAATGCTTATTTCCTAATGATCAAAACATCTCAAATCCAATAAGTCAAAACTCCGCATATATAAGTTTTATATACATACATAAGTATAATAATACTACGTTTATACGGGGGCATAATACTCACTTCGAAAGGCATGTATGAACTGATTTTGAATACGTTTTGAAATGCTTCCGTGAACTCACTTACACTCACTTTGAAATCGGTATTTTATTCCTCGCTTCGGTTAGAAGGATCACATAAACGCCTAAATTTATCGATGCGAAATTCAAAAAAGCTGTTATGCTTACAATGCGGTTTCACTGGACCCACTTTAAAGTCGAATGCATAAACAGAAGGAAATAAAGTGTATTGCGTCGATACGATATCAGCGAATGCTTCGTATAAACAAAGTCAACGACTATCAAATATATTTTTTATGGAGGGAGTTAATACACGAACTTCAGCAATAAAACAATTGCATTCCAAAAGAGGTGGCCGCTGAGGACGGGTGGGTAGCCGTGCGTGCAATAAATCGATAGCCCACTGAGTTCGAGGTTCGAATCACAACCAGGGCATGTAAAATCTAAATCATAGAAAGTTTTTTTTCAAATATCAGTCACCTCCGGCAAATAATGCCAAACCTCCGAAGGCATTTCTGCCACGAAAGAGCTCCTTTCAAGGCAAGTAAAATCTAAATCATAGAAAGTTTTTTTCAAATATCAGTCACCCCCGGCAAAAAATGCCGAAGGCATTTCTGCCACGAAAGATCTCCTCATGAAATACATCTGCCGTTCGGAGTTGTTCCCTCCATTTATGGTACAACATAAGAGACGCACATACAAATTTTAGGAGGCCAAACACTGAGGTAAATAGTATGACTGCCAGATTAATAATAATAACTCCAAAAAATTTTAAGTTTAGGAATTGTTTTAAAATAAAAAGCACTCATAAATAGTCCCCACCTATCAACTTATTTTATCAAATTATTGAATACAAAATTTTTTTTGGCCCAATAGTTCATTATGCCTGAAATAAAACAATACTTGTTAAAGCCCTTAGAATAATCAATAATAACCAACATAAAAATTAGCATTAGTTCAATATCAAACACTTTTTCCGTGTTCTATTGAGTATTAAGCCATTACTTGCTTAATTCGTGAAATGTTGCAATTATCACCTTTATTTTTCTAAATTTGTATGTTTGTATGCATATGTATGTTTTCAACAGGCTTGAGGAAAAAATGGGCGATCGAATTTACGGATATTTAGGTGTCTATAATTATATTAGTATTGCATGTGCTAGAGTGAGAGAACTACATACGTAAAATTTTCGTTGTAACCAATGAAATATGCGGCAAACGGTATCGTCCGCCATTGGTTCAACTATGTGTAGAAGTATGACGCGAGAAATGTGCACGTGTTAAGATGGAATTTTCGCTCATTTATCCCTTAAACGAAGATTCGGGCATCCTTGAATGTGATTTGTGTACAAATTAAACGCTGCGATGCAAAGTAACACAAAATACTTAATTCGGCAAAATGGTAAAAATACAAAAAAAAAATGTGAATTTAGAAATATTGTGCAAGTACATGTTGTATTACCTTGAATATATTGTATGCTTGTACACATAAGAAAACTAAGTCATCAAAACCAAAAAAATTACAAACATTAATTGGGGTGCTTAGAAAAAAATGTGCGTTAAAATATCAACGGTAAGAGTATTTTACTTAAAAAAAAACAACAACATAAAACTTAACGGAGTGCATATTTTGGCAGAACTTTCAATGCTTTCTCGGAATTGGGAATGAAATTAATTTGGTACAAGATAAGGACATAAGTTGATGCATGAAAATAATAGTTAAATGGGGCTCACAATTGCATGGACTGCCCGTCTAATCTTCACAGAATGCAAGGGTGTCGCGAGACAGAGAATCCCCTACTGTCTAACAGAATTTTGTAACAGAGTATCTAATCATGGTATTTTTCTGAAAGTTGACAACATTCAGATAATTTTTGGTAAAAAATTATAGTCCTGTTTCTATTTTGGTATTTCTATTGTTTGAGTTTAATCTTACTAAACAGTTCTCAAGAAAATTGAAATATTCTTATAAAATCGCATTCAAGAGATCAAAAAGAATTTTTTTTCTATACAATTTTCCCAAGAAGAAAATGCTCGTATATTTATTTCTCCAAGAAAATTTTCAGCAACGGCCAAAGTACTTTTTGAAGCAACAGAAATAATGAAAAGTATTTCTTCTAATTTTTAATTAGAGCTCTACTCAAGCCTTTAAGGTCAATTTTTTTTGGGAAACAAATTTATAAGGAAATAACAACAATACTCATCAAACTTCTTTCTTCAAGGCTTCCGCGGAAGTCGCACGCTAACACAACAAACTTCAAAAGATTTTAGAAATATGTTTTAAAATATACTAAACTTTGGAGAAATTTTGTTGAATATGTTGTATACCTTAAGTCTAAAACTTGGATTCACGTAGTTTTTATTTGAAAAGTAATACAACATTTTTTATTGAAAAGTAATTAGCCCAATCACTAATTCCGAATGAACTCCCGTATTGACAAACTCTCGCGTCACGAATTCGGGAAAAATGCGAAATGAGTATTACCAACTCTTTACATGAAATTCAGCGGTTTTTTGTTAACTTTTTTGACAGCAGTTAAAAGAAAATGCACAGGCAAAGTTTGCAGTAGTTATTTTAATTAAAAAAATACAAGGTGGCGCAAAAGTAAACTTCCGATGTTTTTTGGCTGTAATTTAAAGAAAAAATTTAAAAAAATGAATTTAAAGAAAATATTCCGCGTTCTGGAGCAGTGTAGCGTAACATTGTTTATTAGGGGCCATTAGGGGCCAATCGCAAAATTTATAGCATTTTCTGATAGAAGGATTACTTTTGCGCCACCTTGTAGTTAAATAAAGTCCTAAATAGACGTTTCCAACCGGCAAATCCTTTTTATCGTTTCATCTAAAGTATTGAATGTGTGTATGTGGTTGCTTTCTTTTCTTGTTGCTCTGGGTTGCGTTGTACAACCAAACCTCTAAAATAAAGAGAATAACAGAAACAAAATATCGTTCTACTTTTTATAATCATTCAACAAATTGGCAAACATTTATGCCTCTTTACTTTCTTCCAGGTGGTTTTTATTTTCTATAATTGTAATCCACTTATATTTTTGTTGATTTTCAACTCCAGTACATAAACTTGGTAATTTAATCGAGTCGCACTCTTTATTTGCAAATTTAAAAGTGTTTCTTTATTGATAATTAGTGGATGCTTATATGTAAGGTATTTTATTCGAGCGGCATGGGTTCGAGGTTCTAACCTCAGCCAGGGCCACTAAAATCTAAATCATAGAACAGTTTTTTTCTAATAGCGGTCACCCCTCGGCAGGCAATGGCAAACCTCCGAGGGTATTTCTGCCATAAAAAAGCTTCTCAGAAAATACATCTGTCGTTCCGAGTCGGCACAAAACTGTTGGTCCCTCCATTTGTGGTTTGGATTGATATTTCATATACGAATAAAATTTGATGAATACGATTCCCTTCTTTTCATATACGTTAATTTGCCCATGGGGGGAGTTTCAACCCTCAAAACCCCCCGTGCACACGGCCCTGACCTTTGGATGACAACAGGAAATATACAAAATTATATATAACAATATATACAACAAAATATTTAATAATAAAAAATTATCGTGCATTAAAGTTGCATACAAAATTAAAATATAATAACAACAATATGTAAATATTAGTTCAAAGTATGTGGTGGAGCTAGGAGCGTTTCCTTAGCACTTAATGCAAAAAAATAACAAAGTGTTATGGACAATTTACTTTAATTAACTTTATTCTAAAATAATAAGTAATAGGAAAACAAGTAAATTTTCTAATGACCGGTGCCTGTTTGAGCGACGAAATATTAATGTTATCATGTCAAATGTATTAGCAATAAATATACCAGTAGCTCTGACGATAAATGCGAAAATTAGCGGGCGTTGGGTGGCGTGATTTAACTGCAGCCGGCAATAAGTGGTGGTGTGAAGTTTGTCGTGCCGAAAATCCTTTTTTTATGCACGCACTTTTACGCATGCTCCCGATTAGCGGTACTGTACAAAGCATTGATGATAACTACTACCCACTGCAAGTGCAGTGTTAGCAGCGACCCAACGGGCGCTGCCGCTGCGTTCGAAAAGTAGACATCGACCCAACAGACACTGCTACTGCGATGCGTTAGTTGTGTGTTTAACACGTTAAAAGCTCTTGTGCATCAACAGCAAAAAATAATCGAGATAGATATAAACATATATATGTATACTAAAATGATCAGAATGAAAAGAGGAATCGATTTAGTCCTGACTGTCTGTCCGTCCGTCCGTCCGTCTGTCCGTGGTTACAATAACTTAAGTAAAAATTGAGATATCTCAATGAAATTTGGTATACAGATTGCTCTTTGGACAGGGTAGGTTGGTATTGAAAATAACCACGCCCACCTCCCATATAACGGAAGTTTTGGAAAATGCTAAACCTCCGTTTTTCGGTATCCATTAAAGCAAATTGAGTAAAATTCCGTATTTGGAGCGATTTTGAACTAAGAAATTAGGTATTTATGTAATTTAGAAAAATGGGCGTTGCCACGCCCACTTAGGAACAAATGTATATATCTCAATAACGGTGTAAGGTATATAAGTTACCCTTCCCACAGGGACTGTAACTGTTCTGAGTCTTTTCCATAAAGTTATCTTCAGAATGTTATTTTCACACATACTTCTTTACAATAATGTCAAAAAAAAACAATTATCTTTTAAGCTATATAATTAAATGCAACTTAATGTGTTATTTTGTGACTTATATTTTTTGAGCCAGAAATAAAAGTCTTTTCATGACAGATAGTTTTTCTGCTTGTCGAAACAGTTATATGTACTTGGGCTTTTATTTTTCTGTCCGAAAATAAAAGTCCATATATGACAGAAAACTTAGTTTTCCTTGAAAAAGTCACCTTAAGACTTTTATGTATAGGAAAAAATAGTAAAAGTCCTCTATTTCAATTTGTAGTAAATCAACATTAGAAAGACCCATAAATGTGTATATCTTAAATGCTGAATAAGGTTAATTTTGGGTCACCGATAGCCAACCATTGAATTCTTCGAAAATATGTGACCAACTTACAAATTATGTACATATATGCTTCAAATGTTCATGGTCAAGTATCTGAAGCCATTCACCCCAAATCAGTTAACATTTGTATTGCACCTTTTACACACATATTTGTTTGCTTGCATTTGCTTAAGTACATATGTATGCATATGCTCCCGCTATGATTTGTTCTCGCAATTATACATACGTACGTTTGTTCGAGCATACATTAGCTAGTCCCATTTGACTTGTACTTAGCTTAGCATGTAAGCATGCCTACTGCAATGATGCATTCCCATTTCTTGGTAATACCCAAAATCGATACTGTTATAGTCGTAGATATCACAAATAAATTGTGGTTCCGATTGGAGACGGTTAAGGCGTGATATTTGATTTATTTATATTTAATTGAAATAAAATGAGTATAGGCAGTGGAATCTGAACATTTACCTCGGTACGACACGCCTTAACGGCCTCTAATCGGGATCAAAATTTATATGGGATATCTTCGACTATAGTAGCAGTTGAAAAAAAATAAAATTTCAATTTTTCGAGCCTCCTTGGGGAAATAGATGCAGGGGTTGAGGTTTAGGGAATCTGATGCTAAAACGTTCTTCCTACATTTAAGGACCACCCTAATGTACATACATACGTATTAAGATAACAAAAACGAACTTAGCAGTTTACATGCACTCTAACTATTGCTTACTTTTTGCATTCACTTTAGTTAAAGTTCCTAGGTGAAAGAAGTGTGTTAGATTGTGCTGAAATGGGTCGAAAAAATGACAAAGTTTGCAGAAATTTCTTTGATAGAAGAGTCATAGACAATACAAATGTGCAAAACTGTGTTCCGCGGAGACTTTTTTACAAATTTAAAGTGACACCTTATAAAAAAACATAATCTGTAATATGAAAGAGAAGTTAACTCGGAAGATTTTGAAGTGCCGGAAAAAAAATTAAGTTTTCTTTTAGCGTGTCAAAAACCGAAGTTGAAAAAGCATGTGTTCAACTGACTACAGTGGTAAAACTTCCATTTTAATTTTTTGATTCGGAGTGTCAACGCAACAAATTTTCCATGGCATAAATATGATCACTGTGAATTCAAGAAATATAATGGATTTAATTAAAACTCAATACAATAAAGAACGAGAATGGATAAAAGACAAGCTCAAAAACAAATTAATTTCTTTGAAAATCGATTCAGCTACGCGACATCAACGAAGTATACTCGGCATTAACGTACAATTTTTTCATAACAACCATATTTTGATTAAAACACTTGGACTAATTGAACTAACACAATGCTATACAGGAGAAAATTAAAAAAAAAAAATCGAAACAGTGTTAAATAGTTTTGAAATTAATAAAAAACAAATTTACTCTATTACAACTGATAATGGGCCCAATATGCTGAAGGCGGTAGAGCTTCTCCGTGAAATAGATGAGCAAGTTGATGAAATAGACATTTTATTCGGCCTAAACATTTATTCTGTTTTGTCCGTTAAGTGTGCATCGCATTCATTGCAATTTATTGTTAAGTAATTTTTTGTCGGTGCTAAACTGGACGAAGATATTCAACGCGCTCGGTATCTGGCAAAAACATTGCGTACACCTTCTTTCAGGTTTGTCTTAATTTATTTAATAGTTATGTCAGCAAATGTTTAGTATCTGCCATAAATATTTCAGAAATCAGATTTCTGAACATGGCCTCCCCGTTATTGAAAAAGTTGACGGCACATCGATCATTTTGCAGCAAAAATATTGATGCTTCTTTGAATCTCTCTCCAACTGAATGGGGAAGAGTAGAAAGCGTTTGGAATTTGCTGGAACCTATATATATTGCTACGCAGAAGCTGCAGGCTGAGCAATTATATCTGGCAGACTTCTACAAACTTTGGTTGGAAATGCAGTTAGAAGAGCAATCAAAAGGTAATAGCGAAAGTTTGCAAAACTGTATTCAACGTCGCGAAGAAAAGCTTTTGGGGAATCCTAGTGTTTAGGCTGCTTTATATTTTGCTTTATATTTGGATCCCCGTTTAAGATGCATAATAAACAAAGATCCCATGAAAATAATCTACGCTAGAAGTCATTTGAAGTTATTACCCGGATTCTGACTCTGGAGAGAGAGGTACGAATTCATGAAATAACTTACTATATACATATGTACATTAATAAACGAGATAGTAGAACTGTCTTTTCTTTAATAAATACAGTTTCTACAAAAAATCTTTATAAATATATGTAAACTACACATTACTTAGTTCTACTTTTTACTTCATTATATTTGAACTCTAGTCTGTAGTAATAGTAAAACTGGCACATGTAACCGTTTAAAACCTCTTAGTATTTTAAAACCGAAACCAAAACACTTTGCAAATGTGAAACCACAACAGGAACGGTGTTTGGGATCGGTTTCATTCCTTGGTTTCTAATATAGGGGACATTGCGTATATTTGTGCATACATTTTTTTTTCTATCTTCTTAGATAGACGACCCAGCTGCTCCTGACGAATGTTTGCCAAGCACAAGTGCAAACACTGCAAGTGTTTCTTTCTCTCCCACTGTGTTTCGCAAAGTGCACTGCTAGGACAATACTTAGGTTCTTTAAATATATCGGATGAAGACAGCAGTGACGAAGATATACAGGATGAACTTAAAAAAAGAGCGTTTTTTGAATTCGACAATTATTCGCCAAAACCAATTGCCGCCGATAAAAATATTATGCAGTATTGGGAGACTAAAAAGTTTTTATATCCGAACTTATTTGCTTTAACGAAATTAATTCAATGTGTACCTGCCACTCAAGTTAGTGTGGAAAAATCGTTTTCAGCATTAAAGTTAGTTTTAAGTGATTTGAGAACAAATTTATCGGCAGACAATTTGGAAAAAATTATGTTTTTAAAAATAAACACACCATTATAAAAACGTTTATGAATAATCTTATCTTATGGTGACTTTTTTCAAGGATAACTAAGTTTTCTGTCATATATGGACTTTTATTTTCGGACAGAAAAATAAAAGTATAGATAAATATAACTTTTCGACAAGCAGAAAAAATATCTGTCATGAAAGGACTTTTATTTCTGGTTCAAAAAATAAAAGTCATAAAATGACACATTTGTTGAAGTTAATTGTATAGGTTAAAAAATAACTGGCAACTTTTACCGTTATTGCCAAAATTTACAATCAATACGAATTTCAAAAAAGCTCAAAAAACTAAACATTTTGGTATATGGAAGTATATGCGTGCGACAGGTTTCTCATGATGATTTTTTAGTTTAACATTTTTTGCGTAACAGTTATTTACGGTCCCTGCCTTCTTAGGATTAGTAAAAGGTGTTATGATTATGACGTGCTATATAAGGTGTTTTATTTCTTCACATAAAGCACCTGGAAAAATACCTAAAGCAAACACAAAGCTTTTATTTAGTTTTTGTTACCCTACGTAAAGTCTGACGGTCGCTGAAAAAAGGGGTTTACGAAAATTGTCCCTAAAGATGGCACAACGCCGAAACCGGTTTTTCTCCAAACCAAACTTGACAAGAGATGTCTGAAAATCGTTCCAACATACATATACAGATTTGTTTTTGTTTTGTTTATGGCCACAATCTCCTAGTGCGCGACACCAACCAATAGAAAAAAATATCAATCAGCTGCTTACTAAGGCCACCTTACTAAATTCGCCTTGCTCTTTACATAGAAACTTTCATCAAGCGAGAGAAAATTTATTTAGAAAATGATCTTTTCAAAGAAGTTGTTTTTTCTGAGTGTATTTAAAAAGAGTATAAACCGTAAAAACTATATAAGAAAACGATTTTCGTTTTTTCTTATTAAATTAAAATAGGTTATATCGAAAAGTTTCTCGACGCTGTTTCGAAATGGTTCAGCTGGATAACAGTTATTTTGTAAGAACTTTAATATAAAAATATTTCGTTAATAGTGAATTAAATAGAGGTTATTAGAAAATTGGGCGTGGACACACCCATACACGCTGAATTTTATATACCGCATATCTTTGAAATTATATGCGATGGAGTACTGGAATTTGGTATGAATGTATATGAAATCACTGACATGCTCATGAAGTAAACTAGAAGTTGTTGAAAAAGTGCGCGTGATACCTCCTATACACGCTGACTTATTGATGAGGCCTGAAAGTATGCGAGATGGCATTTGGTACGAAAGAATATGAATAGTCCCATGCTTATGGAGAAAACTTGAAGTCCTTTTGTTAGGACAAACCTTGCTTCTCCCAACGGCAACTTTACGTTAGCTGCTCCAGATACTCAAGTGCCAGCAGTACGATAAAATTTTTAAAACATTGTACCAACTAAATAAAACTGAAAGAATTTCCATCAAAATTTTTAAAGATTTACTTAAAGGAAATTTAAGTGTATGCAGCAGGGACCGAAAATAATTATTATTTTAAAACTTTTAATGAAAAACATCAAAAGGTTCCAAATATCGCAGAACATCTTTAAATATATACATGTGTATATTTCCCCAAGCTCTATACGAATTTGTTACGATTTAAAAATTTTTGATCAAAACATATAAAATTTATTTTTATATATTATATTTACATTTTTATTAATAGCTCTGGATAAAAAATCAAATATCAAGTTTTATAAAACTAATAGGCTACTCATTTTTTTAATTTCTTTCTGCTATGACCTCGTAAAACATGCACTCAAATATGTATAGCATATAAGCCCAAGTTCCGTACTTTGTATGAAACTAAAAAAAAATGTTTAAATATGCATCAGAATTGGAAACTTTTTTCGCAGAATTGCTGACCTATTTTTGAGTATAATGTGCAAGTTTCAAATCGGTAGAAATTACCCTTGATTTTTGGCAATTTTTTTACTAATGTCGTTGCTCCGTTCATTCCATATGGAAGCAATAAAAAAATTGTTAAAAATCAACTGTGCTTTGTAGTATTTAAAACTGGTTCTTCTCTATACTTAAATTGAATAGGCTACAAAACTGCATTCTCAAAAAATTAAAAAAAAATAAATTACTTGAAATTTTGATGAATTATTTTTCATAAGTTTTAGTATTATTTCATATGAAAGCATGATTCGAAACTAATATTTGTACATATATACGTTTTCTGTTGATTACATAGCATACATATATATAAAAAATACGATTAATAAGAAAAATGTATGTACATATAATTTTATTCGAAAGCCTAAAACCAAAAGAATTTCATGCATATATGTATGTACACATATGTATGCATTCATTAACATTCACATGCCCATACATACAATAATATTCAGTAGTTTAATGCAAGAAGTCGTTAATAAACATATTTAAGAAAATCTAACATAATTATTATTATTATTATTATTACGGCTAAATATTAGCCTAGTTTATACATTATACATGAAATGTCCGTATTATATCTTATACTCGTAGATATGTTTTTACAATATTCGTATAATTTTGCTTTGAAAGCTCCTATTGGTAGTTCCTTAAAGTATTTTAAACCTTTGTAGAAAATATTTTGTTTATCAGTTTTTGTTCTGAACAAAGGCAATAAAAAGATATGTTTATTTCTAGTATTTCTGCTGTGGGTTTGTTTAACCAATACTACATTTTTACTTAAGTATTCTGGTACTTTTCCCTGCTTAATATTATAAATGAACTTCATAGAATGGAAAAAAAATGTTTGCTTCACACTTAACCAGTTCAAGCTTTTTAGCAAATCAGGCGTTGGAGTATCTCTTCGTTTTTTAATATAAATCTCATGCATCTGTTTTGTAGCTTTTGAAGTTTATTAATTTTGTTATCTGATATTATAAACAGAATAGAAGGGCAATATACGAAATGCGGTTCAATAATGGATTTATATCAAATTATTTTATATTCCTTTGCATAATCCCTATTATATAATTAACATGTTTTTCAAAATTAAGTTTATTGTCAATTACTACACCTAGATATTTCATACTTTCTATTTTTTGTATAATTTCATTATTTATTTTTAGCTCTAATATATCCTCATAATTGACATTGTTTCTGGTGATGATCAAAAAATATGATTTCATATATCTACATACATATATTTTATTAATGTTGATCTATAATCTGTTTCCGCACAGCCATTTATGTATATAGTTTATTTAGTGTATTTTGCATTTTTGATAGCGCTACATTTATATTATTTTCACTAACCATATTTAAAGCATTATCAGCAAATAGCTTTATTTCACCATATTCCATTGCGTTAACTATATCATTTATATAAATTAAAAACAATATGGGAGCCAGAACTGATCTTTGCGGTAACCCTATTGGTACTTTCAAAATATCTGATATTGAAGTTTTTATTACTGTTCGTTGCCTCCTCTTAGTCAAATAGCTTCGAAACCATTTAAGTTCCTAATCAATTATACCAATTTGTTCCATTTTCTCAATTCAAATCTCCCTATCGACAGTTTCAAATGCACTTTTTAGGTCAAGGAAAATTTTTATTATTAAGTTCTTCTTTCCAGTCCGAGATCACCATATTATGGGCGGTTTCACAGGAATGATTTTTCCTAAATCCCGATTGTTGTGGAATTATTAGATTATTTTCTTCTAGATATTCAACCAGTTGACTCTTTACATATATATCGAGAATTTTAGCATCACTTGGTAAGGTATTTATTGGTCGAAGCTCTTCTGGTTTGATTATCTTTTTTCGACTGGTATCACTGTCGACATCTTCCACTCTACTGGTACGATACCATCTTCTATGCTGTTATTGATTATTTGAGCATAGAAAAACCCTGTGTACTGTATGAAGTCTTTTAAAACACCATCTGAAAAAAGTTTTTTCCCGCCTATTTTGTATTTAAACTCTTTTAAAATTTTGAGAACTTCATCTGTGGTTATTGTTTTGAATGTTAATTTACAATTGACATTTGTATTTGTAAGTGCCAGCTCAACAACGTTCAATGTTACTATTTATATCAATCACACTATTTATAAAAAACCAATTTAGTCCATTCGCCAATTCAATTTCATTATCGTTTAGCACACCAATTATTTTTACTTTATTAATACCATCATTATCTCGTGTCATACAGACCATTTGTTTTAGATGATTCCCATTTCTTTATTGCCAGTTAAATTTTACTTATTTTCATTAATTTTTTATAGGTTTTCTCTATATTTTTGGATTCAGACCACTCTCCTGCTTGTAACGCCTGCATGAGAGTATAATATTTTTGCTTATTTAATTGCGCTAATTCCCTATCATACCATTTATTCATTAGTTTAATATGAACTTCTTTTTCATACGTTTAAGTTTCCATTGCTTGCATTATTACTATATTGTTTAATATCTTCACTTTCTTAGTATCTGTATTAAAACATTGCGGTTATATTTATCCCATGCAATATTTTCTTTGTCATTCTCATCTTAATGGATTTGTTCGTTTTAAAACTAAAATTTATTGGCTCGTGATCCGATATCTTATCGGTATGTAAATTTTTATAACTTAGTTCATCTGAATTGCAATAAATTAAGTCAATTTTAGATTTAGTTGTATTAGTAATTCTCGTGTTGAAATCTACCTTTTGGGTCATACCCATCCCAACGAATATGTCACTCAATCTCGCGCTTTATGTTGATAAGCAGTTCATATTAATATTAAAATCACCTACTACTATATTATGATTACTTATTTCATAGTTGTCTATTAAAATTTTATTTAGATAGGTTAGAAAAGCTGCATTACTTGTGCTGGGCGAATGATACAAAACTCCGATTTGCCACTTTTTGTCAACATTCAACTTTATTATGATACTCCATAAGTTCATATTTATGCTGCCATTATAAACAACTTTAAAGTCAACTGCGTTATGTATGTATGTACATACGCTAATACCCCTCCAGTGTGACTACTGTGAGAATCACATCTAATTAGATTAAAACTTGCCATTTCCAATTCATTGTCAATAATGTCCCTTGTTGTACATGTTTCCGAACATAGTTAGGTTTATGAGCTTGTGCCAAAACTTCTAATTCATATTTATTAGCTACTATGCTGTTTATATTTAAATATATGCATTTCAATTCATTATCGTTATTTGATTGCTACTTTACTCTACAAGAGTCGCATTCTATCATAACACTCTTTTTCTCAATTAGTTTTTTTACTGTTTCAAGTCCATTTCTAGTAGAGCATTATAAGATTATTCTTCACTAGTCTCTCATTACTCAATTATTGCTTATTCCCGCAACTTTAATTATTCTTCTCTTATTAGGCGCTCTTATTTTTTCCACAGTATATTCGGTACCAATTTTTTCATTTATTTTCTTTTGCACTACTTCATAAGCATCATCATTTCTGCACTCAACAATTATCGGACCATCATTTACTTCTCTAAGGGCCAGTTTTTCAGTGCTGGTTTAAACTCAGTTTAAACTAAGTTTAGTTAAACTCAGTTTAAATATAAACTTAATTTCCTTGCGCTCAATAAAATTTGTTGCAACCATAACGAAGTAGTCAGCACACAGCTGATAAGTTAATCTAAGTTTAACCGAGCACAATCGGCCGTTTAAACTTAGTTTAAACTCCGTTTAAAGTTGACTGAAAAACTGCATACTGAGTTTAAACTTAGTTTAAACGACAAACAGAGTTCAACTTGCACTGAAAAACTGGCCCTAAGGGCAAGTTTTTCAGTGCTGGTTTAAACTCAGTTTAAACTAAGTTTAGTTAAACTTAGTTTAAATTTAAACTTAGTTTTCTTGTACTCAATTAAATATGTTGCATCCAAAACGAAATAGTCAGCACGCAGCTCATAAGTTAAACTAAGTTTAACTGTGCCCAATCGGCCGTTTAAACTCAGTTTAAACTCCGTTTAAAGTTGACTGAAAAACTGCATACTGAGTTTAAACTTAGTTTAAACGACAAACAGAGTTCATCTTGCACTGAAAAACTGGCCATAACCATGTCTATTAGAGCTTCAGTTGGTTCAATGACCTGTTTTAATGCATTTTTTGTTTTCTTGTCTTTCTTTTTGTTTTTTGGTTTTATTATAATCTTTTTTTCTAAATTATTTTACTGACGAAACCAAATAAACATACCCCTTTTAGGGGTATTAATCTAAACGCGCAAATGCCTCGCAACCGCATAAACCTCGTAAACGTTTTTATTATTGTATGAAAACCCCGGTTTATTTACGAGGTTTACGCAGTTACGAGGAATTTGCGCGTTTAGATGAATACACATAGCATATTAATTTTTGCACGGCATTTTACGCATTTCATACATAAACTTTCAGTGCGCAATAACAGCCACCCGCGATAATGTCTCGTTGCTTGCTCCAAAGATAATGCTTGCTCAGCGACGACTAAGCGAAAGAGCGTAACATATGCGTGTGGTGAGAGCTTGAATAATTGTTTTATGGCGTGCCAAGATGTATCAATTATAGGTGAAGTTAATATAAGCCGTGCTTCTTCCTGTTCTTGTGTGAAATTACCTTATGTCAAATTATCAGCTGTTTTGCTTGTGTTTACACATTTTCTAAATTGCGAAATTTTTGTGAGTGATCATTATTTTTGTATTTATTGCGGGAAAATATAGTGACTAACTTATATGCATATATATAAATTCGATATGTGCGATGTTTGTGGTAAACCCAAAAGGGGAGGCGGATCATTTTTTCGTGTTCCTATGGATGTGCGACGCAGGACGTCGTGGAGTGAAGCGATCGGAATAACGAATTGGATAACCAATTTTGTTTGTGAAGACCATTTTTTGCCGTCCGATCTGATTCAAGGCAAGCTGATCAGACTGATGCCGTCGGCAGTGCCTTCCATTAAGATCGGGGCAAGTTTTAAGTGAGCAAATTTCGGAGAAGTTAGCAAAAGGACATTGTGAAGTAACTTTCTGTCGAATTTCAGGTACAAACCAGGATCATCGCAAGTGAAAGCGAGCAAACGTCCATCAGGTGACAATAATTTAAAATTGTGCACTGAAGCCAGACATACTACTGAAGAGTATAGCGCCGCTGTTGCTTTACTTGATGTCAGCAAATTACGCGAGTGTCATCCAAGCCCTCTAGGCTGCACAACGACACAAACAGCCGACAGCTTTTCCTACACTCAGGAATGCGGCTCGCAAACAGAGTAAGTTTTTATACACAAGACCCGAAGTGTTCGTTAAAATACAAAATATAATTTTTATCTTAGCTGGGCATATTTTGAGTCCTGTGCACTTGCCGAAAATTATCGTTTGAAACGTGCATACAATAAATTGGAGGCAAACTACCGTATAGTGCAAAAAAACCTAGAGGAAGCAGAAAAAACCATAGAAAAAATGAAATTAATTTTCACTGAGGGACAAATAAGGAAAATGGCGTACCCTGGTGAGTTATAATCGTGTAATTAATACTATTAACGTAGTTCTAACGAGTTTTTTCCTTTTTTATTAAGATAAAGCAATCAATTGGAATTGGGAGGACATTTCCAGCGCGATATGTCTACACGCGGCTGGACCACGCGCATACAACCATTTATATGGTAAAGGTTTCCCTTTGCCGCATGTATCGACGCTCCAACGCTGGTATAGAAAAGTTGATGTGGATGAAGGGTTGATCAACTTTTCGATGCAGTCATTGTCACAGGCTAAAAATATGTCCGAAGAAGACAAGCTATGTGTCTTGGCATTCGACGAAATGTTTCTGACAGAAGCATTCGAATACGATGCCACCAACGATCTCGTAAAGAAACCGTCAAAGCGAGTCCAAGTTGTCATGGCACGAGGGCTTTTGAAGTCATGGAAGCAGCCGGTATACTACCAATTTAATTGCGATATGCAGTGCGATATTTTATCGCGTATTATACGCGGTCTCCATTCTGCCGGATACAACGTTGTTGCTATGGTAAGCGACATGGGTTCCGCAAATCGAAGCTTGTGGAAAGCTCTTGGTGTAAGTCATGGTAAGATATAATAATTTTCTGTATGCAAAATTTTAACAAACTTTTATTGTAGAAAAATCATGGTTTTTAAACCCGGCCAATCATGAGAAAATATTTGTGTTCGCCGATGCTCCGCATTTACTTAAGCTCGTACGCAACCATTTCCTGGACTCTGGCTTAGTTTGGAATGGAAAGATCTTGACGTGCAAGACCATCGCAGATTTGATCGCCCATCTGTCCAAATCCGATGTGTCCATTGCATTAAAATTGACAGATGAGCACCTAAAAGTGAAAAATGCCGGTAAGTTTAAATAAGTTTTGGTTTATTGTTGTTTAATGTCTTAATTAATATGAATTCTTCGGTACAGGTCGGCAAAAGGTGAAATTGGCGGCGCAATTATTTTCTCACACGACTGCTAGCGCAATTCGACATTGTTACACACTCGGATTGGAGTTGTATGAGGCAACTGAAACCGCTGACTTCATTCAGTTGGTTAATGACTGGTTTGATGTCGTCAACTCATCTATGAATACGTTCGGAAAGCCTGGAAAGGTATGCCTATAACACAAACATATATTTTCAAAATATTTTTGAATAATAACATTTAATTTAGGAACCTTTTGGTATAAAACTGTCGGAGCAAGTTTCAACTCTTGATAGGATGAATAAGTTTATGTCGGAGAATATTGTGCCAATGAAGAAGACGTTGGAGTATTTCCAAAAAGGTGTATTAATGACGAATTCGTCATTAATACAACTTTTTGAATACCTTCAAACTAAATCGGGGGTTAAGTTTGTGCTAACTTACAGGCTTAACCAAGATATTCTCGAGCACTTCTTTGGAGCAATACGGAGCAAGGGAGGATTGTACGACCATCCAACTGCCCAGGAGTTTAAATATCGCCTCAGAAAGTACATTTTGGGTGAGTATTTATTTGATCTATATTAAAATTTTAAGCCAAATACGCTGTAAAAAATAAATTCCAAATTGTAATGAAGAATAAATAACAGTTCTGTTCTTTTTCGCACAAATTCGGAATTCATTTTCTGCAGTGTATTTAGCTTAATTCGAAACAGTTCTATATATTTATTTTATATCTTTTTTTTTGTATTTATGCTTATAAAAATAAGACTGCGAGGTATTAAGTTCTGCTCCTACAAACCAACCAACCCCTCTAAGTCTGCAAGGATTTTCATTCACGGCAATTGTCGTAAGTACATAAGTGAAAAGTACTATTTTTACTTATATTTTCCTATTCTTACTTATTTATTGTTATTTTAATACTTATTTTTGTTTTATCTGTTATATCTGGTTTTATTTAAGCACATTTTTATTATATTTTTATTCAAATTGTATATTATTGCGAGGTATCGTCGTTCTCCCCCAGTATATCTGCCAGGATTTCCCTTCCATGTCAGCAATTGTAAGTACACAAAAAGGTGAACATTTTTTCTTTATTGTTATACATTATTCAAATATATTGCGAGATATCGCCATTCTCCCCCAGTAAATCTGCCAGGATTTCCCTTCCATGTCGGCACTTGTAAGTACACTAAAAGGTGAATTTTTTTTCTATATTATTGTTATTTATTATTCAAATATGTATGTATGTATATTGCAACGTATCACCATTCTCCAACAGCAAGTCTACGAAAATTTTCCATTTTTTAAAATATTGCCAATTGTTTCAACTAAGTTTTTATTTCTAATTCATAGCAAGAAACACAGAGCATTTAACAAGTTCCGGAAATGTTCAACTCGACGATACGCAATGGTTGAATCCTGACGTGTCAATGCAGGAATTGTGTGAGCTATCTCCTGAAATAACAACTGAACACGTCGAGGAACAGGAAGGAGAGTGCGCGATCGTAGACGACATCTACCACGCCGAACTCGTTGACGGCATTGGCGCTTTGCAGGAAGGAGCATTGGAGTATGTAGCGGGCTATATCATCCGTAAGCTTCATCTGGAGGGTCATGAAAATCATGACAGTTCTTTTACTTGGGTATACCAAGTATCCAAAGGATATCTGACTAAACCCAGTGAGAACTTCGTGCATGGGATGAAAAGATTAGAAGCAGTTTTCCAGAGGATGAATGAAAATGAAATAGCCCACTGCAAAAACTTGAACACTACAATGCTCCAAAAAAGTTCGGACGTTGATTTGCCGGAAGATGCAAAACGTCTATTTTTTAGGTGTAGAACTTTTTTCCGAATTAAGCAATTGAATAGACGTTTAATGGTAAAAAAAGCCAAAGAACGGATTATGGGTTACAGGAAGTATATCCACATAAAGTTGTAGACCGTCAACGAAATCGCACCAACATCATCGTCATCAAAATGTACACAAAAGGCCCTTTTAAGGGCCACACATATTTTCAAAAAGACAAAACTTTGACTTCAGCTAAAATAGCCCTTTTAAGAGCTACCCAACAACATTAAAAAGGTAAAACTTTGACTACATCACCACTTAAAATATATGTATGAATCATTTGGTTATTAATATTGTAAAAAATTAATTTATTTATTCACATTTGATTTGCTACACATTTCGTCCATAGAACATTTTCGACACATTACATTGTAGAGATATTCGGGCGAAAATATTTTCGGCTTTACGCCAAATTATTATTGGTACCAACCACTGCATAATTTGCTCGCTTGTATATATTTAAGTATTGAAGAGTTTGAACTATAACGTTGGTATCTGAATTTCAACACATCGCATTGACATCAACTATATACATTTGTTCCGACTTCCTAATGCTCATCCAAACAACCAGTAACTCAGGACACGTATGTACATATACATATATACATATATATTGTTAGTGGTTACATATATTTTTATACACTGCAACTGAATCATTTTGATCGAACTCCGTTCAAAGTGCAGGACTACTGCTTTCCAAGGATGCTTAATAACAATAAGCGCGCCCACAGTATATGTATGCAGTGTATAATATAATTCACCAATTCACTGTTTCTTCTCTGTTAAGAATATAACCACATATTCAAGGAGTAAACTACAAATATAAAGAATGTATAATATTATTCACATACATTTAAATTATTAAAGTTTTCACCAGCTTTGAAATTTCCATTGCTTCTATTTGTATTTTTGTGCACGAATAAAATACATAAACAAATCAAACCAGCTGTTTTTGACATATGGTAATACAGCCATTAAACTGTAAATTTTGTAGTTGCCCGATTACGACAACCATTAAATTATTGAATCATGATGGCGTGCCGACCACTGATTTAATTCATAAAAATTTCCTATGCTTACAATTTCAAAGCAATTTTTTAACACTACCCAGCACTTAAACTTGTTCGTTCCGAACAAATTCCGATACCTCTCCATGATAAGTCGCTATTCGCTCCAGATGCACCATCTTCATCTTAGCGTTTCTTCCACCAAGTCGTTGAATACGGTAAACCACATCATTTAATCTGGTAACAATCTTATATGGACCTTCCCATCCTGTTTGCAGTTTAAGGAACAAACCAAGTCTCCTTCCATAAATCCAGCTGAGTTCACCCTTAGGTCATATCTGGTCTTCACTCTATCACTGACCCCTTGTAAACGGTTTCGAACAATTTTGCGTAGTTCCGATAATTCCATCTGCTTATGAATTACATAGTCTGTATTAGTCGGCCGTGGATATGCCACTCCGAAATCAGATCAGCAGGCAATCCTAAATCTGCGCCAAACATACTTTCGCCGGTGTACATGCTGTAGTATCATGAGAAGCCGAACGATATGCCATAAGGAATCCCAGTCTCGTTGATTTTCTTCAATAACTTTCCGTAAATACGTATCCAAAGTTCTATTGAATCGCTCAACCATTCCATCCGATTGTGGATGCAAAGGAGTCGTTCTTGTCTTGATACCCAACAGATCACATACCTCTTTGAATACAGCAGACTCAAAATTCCTCCTTTGATCCGAATGCATTGACAAATCTCTCCGCGATTGTAGTAGCTTCTTGATTTGGAATGGCATAAACTTCTGACCATTTACTAAAGTAATCAATTACTATTATCACATATTTATTTCCTTGGCTGATTTCGGCTGACTGGTCCTTTCGCCACTACGCATTGTCTACATTTCATTATCCAGCAACAGATTCTTGACAGCCATCCCAATAAAAACGCCACTTTATCTTGTCCACAGTTTTAGTGACTCCTAAATGGCCACCACTGCAGCCATTAATTTTTTTTTTTTAATTTTTAAAAATTAATGAAATAATGATGATTTAATTGATTTTTATGTTATAAATTTTAAAAATTTAATATTTATGTATTTTTATTTAAAATAATTTTTTTTTAAATATTTTCAAAAAATGTTTTTTAATTATAATTAATGAATATTTATAAATAATTTTTAAAAATTTAATTTTTTAAGAAAATAAATTATTAAATTTTAAAATTTAATATTTATAATTTTTGCAATTACCTCACTTATTCGTGCTCTTGGCACCACAATCAGCTCGTATCTAATTTTACCACACACAGTACAAGCATCCTTTTTTCAAGTTCAGACTCTGCCACTGTGCCCAATAAGCTTTGACCTGAGGACTCTCACCAGAGATTTCCTGCCAACTTGGACTCACTCCCCTTTCTTTTCCGGTTATGATCTTCTCAAGATCTACGTCATTTCGCTGATCTTCTTGAAGTCGCTCTGTAGTCCAGTTTTCTGCTGTCAGCACTTCAATCAATCGTACATCTATTATATTCTCTTTACTTTCTATTCGAGAGCATTTCGTTTTGCATGGACGTCGTGACAATGCATCGGCATTTCCGTGGCTGCTCCCCTTCTAGTGTTTAATCTCGAAGTCATAACTTTGTAGCCGCTCTATCCATCGCGCTATTTGACCTTCAGGATTTTTAAACTGCAACAAATATCGTAAGGTCGCGTGATCTGTCCTCAACAGAAATGGTTGCCCATACAAATATTTATGAAAGTGTTTCACGCATTCCAAGACGACTAGTAACTCCCTTCAAGTAACGCAATAGTTTCGTTCCGGTTTTGATAACATTTTGCTGTAATAAGCGAGTACCTTCTCCTTTTCGTTTATTATTTGAGACAGAACGCCGCCAATGCCATGTCCGCTAGCATCTGTGTTCGATATCATCAATGCGGGTGTAGATTGTGGTTCCCTTCTTGAACGCATTCGCTTTAATACACCATTAAGAAATTTATGTCACTTTGAAACATTTTATGTTGGTTCCATAAAAACTGTATATGCATTTAATGCTCCCATCACAAGAGCTTTAATTCGTCTTAATCGCATAGCAAGCAGTAGAGATATAGATTTCTCAGTCTGCAAAAACGACTTTTTGAATACGCTATATTATATTTTTGAATAATTTTGTACAGCTCGTTGTTAGTCTGTAAGAATAAATTATGTATTCATAGACTATTTTAAAAATAAATAAATAAAAAATAAATAAAATACAAAATTTCTCCCCAAGTACGGTAGCCTTACATAATTGATCCTTCAATTGCAGAAAAGCCTTCTCCTGATCGGTGCCCCACTGGAATAGCCGGTTTTTTAGAGTAACCTTGTGCAAACTACTTGCGATATCGGCAAAACTTGGCACAAATCGTCTTTGATAAGTGTATAAACCTAAAAAACTGCGCAGGCAAATTTTGTGGTCGTGACCATTAGTTGACTGCTGAAGTCTTTTCTTCGCCAGTGTGCACTCCTTCAGTTGTTACTTTATGGCCCAAGTATTTCACCTCTTTGGGGAAAGCGAGCATTTTTTCGAGTTCAACCGTAGACCAGCTGTTTGTAGGCTTGGAAATACTTCTCTTAACTTTACCAAGTGGTCCTCGAAGTTCTTTCCCATCACTATAATATAGTCAAGATACACCAGACATGTCTTGCAATGCAGTCCTTTTAACACACGTTCCATAAGTCGCTCAAAAGTAGCTGGCGCATTACATAAACCAAACGGCATAATTGTAAACTGCCATAAGCCATAACCAACACTAAACGCAGTTTTCTCTTTATCATCGTTTCCAAGTTCTACTTGCCAATAACAAGTTCGCAGATCTAGAGTTGAGAACCACTGGACATCAGATTGGGTGTCAAGAGTGTCGTCTATCCTGGGCTATCTTTCTTAGTGATGTCTTTCAGTTTCCGGTAGTCTACACAGAACCGAGTACCTCCAGTTTTCTTCTTTACAAGAACTACTGGGGAGCTCCAGGGACTAGCGGAAGGTTCGATAACTTCTTCTTCTTGCATACCTGCGCTTAATTTAGTTACTTCTTCTCTCCTGGTCAACGGAATTCTGCGAGGAGGCTGACGTATAGGTTTTGCGTTACCGGTATCAATTTGACGTTTGACAACAGGAGTTCTTTCACCCGTACTTCCTTAAAAAATCAACTGAAATTCCTGTATAAGTGCTTGAGCTTTTACTCTCTGTCCTATAGTCAAACCTGCCATCCATTCTTAAGGTTGTGTGTTTAATGCTGGTGCATCGATGTCTTTCTTATGCGCTACTTCTAAATCACTCTCACAATTTACCACTGCTTCAACCTCTTGGCCATCCGCAACAACGTGACCTTTTTTAACCGTCATATGTGAATTAAAAAGATTGACCACTCTAACTGGTACTTTTCCATTTTTAGGATCAACCAAAGAATGGCCGCTGTGGTCGAGTTGGTAGCAGTGCGTGCTATAACTCGATATGTGAGTGAGTTCGAGGTTCGAATCTCAGTCAGGGCAAGCAAAATCTTAAACATAGAAAAAGTTTTTTTCTAATAGCGGTCACCCCTCGACAGGCAATGGCAAACCTCCGAGGGTATTTCTGCCATGAAAAAGCATCTCATTAAATACATATGCCGTTCGGAGTCGGCACAAAACTGTAGGTCCCTCCACTTGTGGTATAATATAAAGGCGCACACCACAAATGGTAGGAGAAGCTCGGCCAAACACTGAGCTATATAGTGTACGCGCCAAAATTATATTATATTATATTACATATATACAGAATGTTCAACTTAGAATACAATATTTGGTTTCTGCTTGTTAGCGCCTACAACCCACGGCTTGTGTTTCCCGTCATCACCATTTTATTTATGCCCGAGCGTACTTGTACACAAGGGTATTATAACTTTGTTCGCATAACGGTTGATTGTAACAGCATAATCGTGATAGATATAGACATATATATACTAAAATGATCAGAATGAAAAGATAAATCGATTTAGCCCTGATTGTCTGTCCGTCTGTCCGTGGTTACAATAACTTGAGTAAAAATTTAGATATCTCAATGAAATTTGGTACATAGATTGCTCTTTGGACAGGGTAGGTTGGTATTAAAAATTGCAAAAACGCCTTTTTTCGGTATCCATTAAAGCAAATTGAGTGAAATTCGGTATTTGGAGCGATTTGAGCTAAGAAATTAAATATTTATGAAGTTTTGAAAAATGGGCTTTGTCACGCCCACTTAGGAAAACATTTCTGTATGTAAATAACGGTGTAAGGTATCGTCACAAAATTTGATGGACTTATTTTCCTTGATATCGCTATTATTATCTTAGAAAATTTTTGAAATCGGACCATAACCACTAAAATGCCATACGCCGACGTAAAGTCAACATCCAAAGAATTAAAGAACAAATTAAATTTTGAACAAGTCCTCGAAAAAGGAGCATTTTCACTATATAACGTTCTAGAGAAACCAATGTGTAGGGTTTCAAACTGCCTGCGGTTCTTATAAGGAACGTTAAACTGAACCCTCCTAAGGAGCGCAGGACAGTCAAGAGTGCCACTGATGACGCCAACAACAAACGAGCACGACAGTATAGATCTTCTGTTTTCAAGCGCATTTAAGTCAATCTATAGACAACGAGATCGGTAAGATGGCAAAGGGTTTGAAAATTTTAAAGATCGAAGATAAAATCGTAGAAATACTTTCTGATCTCTCTCAAGTCGATTGGAGAGGCCAAATTCGTAGGGCCTCCAAATAAAAGCGGCGTAGTTAAGCCTCGATCTAACAAATGCACAATACACTGTTTTGAGAGTATACGGATTTGTAAATGCAGAGCAATTACGACGAACGAAAGCCAGCACATAATTGATGTGACTGGCGAATTTCAACTTCTAGTCAAAAATAACTCCTAAGTCCTTAATCTCATTGGCGGATTCTAAGGCAGAGCCTGCAATACTATAGAAAGTATTCAAAGAAATTTTTGATCTAGCAAGTGCTACATCGAAACATTTAGCTGTGTTCAGCGACAAACGATTTAGACAACACCAATTATAAACCTTATCAAGATCGCGTTGTAGCTTTTCAGAATCCCTAGAGCTGTTGACAATCGCGAAAACTTTAAGGTCATCAGCATACAACAGATAATCAGCAAATGAAAAGCAAGACCCAATATCATTGATGAATAGAATAAAATATAGGGGTCAAAGAATGCTACCCTACGGAACACCAGAGGACGCAGTAAATGGATGGGATGTGGCATTATCCACAGTAAGAGATAAGACTTTATCCACAGTAAAAACATAGAATGAAAAACCATTGCAGCAAGTTTGAGCAGAAGTATACGGTGAGATAGATACTTTGTCAAATGCCTTAGAAAAATCCGTATAAATAGTGTCAACTTGGCATTTGTTTTGTCATTGAAAATAGACAAATTTGTGACTGTGGAGCGAATCGCAACAAACCCATGCTGTTTAACGGAAATAAAACCTTTGACCGCAATATATATTTTTTTATCCACAATGAGTTCAAAAAGTTCAGAGACCGATGTGAGCTTCGAAATAGGCCTATAATTACGAACGTCGTTTTTGTTCCCACTCTTAAATACAGTGGTAATGGATGTCAATTTCCAGTCATCTACAAAAATGCCTGAGGCCAACGACTTGTTAAAAATTATTCTTAGAGGCTAGACATAGACAGTTTTTCAGCAAGATAACCGAGAGGCCATCTGAGTCAGTTTCAGATGAGGGCTTGAGTTTAATTATGCCATTGACAACATCAGCAACAGATACGCGCAAAGAACCAAAATTAAGCGGTCACTTTGGATAGGAACAATAGATTCTTGGTCCAAATCGGTTTCAAAATTAGAGCAGAAAAAGTCAGCAAATAGGTTTGCCGATTCACTAGCGGAATATGAGTTTTTTCCACTGTAGAAAACAGTAATAGGGACTGCTGAACAAGTCTTTTTTGCTTTGATAAAACCCCAAAACATTTTAGAGTTCGAGATAATCTTGTTTTCATATAATTTATGTTCAAAAACTTGTTCAAACAGTTGAATTCCTTTAAGAAGTTCTGAAATTTAAAATGGTGGATTGTTGGTTTCCCTATACAATTTTGCAAAATGTGTTCTTCAAATTCTTTAAATGTTTTAACCATTTGGTATGCCAACCTTTATACACTTTTTTATTATAGCTAGGGACATGCTTCAAACATAACTCATATAGTTTTGTTTTAAACTTTTGAAAGCAAAAATTAACATCATTTTCACGGAAGGCATCACTCCAATCAATAATTGAAAAAACGCCACTAAATGTAGAAAAATCACAATGCTAAGATCATCAGACCGATAGACTATAATTAATATTTTTAGAAATAAATACTAAGTCTTAAATTCTATTAAGGCTATTACAAAATCCATTGGTTTGAAGTAAATCAAAATATAAATCGTCAGCACCATTTGGTGTGATGTACGAGGCGCATACATAAATGGTTCCAGAGGAGCCGAGAACACGTGCGCAAAGCTGATCAAGGAGGGTGTCCGAATTGGCAAGAGTTACCAATGCCGCACGATATTTTTTTCCAACAGCAATAATAACGCCACCTCCACGAGAGCATCCAGTTTTGGCAAAATCGCGGTCCTTTCGGAAAACATCAAAGAGGTTGTGGTCAAAAATTTCTTAATCGAAAAAGTTTTCATTCAGCCAAGATTCAACAAGTACATAAATAGCAAACCCTAGGGAAGAACTTAGCAAATAAACATTAGAACATTTTGTTCGGAGCTCCGAAATATTTTGGAAATAGATCTTAAGAATTAAGTTTTCATTCAGCCAAGATTCAACAAGTACATAAATATCAAACTCTAGGTAAGAACTTAGCAAATAAACATTAGAACATTTTGTTCGGAGGTCCGAAATATTTTGGAAATAGATCTTAAGATTTAAGTTTTTATCATGAATAAATTATTTGGTCTTTTCTGTAGATTGTTCCTTTTGAAAAAAACGGAAAGGTCTCACATTAACTTGGCCGATACGCCAAGTTTCATGTTCACCCTGCGTAAGTTATCCAGTGCAGCATCCTTCTTAATTAGTTTAAAGCAAGCAAAATGTTTACTATTGATTCCCGATTGATTATAGACAAAGGAAATGACACTGTCTGGAGTTATAGAAGGCTTAAAGGAGGAAACATGTACCCATTTCATCTTGGTGACGACATCAAATTCAAAATTAGCATTTTTACCAATTACGACATTTTTACGCTTAGTTTCTTTCTTTTGTCGCGCAGTAGACCAGCCATTCAAGTCCACACTAACAGTGGGCGACTGAGCGCTGGCTTCAGGCGAAACAGTAGCACGGGAGCCAAGCGATGAAGAGAGCATAGAAGTAGGTTGTGTGGGCAAAACAGTGTTAAGGGCCGTACACATACAACTTTCCTGGCTTTACTTGACAATTCGAAATTTAACAACAAAGCATGAGGTGTAGAAGGTTTGCTACATAGAACGCTTTGACAGACTCTGCGCTAGTTGTTTTGAATTGCGATTTGTGTTTATTCCGAGTATTTTATTTAATAAGAGGATAAGAAATGAGCTTTACTGATATAATAAAGAAAGTAGTAGTTATGCTACTAATGTTTCAAATTCGCGAGTATAATAAACTTTATTAAGACCGCGATGTAAAAGGTCTTTCTTCGAAGAGATAAATAAAAAACGATCCAGTTGAGTTTAAGAAAACGGGGAGGGTAATTAACAAAAATGTGTATCATTTGCTATTTGGACTTGTTTAGGAAGGATTGACGAAAGATTCGAATGGACCACCGATAGTAGCAAAATGCTGATTATTTATCACGCTTGCAAAAGGCAAAAAGTAGATATTGCCATCGTAATTTTAAACTTTTATACATATGCTTTAAACAGCAGATATAAGCGCTTGATTGTAGTCAACACATCTCCTTTCAAGTAGGCGTGTTTTATTAAAGAGGACACTGACGGTTAATCGCTTCAATTAATATTTCCTCAATAATATTCTGTCTATGTAAAGTACATAACAATAGAATATGCAATATTAATAACAATCATAATTCATATTTATCTTTTTTCGTTTTTAAAAGTAAATATACCCGCAAAAGTTATGAAACACAAGTGAATTGTATTTAGCAGCACTCATATAACATCTGTACTTTAACTTATCTGTCAAAGCTAAACCAGAGAACGTGTATTGACATACTTTTCGTTTGTTTATTGTGAGTTGTGAAAATCGCACGGAACTTTATAAACAAATTTACATACATTCGGCATAATTATGGACATTATGGAAGTGTTGTTAATAGTTATTTTACTCCACGAAGCCTTATTATCAGAGAACTTATATTTGACAGAGAAGATTTTCACGCGAATATCAGTGTGAATTGTCAAAATCCAAGTGAATGTCTTGCAGAATGCCACCACGCCAGGGCTAACAGGGGAAATAGCGAGAGTGGCAAGTTAACAGAGCTGAGTGAGGTCGAAAGAAATTTAACAGCTTGTATTTTCTCATAAATGTAGAAAAATATACCTATTTTGGGTTGATTTTGACAATTTAATAAAAAGCAGAATAATTATAATACGATTGATAAAATGTATATTCATACTTATGCATGTGCATTTGTGAAATTAATGGCTGAAGCCGCCCCTTTTTTGTTATATGAATATGGATTTAATTAATGCACAAATGTGAGCATAATCCACCTGTTGTTTTGCCGACGGCATTTCGTATTAGGAAATTTATGAATTTCGTTGGATATTGGAAAAATAAAGTCAAATAATAATAAAATTGGTTTTATGAATTAATGAAGAGTCCTCTTTTGTGTAATTTGTGTGTACGTACTTACATACATATGATATGATTAGATTTGCTATAATGGTGGTGCGCAAACGCAAATGCTAAAATGCCGTCGGCGATTTGCATTTGTTGACACATAATTTTTACGCTTTTATCTACATAAGTTATTCGCAAATTTTTTGAAAATTACTGCAAATCTTGTGTATGCGTACATACATATGTATGTATGTATGTACATATGTAGATTCATAAATGCATGGATATTAATTTAAAACGTTTTCTTCACTCAAACTTTGTTCATAGTTGAGCATTTATTATACATACATACATACATAGTAGGTGAAATTAATAGTCCCATATGTATGCATGTATGTAGCTACACATTTTATGTACGTAAATAGTACCCCAATAAATACATATATGTATATACATACAAACATACATTTATATATGTACATATGTATGTACATACCTGTGCATCGATATAAACCCCCATTTAACATAATACAAATATTTTACCCATTATACATATATTCTTATCTATGTATACAAAATGCAGAACTAACTTTGTTCATATGTATGTGCCTATTTATATAAATACTTTAGATAAATATATAAAATCAAATGTACTCGTACTTACAAGATCATATAAATCAACCTTGACCTACATCACAAGCCAAAATATTAATTCAAGGACAAATGACGTCTTTGCACATACAAATATGCGCACATACTTACATATATTTATACATATTTACACATCAACGTGCGCACACTTCTGTCCTCACTTCCCGCAGCAACTGCTAAATCAACAGTTACACCGGCGCCATAAATCCTAAACCATTTCATTCATAAATTGCGCGTGCGTAAAACTCATTTCATTCATTAATTGCAGCACAACTTAAAATCTGCCAGCGAAGAACATTTTTCGCGATCTTGCAAAAATTTATAAATTTGAACATTTTCGTCTTCAGCTTTGCAAGTGCAGGGGCGCTGCCTATTTCTGGCCCAGTCCGGCAAATGTGTTGTTGAAAAATAAATAAAAATATGAATATTAGACATTCCTAAGCTAATACGATATTCTTTTACCAAATTCATGTCTAATTTATGAATATTTAATCATTATGAATGATTATATTGTAAAATACTAATAAAAATATATGAATGCATTCGGTATTATTTCGCAAAATCGGCCTTGCCTAGAGAAATACTCAGCACATCTTCATCACCTCAATACGCGCTGTGTACATTTGTATGAGCTTATACATATATGTATATATGTAAATATGTAGCCGAATTTTGTCGCATTTGAACAACAGTGTTGGTCATCATTGAATTTGCAAACCTTTTACTGCAATTTGTAGTCTTTATGAAAAGTAGTTACAGAAATTCATAATGAATTTTCACTTTTAATTTATTTAAAAAATGTGCCACACTATATCCCACCTTAATAAGAATTAAGAAGCCATATATTATTGATTTTCTCCCAGTTAAACGTCTCCTATTTTTACTTGGACCTACTGCGAAACGAATAGTATTGGCACCCAACTCTAATTTATGGTGGTGGTTTATTGCCTTCGTCTTGCAGCAGAATTGTCGGAAATCCGAGCAGAAGCAAACATTTAGAGCTCAAGGGTGGTTTGCGGGCACGTGAACAAATGTACGTTTGTATTTATTGTATGTATGTGCATAAAAAATTGCGTTTGTATTTTTGCTTGCAAGTAAGATGAATTTTAGGCTTCTATTTGTTTGATCAAATATTTTAAACATTAGTGGTATGTATTAAATTTAGTTTCGGAAAGCATACTAAATTATATTACATGTGATAACAAGTATCTAGTAAAATCAACAAATAAATATGCATTTGTTCATATATGTATAAATTCTATTATACAGATTTTGTATGAATCAGAATATGATATGCGCCATTCTATGTACATACGTACATTAGTACATAAAATAAGAACATATTTACGTTCATTCATATATGTATGTATATATGTATGTATGTATGTATATGCATGTATGTTTGGAGAATATATACTTATGTAATATTTATGATTCTAGGTAAATAGATAAGAAACCTGTGAAGATTCAAAATTACTGAATTTATACCAACCAAATTGAATGTTAAAAAGTAAATAAATTGCTCATGTGGCCAGATTTACATGTGTACAAAGAACTACTTGCTATGCATTGTACCAAGTTTGAAAAATATTGCTTCATAAATTATTTTTATAAATTTAAGTGAATGAATTTTACCAAAATTTAAATAAATCTCCAGCTCGACCGATAACATAACAAAAATATATTAAAACTCTCGCTTTTTCAATTCTCGCTCTGGCACTGTTAGTTTTTTCGCTCTATCGCTGTCGAATCGTGGTGAGCATTCATAAGAAATATAGTGGTGAGACTCGATAAGAAATTAAGTACCCCTCAAAATCAGAGGAATGTGTGTCGGAATGGACTGGGATAAGGCTTCTCTGTCAATACACGTTCTCTGTTATTATGTTTAAAAAACATATCAAGGCGGAAAATATGGGTAAGGGAATTATATCTTTTCTTCCACCGCCTGCACGAACCGGTCACGAAGTGACTTCCACCGTGCTCTGCAATGCTCCTCTATTATAAAAGAAAAAGCATTTAGTAAATCATCACATATGTATATACATCCATATATGTATATTTAAGTATTTAGTTCAGTTAAATTTTATATTTATGTCAGAAATAAACAAAATTGGTAAGAGCGAACTGTCAAAGTCAGCGAAAAGATGAGAGTTGCCCAAGATTTCGCTTCGCTTTGGCGACGGTGTTGCCTATGTGGGAAACTTCGTATAATTGCATGTATTCATCTTTGCTGTCAAAGCTAAACTCTGACGTAAAGCGAAGCAGAAGTTTTATGTGGCATGGCCTTAAGGTATTTTTTTCATCAGACAGCGACTGCAGCAAAGAGAACATTTTAGTATTCTCACCGTTTTTAAAGTCTCTTCGGTTTTTTTTAGCGGACAACGATTGCAGTAAAGAGAATATTCGCGCGTTCTCGGCTTTAAGTTCACTGAGTAGAAATTCTACCGACATTTTTTGTTTATCAACACCCGCACTGAGATTGTCTGTAACCGATGAAAGTGTTGCTGTTAGCAAAGATTGAGGCAGAGAACTTATATTTGACAGAGAAGATTTTCACGCGAATATCAGTGTGAATTGTCAAAATCCAAGTGAATGTCTTGCAGAATGCCACCACGCCAGGGCTAACAGGGGAAATAGCGAGAGTGGCAAGTTAACAGAGCTGAGTGAGGTCGAAAGAAATTTAACAGCTTGTATTTTCTCATAAATGTAGAAAAATATACCTATTTTGGGTTGATTTTGACAATTTAATAAAAAGCAGAATAATTATAATACGATTGATAAAATGTATATTCATACTTATGCATGTGCATTTGTGAAATTAATGGCTGAAGCCGCCCCTTTTTTGTTATATGAATATGGATTTAATTAATGCACAAATGTGAGCATAATCCACCTGTTGTTTTGCCGACGGCATTACGTATTAGGAAATTTATGAATTTCGTTGGATATTGGAAAAATAAAGTCAAATAATAATAAAATTGGTTTTATGAATTAATGAAGAGTCCTCTTTTGTGTAATTTGTGTGTACGTACTTACATACATATGATATGATTAGATTTGCTATAATGGTGGTGCGCAAACGCAAATGCTAAAATGCCGTCGGCGATTTGCATTTGTTGACACATAATTTTTACGCTTTTATCTACATAAGTTATTCGCAAATTTTTTGAAAATTACTGCAAATCTTGTGTATGCGTACATATGTATGTATGTATGTACATATGTAGATTCATAAATGCATGGATATTAATTTAAAACGTTTTCTTCACTCAAACTTTGTTCATAGTTGAGCATTTATTATACATACATACATACATAGTAGGTGAAATTAATAGTCCCATATGTATGCATGTATGTAGCTACACATTTTATGTACGTAAATAGTACCCCAATAAATACATATATGTATGTATATACATACAAACATACATTTATATATGTACATATGTATGTACATACCTGTGCATCGATATAAACCCCCATTTAACATAATACAAATATTTTACCCATTATACATATATTCTTATCTATGTATACAAAATGCAGAACTAACTTTGTTCATATGTATGTGCCTATTTATATAAATACTTTAGATAAATATATAAAATCAAATGTACTCGTACTTACAAGATCATATAAATCAACCTTGACCTACATCACAAGCCAAAATATTACTTCAAGGACAAATGACGTCTTTGCACATACAAATATGCGCACATACTTACATATATTTATACATATTTACACATCAAGTGCGCACACTTCTGTCCTCACTTCCCGCAGCAACTGCTAAATCAACAGTTACACCGGCGCCATAAATCCTAAACCATTTCATTCATAAATTGCGCGTGCGTAAAACTCATTTCATTCATTAATTGCAGCACAACTTAAAATCTGCCAGCGAAGAACATTTTTCGCGATCTTGCAAAAATTTATAAATTGAACATTTTCGTCTTCAGCTTTGCAAGTGCAGGGGCGCTGCCTATTTCTGGCCCAGTCCGGCAAATGTGTTGTTGAAAAATAAATAAAAATATGAATATTAGACATTCCTAAGCTAATACGATATTCTTTTACCAAATTCATGTCTAATTTATGAATATTTAATCATTATGAATGATTATATTGTAAAATACTAATAAAAATATATGAATGCATTCGGTATTATTTCGCAAAATCGGCCTTGCCTAGAGAAATACTCAGCACATCTTCATCACCTCAATACGCGCTGTGTACATTTGTATGAGCTTATACATATATGTATATATGTAAATATGTAGCCGAATTTTGTCGCATTTGAACAACAGTGTTGGTCATCATTGAATTTGTAAACCTTTTACTGCAATTTGTAGTCTTTATGAAAAGTAGTTACAGAAATTCATAATGAATTTTCACTTTTAATTTATTTAAAAAATGTGCCACACTATATCCCACCTTAATAAGAATTAAGAAGCCATATATTATTGATTTTCTCCCAGTTAAACGTCTCCTATTTTTACTTGGACCTACTGCGAAACGAATAGTATTGGCACCCAACTCTAATTTATGGTTTGGTTTATTGCCTTCGTCTTGCAGCAGAATTGTCGGAAATCCGAGCAGAAGCAAACATTTAGAGCTCAAGGGTGGTTTGCGGGCACGTGAACAAATGTACGTTTGTATTTATTGTATGTATGTGCATAAAAAATTGCGTTTGTATTTTTGCTTGCAAGTAAGATGAATTTTAGGCTTCTATTTGTTTGATCAAATATTTTAAACATTAGTGGTATGTATTAAATTTAGTTTCGGAAAGCATACTAAATTATAATACATGTGATAACAAGTATCTAGTAAAATGAACAAATAAATATGCATTTGTTCATATATAAATTCTATTATACAGATTTTGTATGAATCAGAATATGATATGCGCCATTCTATGTACATACGTACATTAGTACATAAAATAAGAACATATTTACGTTCATTCATATATGTATGTATATATGTATGTATGTATGTATATGCATGTATGTTTGGAGAATATATATGTACTTATGTAATATTTATGATTCTAGGTAAATAGATAAGAAACCTGTGAAGATTCAAAATTACTGAATTTATACCAACCAAATTGAATGTTAAAAAGTAAATAAATTGCTCATGTGGCCAGATTTACATGTGTACAAAGAACTACTTGCTATGCATTGTACCAAGTTTGAAAAATATTGCTTCATAAATTATTTTTATAAATTTAAGTGAATGAATTTTACCAAAATTTAAATAAATCTCCAGCTCGACCGATAACATAACAAAAATATATTAAAACTCTCGCTTTTTCAATTCTCGCTCTGGCACTGTTAGTTTTTTCGCTCTATCGCTGTCGAATCGTGGTGAGCATTCATAAGAAATATAGTGGTGAGACTCGATAAGAAATTAAGTACCCCTCAAAATCAGAGGAATGTGTGTCGGAATGGACTGGGATAAGGCTTCTCTGTCAATACACGTTCTCTGATTGAGGTTTGGGCGGCTTTGTTAGTGTAGAAGATAGAGGCGGCAAACGTATAGAATTTCGGCGCGCTTTGGCATAGATTTCGCACAAAACGTTGACATGCAGTCAGTATTCGGATGCAAGTACTGTCATTGTAACCGATATGTAGCGGAAATTCTATATTCGTGTATATAAGCACTTTCCTTCGCAAGTCCAATGTGAAGCCATTCTGTGCCATGAAATCCATTCCTATAATCACATCATCCACAATGCCTGCTATAATAAACTCATGATTAATCTCATATCTACCAATGATGATTCTCTTCATGACCTTTCCCCGCACAACTGCATTTTCACCGGTTGCTGTCCTTAGCTGCGCTCCATTTAATGGTACAAAGCCTTGTGCTAACTCAGTTTTAATAATTGAGTGTGACGCTCAAGTGTCCAACATGTACTTCTTGTTGTCCATTATTCCTTCGAACCGGTACTCGTTTGATCTGAGAAATAATTATAGTGGGTCGGTGTAAGCCCCTGTAAACTGACCCGTTTTAGTTGAAATTTGGTTTTTGATCAGCCATTCGTTGTACTCGCTGTTCCCGGTTTTCTGGTGACAATGAATCGTTGCGCTTCCTGCGCATTCTGCAGTCTCGAGCCATATGCCCTGGCATATCACATGCAAATCAGTTGCCTTTAAAACTTTCCGCACGCAGTTTATGTGTTGAGTATTCTGTAACAAATTGCTCGTCCTCGAAACCGAATTGGGGAAGTATAAAGTGTCACTCCTGTCCAGGCTGCTTCATATGTCAACGCATGTGCAACTGTTTCAGTAAATGTGGATTTGTTTATCAATAGCACACTGCGTCGCACTTCTAAATCACGAATCCCTTGCAAAAACGCACGTATTTTCATTTGCTCCAATAAATCTGCTCCTATCTTCCTTGTTACTGCACCCATAATCGTTTCGTAATCACTTCTCAAACAATCTGAAACTGTGTGTAACAGTCTAACCTCATATAAACGGGTGCGTTTTGGGACGCACACACGCAAAATTTTTAACCACGGCCACCGGAAATTGATTTGCGTGCGTTTGCCTTACAGAGTTGCATGGCTGTCAAATATGTAAATAGAAATTTTTTTCAGAATTTAAATTTTAAGGTGAAACGATTTCAAATGAACGTTTCAGAAGATATTGAAAATCTTGCTGTTTTGTGGGTTATTTACAATAGACGGCACCGACGAAGGGGAAATAGGGAACTATTTAAAACTAGTGCCGAATTCGGATTCCAAGCTACTGGATTTGAGATATTGGTTTCTAAAAATCCCGATTTAATGGTCACTTTCTTAAGGTTTTGTTAGCGGTTTGCGATTGCAATTACCCTTTTACATTGGTTGATGTCGGAGCTATTGGCAGTCAAAGCGGTGGTGGCGTTTTTATGGCGATGGAAAGCGATGGTGGCGTGATCTTCAACAATAAGCTAAATGCTCCACCACCCACAAATTTGCTTTCAACTGAAACTCCTTTCCCATATTATTTGCTAGCAGATGCTGAATTTCTACCGAAACCAAATATTATGAAGCCTTTTGCAAGGAATATTACAACGGAAAAACAACGATATAATACATCTCGTGCACGAATACGTATTGAAATTGCTTTTGGTAATTAAACAAAAGCAATCATATTTTACTATATACACACATATTTATATACATATATATATGTATATATATATAAATGTACAGATACATATATAACAAACTTTTAAACTTTCTAGGTATTCTAACAGCAAAGTGGATAATTTTTGAAAAGCCCATTCATTTTATGCCACACAATGCTAAGAAGGTACAAAACAAATATTGGTAGTTAATACTTTTAAAAATTCCCTATTCTAGGTTATACTAGCTGACATTGTACTACATAATTTTTTACGCCTACAAATTGCTAATGAGGAATGTGAAAATGAATCAATACTAAATCTGACAAGCATCGATCGCAATAATTTACAAACTGCAAACGCTGTAACACAACAAGCATTACAAAATAGAACACAACTTTGGTATTTCCTTAACATGATATAACAATCTAGCACTGAACATAAATAAACACACAATTATTATATTTACTTTTTTTATTTATTTTTTCTGCATTCTGTGTCACCAACAAAAGAATGTCCGCCTGGACGTCATCCACCTCTTCAGAAGACCGGCGGTTAAACTTGGCTCGCAGCAATGTAAAAAATCCGTCTTCATCTGACGGATTACTGCCAACGCCGTCATACTTTTGCTTCTTCCTCTCTACGACATCTTCGAAGAGGTCGTCCATTTTTCACCTCTTTGGCGTATTACGCTGCGGCGTTTCCCCCTCTGCGTCGAAGTCTTCGTTGACGTCGGATGTAGTACTAAAATGAGAATTAAAGGTAAAATTAATAAAAGCATAATTTTACATGAAAAATTTGCAATCACCTTTCTGCAACAACGGAGTCGCTCAAAAACGACATGGCTTCTTTCAACTTCCATGGCTTGCGAAAGCTGCTGCCACTGCCAGAAGGAGAAGAGTCATCACTGGCCTCCTTTCTGTTGCGGTCACATGGGGACTTGTTTTACAGTTGCAGGCTGCAAAAGCAAAGAGATTAATTTATTACATACATATTAATTTACATACATACATTAATTTACATAAATGCAAAGCACATAAAAGATAACTTAACTGTATTTTCCAGCTGAGAAGCTACTGCCAGAGAACTTATATTTGACAGAGAAGATTTTCACGCGAATATCAGTGTGAATTGTCAAAATCCAAGTGAATGTCTTGCAGAATGCCACCACGCCAGGGCTAACAGGGGAAATAGCGAGAGTGGCAAGTTAACAGAGCTGAGTGAGGTCGAAAGAAATTTAACAGCTTGTATTTTCTCATAAATGTAGAAAAATATACCTATTTTGGGTTGATTTTGACAATTTAATAAAAAGCAGAATAATTATAATACGATTGATAAAATGTATATTCATACTTATGCATGTGCATTTGTGAAATTAATGGCTGAAGCCGCCCCTTTTTTGTTATATGAATATGGATTTAATTAATGCACAAATGTGAGCATAATCCACCTGTTGTTTTGCCGACGGCATTACGTATTAGGAAATTTATGAATTTCGTTGGATATTGGAAAAATAAAGTCAAATAATAATAAAATTGGTTTTATGAATTAATGAAGAGTCCTCTTTTGTGTAATTTGTGTGTACGTACTTACATACATATGATATGATTAGATTTGCTATAATGGTGGTGCGCAAACGCAAATGCTAAAATGCCGTCGGCGATTTGCATTTGTTGACACATAATTTTTACGCTTTTATCTACATAAGTTATTCGCAAATTTTTTGAAAATTACTGCAAATCTTGTGTATGCGTACATATGTATGTATGTATGTACATATGTAGATTCATAAATGCATGGATATTAATTTAAAACGTTTTCTTCACTCAAACTTTGTTCATAGTTGAGCATTTAATATACATACATACATACATAGTAGGTGAAATTAATAGTCCCATATGTATGCATGTATGTAGCTACACATTTTATGTACGTAAATAGTACCCCAATAAATACATATATATATGTATATACATACAAACATACATTTATATATGTACATATGTATGTACATACCTGTGCATCGATATAAACCCCCATTTAACATAATACAAATATTTTACCCATTATACATATATTCTTATCTATGTATGTATACAAAATGCAGAACTAACTTTGTTCATATGTATGTGCCTATTTATATAAATACTTTAGATAAATATATAAAATCAAATGTACTCGTACTTACAAGATCATATAAATCAACCTTGACCTACATCACAAGCCAAAATATTACTTCAAGGACAAATGACGTCTTTGCACATACAAATATGCGCACATACTTACATATATTTATACATATTTACACATCAACGTGCGCACACTTCTGTCCTCACTTCCCGCAGCAACTGCTAAATCAACAGTTACACCGGCGCCATAAATCCTAAACCATTTCATTCATAAATTGCGCGTGCGTAAAACTCATTTCATTCATTAATTGCAGCACAACTTAAAATCTGCCAGCGAAGAACATTTTTCGCGATCTTGCAAAAATTTATAAATTTGAACATTTTCGTCTTCAGCTTTGCAAGTGCAGGGGCGCTGCCTATTTCTGGCCCAGTCCGGCAAATGTGTTGTTGAAAAATAAATAAAAATATGAATATTAGACATTCCTAAGCTAATACGATATTCTTTTACCAAATTCATGTCTAATTTATGAATATTTAATCATTATGAATGATTATATTGTAAAATACTAATAAAAATATATGAATGCATTCGGTATTATTTCGCAAAATCGGCCTTGCCTAGAGAAATACTCAGCACATCTTCATCACCTCAATACGCGCTGTGTACATTTGTATGAGCTTATACATATATGTATATATGTAAATATGTAGCCGAATTTTGTCGCATTTGAACAACAGTGTTGGTCATCATTGAATTTGCAAACCTTTTACTGCAATTTGTAGTCTTTATGAAAAGTAGTTACAGAAATTCATAATGAATTTTCACTTTTAATTTATTTAAAAAATGTGCCACACTATATCCCACCTTAATAAGAATTAAGAAGCCATATATTATTGATTTTCTCCCAGTTAAACGTCTCCTATTTTTACTTGGACCTACTGCGAAACGAATAGTATTGGCACCCAACTCTAATTTATGGTGGTGGTTTATTGCCTTCGTCTTGCAGCAGAATTGTCGGAAATCCGAGCAGAAGCAAACATTTAGGGCTCAAGGGTGGTTTGCGGGCACGTGAACAAATGTACGTTTGTATTTATTGTATGTATGTGCATAAAAATTTGCGTTTGTATTTTTGCTTGCAAGTAAGATGAATTTTAGGCTTCTATTTGTTTGATCAAATATTTTAAACATTAGTGGTATGTATTAAATTTAGTTTCGGAAAGCATACTAAATTATATTACATGTGATAACAAGTATCTAGTAAAATCAACAAATAAATATGCATTTGTTCATATATAAATTCTATTATACAGATTTTGTATGAATCAGAATATGATATGCGCCATTCTATGTACATACGTACATTAGTACATAAAATAAGAACATATTTACGTTCATTCATATATGTATGTATATATGTATGTATGTATGTACATATATGCATGTATGTTTGGAGAATATATACTTATGTAATATTTATGATTCTAGGTAAATAGATAAGAAACCTGTGAAGATTCAAAATTACTGAATTTATACCAACCAAATTGAATGTTAAAAAGTAAATAAATTGCTCATGTGGCCAGATTTACATGTGTACAAAGAACTACTTGCTATGCATTGTACCAAGTTTGAAAAATATTGCTTCATAAATTATTTTTATAAATTTAAGTGAATGAATTTTACCAAAATTTAAATAAATCTCCAGCTCGACCGATAACATAACAAAAATATATTAAAACTCTCGCTTTTTCAATTCTCGCTCTGGCACTGTTAGTTTTTTCGCTCTATCGCTGTCGAATCGTGGTGAGCATTCATAAGAAATATAGTGGTGAGACTCGATAAGAAATTAAGTACCCCTCAAAATCAGAGGAATGTGTGTCGGAATGGACTGGGATAAGGCTTCTCTGTCAATACACGTTCTCTGCTACTGCCTCCCAAGCCGCGTCTTTCGTCGCCTTAATTTTGTAGCTTTTGTTCCTCTTTAAATAGAGGCACTCATGCTTCCGCACAGCCTCGATCAATTTCTCGTTGCAAATCTCTAAGAAAAAAGAAATTATATGTTAATTTTGTAAAAAACAATTAAATATTTATACTTGCCTCCATATCCGCGCCAAATATCAAATGTTTTTTTCAAATGATGGCAAACGTCAATAGCACAAACGTCAAAACGAAACGTCACGCAAAACTCAAATTGGAAATTGAGTTACATAGCTTCTGGCGCAGGCCGTTCAATTTGGGTTGCTCGCATACAAGTTGTATGAGCATGATAAGCCTTTGACAGTAAATGGCCGGAGTGCGTGAATATTAGGTTAGGCTGTACGACTTCAGCTGCTGCACCTTTCAATGCGACTATTAATGCTGCTGATTTCTCGCGATCAGTCCAGAGGTTCTGTGCTGCTGCACAGAGCGAAAAAGTCACATAAATACCCTCTAAACTTGAAGAAATTCTAAATGATTTCTCTTTGGTTTTTCTCCAAGCTGACCCCCTCCTTATTATAAGTGAGAATATCTTTTTAATAAAATTCAGAAGACGTCATTGAAGAACTAAAGGAAAAAATGTTTAATACTATTAACAAGAAATATTTACGATATAAGAAGGCTTTCTTATTGATAAAATTAAAAAGAAATCTTGGATAAATGAAAACACTTTCCTCTTAATTAAATTAATAAGGAATCACTTGAAAATTAGACGGTTTCCTCCTAGGTTAAGTTATTAAGATATCTTCTCATTTTTATGATACTATATATATTTTTTGCTCGGTGTAAAAAAAAAATTTAATAAAACAAATTGTGAATATTTTTTAGAAAACTTTGTTTTTTTTTTTGTAGCTGATAATAATTATTTCAAACTTATGTACATATATTCCAATATTTTTTTGGTCTTTTAACTTTTATACCATTACTCAAAAAATAAAAATGAACTGGTGGACAATCTATCATATCAAAAGTAATAAGCCTGTGTTCTTCAATTTCACTTCCAATTAAATATGATTGGAATCTTTCAGATAAACTCAAATAAGCATGTCTTTTAACGACAATATAAACATTTTTGCTTTTTACCAAAAAATCGCAAATTTCGTTAATTTTAACAACATCTTTAGTAACAGTGACCATATATGTCCAATTTTAAAATTATGGCCACCAAAAATAATAGAGTATGTTCTGTTGTATGAATGGCTTGAAGTATTGCAGTTTTTCTAATTCTTTAAAAAATTTATACTCAGTATTAACAAATGAAAATGGTCGAGATATACAATGCAATATTTCTTTTAAAAATAACTCGTTACTTCTGTTTGGAACTAAAATTTTAATAATTTCTCTAATCGGAGTAGTGATACTTTCTGTTATTGAATTTTTAATATTGATGATACTTTTTTTATGTTATGTTAGTAGCTATTTTACTTTTTGTGTGGTTAATATGACCGTCAAATTTTAATTTGTAATCTATTACGAGACCCAGGTACTTAATTCTCTGTACGTTTTCCATTTCAATATTATATACTTTGATATATGTATTCAATATTTACAATGTTCTTTCTTGTTACTACCATGTATTTAGTTTTTTCAATATTAATTTTAAGTTTGTTAGCACATAGCCAGACATACAAAGCATCTAAATCAATTTGCAACTTCTCACTTATATCTTCTTCATTCTTTCCATTAATCAAAATTAATGCATCGTCAGCAAATAGTTTTATACAACTGAATTTTAAGACTGAATTAATATCGTTAAAGTAGATATTGAATAAAATTGGTGCAAGAACAGACGCCTGGGGCAAGCCAATCTTGACGTCCACTTTATCTGACAATGTCGAACCAATTAATGTTCTTTGCTTACGATTTGTTAAAAAATTTCTAAACCAATACAATTCAACAACTTTAATACCAACGCCTGATAGTTTTTCCAACAATATTTGTTGATCTATTGTTTCAAACGCTCTTTTTAGATCAAGGAAATGAGCAAAAGACAACACAAAAAGCAAAAAATGTAGAAGAGATCTACTAGTTTTTAAAAGAAATCCGTCTTAATAAAGTTGAAAAGATTCTTGTAAAAATAAGTACTTAGATACCCTTCTTAATAAATTGAAATAACTTTTTCGTTAGAATTCAGATGGAATTCATCTTAGTTTTGAATTTTTAACAGAATATTCGATTTTTTATAAGAAAAATTATGAAATAAAAAGATATCGTTTCATTCTAAACTGAATATATAGCTCAGTGTTTGTTTCGGGAATGTTTTTCATTTAATTCAGTAAAAAAGAGTCGCCTGCCTTATTTGCAAAAAAACCTTCACAGGCAATTATATTTGCAATTTAAAGAGGCAAACAAATTTAATTCAATGTGAACAAGAGCATCAGTAAAGTGCAAAATGCATGTGTCAATATGGTAACAAACGAAAGGTTACCTTTTAAATTTTTTTAATCGCAACCATTTAAGATTTTAACCGATCTGGTAGAACTTAATAAAAGGCACACTGCTGAAAATGTGAAAACGGAAGTGGAGAATATTTTACAGCAATTTGACATTTTAAATTCCCATATTTATTCGGTAACCACCGATAATGGTAAAAATATGGTGAAAGCAGTGGAGTTGTTTAATTCGCTTGACGATGAAAATGATGGTACCGAGGATATGGATGTAGAAGATATGACAAACAACATCAAGATTCTTTCAGCTACTTCCATAAAATGCGCGGCTCATTAGCTGTGAATGATTTTGTGGTGGAGTAATTGACCGATCAAAAAAAATAATAAAAAGTTTAAAAACCCCTTCATATATGTAGGTAAGTAGCACTAAATACAAAAGTGGCACAACTCAAAAACGCGAGTTTCAGTTAAAAATGCTAAAATAATTTGATTCTTTTAATGTGTACATATACAGTCCATCAAAAAGTGTTTGGCACAGTGATACCTTAACAATATTTGTAATGTTTTTTGCGCAAAATTGTTTTCGTTTATAGGCTGAATATTATATATGTATATATAATATAATTTTGGCGCGTAAACTATATAGCTCAGTGTTTGGTCGAGCTTCTCCTACCATTTGTGGAGTGCGTCTTTATATTATACCACAAATGGAGGGACCTACAATTTTGTGCCGACTCCGAACGGCAGATGTATTTAATGAGAAGCTTTTTCATGGCATAAATATCCTCGGAGATTTGCCATTGCCTGCCGAGGGGTGTCCGCTATTAGAAAAAACTTTTTCTATGATTAAGATTTTGCTTGCCCTGACTGAGATTCCAACCTCGAACTCACCGGCATATCGAGTTATAGCACGCACCGCTACCAACTCGACCACAAGCTGAACATTAAAAACTACTTTTTGTGTACAATATTCCATTTAGATGGCAGCTCAAGGCTAAATCGGCCCTTAATTGATGTAGTTACGTGGTGGAATTCACCGTTCAACATGCTTAAAAGCTTGTTAGCTTACAGATAATTCTGCGCTAAACACTTTGACGAAAAGGTTAATCTTTCTGTCGCTGACTGGTGAGATGTTCACGATTTGGTTAGAACACTAGATCCAATCAATCAAGCAACTCTAAAACTGCAATCTAGCCAATTATTTTTGGGGGATTTTTACATTCTGTGGATGCAACTGAAGCTACAAGTGCAAGCAAATGACTGCGATAACAATAAATTGTTATTCAAGTGCTTATAAAAGCGAAAAGATAAGCTACTTAATAGTCCTTCAGTTTATGGATGTTTGTATCTGGATCCTCGAATACGGCGATTATTCATTTAAAATCCTATAAAAATGATGTGATGGGACTTTGCACCATTTGAAGCAGCTTATTCGTCAGATCCTTAACTTGAAAAAGGGGTACCTTCCAGATATTTCACTTATTGAACTACAGTTACATCTTGGTTTGGCCAACATAGCGGAACTTTTTACAAAAAAGTAGCCGGCACTAATTAGTTGCGCAAACTGTATTTTTGATTCAATTTAGAAATGCCAAATTTTAATTTTTTTATGTAATTTTAAGAAATTTTTATATTATTTTATATAACATTACAAAGGCTTCTAGACAGCAAAGAAGTGGCAATGGCGAAACCGACACGGCGGAAGAAATAAGTTTATCCCCGAATAATCGAACTTCGGATGTAAGCTGGCCGGAAACTCAGTCTCAAAATTCAACATATCTGCTTGAAAACCTTCTCAATTCCATTGAAGTGTCTCCATCGGATGAAGAGTTCGACGATGAGTCTCATGATAATGAGTTGCAGAGAGCCAATCACGAAATCGAAAGCTAATGCACCAAATCAGGAAGATTTAGATGTTCCTATAATGGAATATTGAAAAAAAAGCAATACACCCATCCATATCTGGGGTCACTAGCACAAGTGCTTCACAAAACTCAAGCAACACAAGTCAGTGAGGAGCGCTCTTTTTCAGCGCTAAAACTTGTTTTAAGTGACTTAAGATGTAATTTATCTCCGGATATTTTGGAAACAATTTTATTTTTAATAGTTTTAAATAAAAAAATTAAATAAATTTATATTTTGGTTTTAAGCTTTCGAGTAAAATTATATGTACATACATTTTTCTTATTAATCGTATTATTTATAAATATGTATGTATGTATCTGAACATATGCTATGTAATCAACAGAAAACTTGCATAAGTATGTACAAATATTTGTTTCGAATCATGCTTTCATATGAAATAATACTAAAACTTATGAAAAATAATTCATCAAAATTTCAAGTAACTTTTTTTTTTTTTAATATTTTGAGTATGCAGTTTTGTAGCCATTCAATTTTAGTGTGGAGAAGTACTAGTTTTAAATTTCTATAAAGCACAGTTGATTTTTAACAATTTTATTACTGACGTTGTTACGCAATTTCTTCCATGTGGAATGAACGGAGCAACGGCATTAGTAAAAAAATTTACAAAAATCCTACCGATTTGAAAGTTGCACATTGTTACAAAAAAATTAAATGTGCTACAAAGCTGCATACTCAAAAATAGGTCAGTAGTTCTGAGAAAAAAGTTTCCAATTTTGATGCATGTTTAAACATTTTTTATTTTAATTTCCTACAAAGTACAGAACTTGAGCTTATATGCTATACATATTTGTTATCATATTTGAGTGCATGTTTTGACGCACTTACTCAAAAAGCGGTGTGTTGTTTTAAAATTTTCGATCTGGCAAATAACGCTTATTTTTGATCAAAAAAAAAAAAACTCGAAAAATAATCATTATTTTTGATGAAAAAAATAATAATCAAAATAGTAATCAATAGTTGTTATTTCCGATCAAAAAATTACCACTCATAAAATAATGATTATATCTGATCAATAAACAGGAACGCACAAAATAAGCATAACTTCAGAGCGAAAAATGAGTTTTATTTTTGATCAATATTAAATATTAAAATGCTGAAAGTCCTTTTACTTCTCAAATCGTATGTCATGAGACAATTTATTTAAAAAAATTCAAAGTACACTGAACACTTAGCTTAGAGCTTTATTGAGTTTGGACTGTCCGAAGCAATATCGGACGAGAACCGCACTCGCCAAAGGACCGCTGCTAATTGTTCATTCATCGATCAAATACTCATATTTATAGCGATCGCAACTGTCAAGACACAGAGTTGGAGTATTACAGAGTTGCATTAGAACTATAAAATAAGTACAGAGTGTTTAGATACATAAAAATAATTACACAGAGTTGCATTAGAACTATCAAATAAGTAAATGGTAGGAAAAAAAATATTGATGAAATAGGATCGCTACAGTCCCCCCTAGGATACTGAAGTCGACGCGACGAAGTATACTATGTGGTCTTTCGAGGTCGTCCTCTGCGCCGCATCATATTAACTGGAGCCTCATATTCATCACTGGAACTCCGGAATGGTTTTAATGAGGATGCATGGTAGGTGCCCAAAGGATGTTGCTGGCAACTTTTCTGCCCAAGTGTGATGCTATTTACCGACCAATATCGCTGACAATCAGTACAATTATGGACATGTTTTCCAATATCCTTGCGGATTCCTGGCCAATAATAGCGTAACGTTATTTTGTACGTTGTTCGGTCGATTCCATAATGACCCTCGGTGTCCTTATTAAGATAGGGGTCCAATATAGCTGGACGCTCGGACTTAGGAATGACCAATTGTGCATCTTCGCTGTCTTCGTCGTTGTAACAATACAAAACTCCATCATTCATCGTACATCCTCTCTTGGACCAATGTGCCGCATCATCTGTTTGATTCTCGAAACAGTTGATAGTGGCTTTAAGATCAGGATCCCTAAACTGGCCTTCTCGAATATCCTTCGCTCCTCGTCGCGGAAGGTCAATGCTAAAAGAGCATACATCGCAGGATGTCTGATTGTCATGGTTTTCTTCACATGAAGGCCGTGACAACGTGTCAGCTATAACATTAGTTTTCCCTGGCTTGTAGTCAATATGTATGTTGTAGGGTTGTATAAACAATGCCCATCGAGCTAGGCGTCCAGTGGGTGATTTAATTGTCATTAACCGTTTCAGCGGCCGGTGGTCCGTGTTGAGCGTTACGTTGGACACTTCGATATATCCACGGAACTTCTGGACAGCCCATACCATTGCAAGAGCTTCTCGCTCAATTGTAGAATAATTTTGTTCAGCTTTCGCTAACAAATATCAACATTCCACCTTGTCACACAAGAAAAAGAAGAAAACAATATAGTTAATGCCTGTCAGGCTTATAACTCTCCGACGACTGGACTTCTGACAGTATATCAACGACGGTTACAAAAGATTTATAAAACTAAGGCAAGTATTTGGTTTAACAAACAATGTCTAGCATCAAACGTTACACCAAAATTTGCAAGAATTATAATAAAAACAAAAACGGAAGCGAGCCGAAAAACTTTCTGGAAAGCTGAAAGGGACTTTGTAAAGAATGAAGTAAGAAGTTTGTACGCTAAGAAGGATCGATCAAACGAGGAATTACTTTCTATTCACTTAAGACTGGCGGACATTATACCGATAGACATTCTCATGGACCTATTCGAACATATAAAAACGAACACTGAGCACGTAATGAAGCGGGTATACAAAAAAAACTTCAAAACTAACTAGGCCATATAGAGTAAAAGACAAGACACAAAGTCATGACTTTCACACCAGACTACTGAATCTTGCAAATATATCCATCAGCGAGGAGGAAACCAAACTATTGGAGAAAGGACTTAAACACAATAACAGGATAAGGATAGCGGAACAAGCTATTATAGATACGGAAGTAGGAATATCGTTGCAGCCAAGTGAGGACCAAGAAGGCACACATGCAGAAATATTATATAAACCCAAATTAAAACAAATGAAATCGTTGAATGTAGCCACGAAAGTAACATTATGAAGAATTTAAAACAGAAATTTAGGAAGAGCAACATAATAACGACAAAGGCGAATAAAGGCAATACAACGGTACTCATGAAGAGAGAGGAATATATACAAAAAACTAAAGCACTAATAGGATAAATTAAGTGCAGAGAGATTAGAGAAGACCCCACGGACAGGTACCAAATAGAGATAAAAATGGCTATAAAAGGAGCGAGCAATATTATAATCCCCCCACATAGCACACTTATTAAGCCAAATGAATCCGGCAGCACCAGCACTGATAGTGCTTCCAAAAATCCACAAACCGGACACTCCAATGAGACCCATAATTAACTATAAGTCGGCTCCTGCTTATAGACTGTCCAAACATCCAAAAATGTTGTTAAATGATAACTTGGAACTGCGCTACGAGCAAATTGCAGCAAACACGACGGAACTCATCCATAAACTGGCAAACGTGAAAATTACAAAGCAAAGCAGGCTAGTATCATTTGATATTAGGGACTTATACCCATCGATCCCACAAACAAAAACAATAGATATGGTCCGGAAAGCATTACCTGAAAAAACGAAGGACCAGATAAAAACAACCCAAATCACAAATACATTACGAACTACACTGCGACAAAATTATTTTAAGTTTAATAATAAAATATACTCGGAATGGGAAATCCAACCTCGGCCATCCTCATGAAGGTATTTATGCAAGAACTAGAGGGACAGTATATGGAAGATCTAAAAGCCCAGTTAGGCGTAGTATTATATGCAAGGTACGTGGATGACATTATCTGCGTGATCAACAAGGATCATGAAGAGCAGATACTGTAGTATCTAAACAAACAACATGGATGTATAATGTTTACGATGGAAATGGAAAAGAAGGGAACAATAAATTACCTGGATCTGACGAATAAGATAGACAAAATTTCCCAAAAACTTGATTACGAAATTTACAGAAAACCGACAGCTACAGACACCATAATACATAACACATCCTAAAGAACACAAACACGCTGCTATAAGACAACTTACATAAAAAATGTATGCAATTCAAAAAAGAAACGACAGAGAGCTAGACGAAAAAACTTGGACAGTAATAATTTATACAGGAAAAATGACATACACACTTGCAAATTTTTGCAGAAAGTATAATATCCACACGGCGTTCAAAACTGGAAACAACCTGGGAAGGATACTTAAAAGCAGCACGAATGAAGAAGGCGTGTATAACCACTAGGATAGGCGTAGTTGTTATAAGGCGTTTTAAATCCTCGAAAGCCGTTTGTTGCTTCATGGTCAACTCATAGTCGACGGGTTGCGGAGGTGCAAAAAGTTGAGAAGTGTTCTCCGGTGTAGTTTCGCCAACCGGTAAGGAACTTCTAAAAATCTCCTGTACGGAGTGTGGTGAGTAGTCATTCGACTGTGAGCGTTTGCTCGTTACTGATGGACCGTAGTTTTTCTCTAGACAAACCTCTGGAGTATTAGCGGCATTTGGGTTCGTGTTGTACTTTTCGACGTAGTTGGAGTGCTCGTTCTTAGCTTTAGTACTAGGCGACTGCAAAAACCCTGTTACGATGTGTGCACCCGCTATGTCGATAGCAGACGGTAGATCACTAATGCTCGGTTTTGCAAAGTCATATTTCACTTTTGTTTCGTCCTCAAAATACCAAAAACGTTGTGCCATATTAAAAACTATGTCGCTTGTTCCATAAAGTCTGCTTCATAAGGGTTCGATTCTTCGTTGCGTAAAGATATAAATTGGATTTTTCGTTCTCTGTTACCAATTCTGACGTTACAAATTGAGGACAGCACCTTTTGTGTTGTAGTAGTGCCCTCTGCCAGTGTTACATCTGCCATAACATCTTGAAAGACGCAGCCTTTGCTCGATAACATTTTCTTCAGATTTGCACTGGCTACACTGGTTTTCGCTCCAGTATCAAACAACGCTTCCCCTGACATACCAAACATCGTAATATGGACCGTTGATATTGCTCTCCCAAAAAAGTGGTGGACACACTGTTAAACGATAAATACTGTGGACTCTCCTTGATGTGTCCCCTGCATTTTGGGCAATTTGCGCGTTACACGCAAACGCGGCTACACGCTTAACTTGCGGCGCTGCCATGCTCGTACTTGCTGTACTCAATTGCTGTCGGTGTTGTGCCTGCTGCGACTGTTGCTCCTTCTTTTTCTTAAAGCAAACATCTACAGTATGACCTCGTAGCCTGCAGAAAGAACAACGCTTTGCGCTGTTAGAATTTTCAGGTTCCTCGGTAGCTGTCGGCAAAAGTTGCTTTGCTTCCGCCAAAAATAATTCCGTATCTCGGCAACGTGCTATAAACTCATCAAATGTCACAAATGTAATTGTACTGCTTCGCTAATGGTATCCATTAACTGCGAAAACAGCAATCGCTTCCTGCAAATAAAGCTGTCCGTAGCTTCACGAGCAGTTTCCTTTGGTTCAAAAATGCTTCAAAATATTTTCCAATCCGGCGTTAGAGGCGAAAATATAGTGCGCATCAATTCAGTGGCAGCGGCGATCGTTTTCAGGAAATCCTTTACGCCAATCCTCCACGTAGCGGCATATTCCTCCAGCAATAGCGACATACCGCGCAAGGCGTCGGCGTCGGAAATTGCCTCTATGTCTTTGTCGTTATAGCGGTAATAAATTCTTCCACTATAGCGGGATCCCGTGGCCCTCGGAAACGTGATGTACATTTCGTAAATGAACCGCCTTTTTTACTGCCTGATATCGCAACTAAAATTTGCGTAAACTGCTCCGTTGAAAATGTAGCCATGCTTGTCGGTGAGTTACGATTGGAGTTGTTCGTGGCCATAAAGTTGGGCACCAATAAAATGCTGAAAGTCCTTTTACTTCTCAAATCGTATGTCATGAGACAATTTATTTAAAAAAATACAAAGTACACTGAACACTTAGCTTAGAGCTTTTTTGAGTTTGGACTGTCCGAAGCAATATCGGACGAGAACAGCACTCGCCAAAGGACCGCAGCTAATTGCTGATTTATCGATCAAATTCAAGATTGATAAATAAGAGATTGCGCCTTGCGCAGGTCCTTTAAATCTGATGCTTACGATGCCTGGTATGCAGTTTTGTTTCTTATTTATTTATTTTTATTGAAATGTGTAAGTTAATTGGCTGGCAAGAGCATATCTCTGCATTATTCGAGAACATTTTTTGCAAATATTTATGGCCCATTCAACTTTTTCGACTGTAAATACTGCATACTAAGGAACGATGACATGCACGAGCCTTACAAGGACATGGGCATGCTACAGCGGAAAAAGATCGCCGGATGGAAGAAAACGCTCCAACAAGTTATAAACAAGTTAAAAATAGTTTATACAAAAAAATTGGGTACTAAAAATAAAGTCGATAATATTTCATTTCTTGAATATTTTTGTTAATAATTGACAAACTCATTGAGCTCAAGGCCAGTTTATAAAAGATGTTATTTGGAAAAACAACAACAGTTTATAAATGGTAGAAGTTAAAGTACTACAGTAAAACCCGGTTAAGTACCTCACGAAAAATTTCAACATTTTAAGGTACTTAGGCGGGTTGGGTACTTAAAAGAACCCGCTTAAGTAACTCGATGTGGGTACTTAAACGAACATAATTATTTATGTACATATGTACATCTTCTTGTTAACTTACATAAATTAATCCTCGAGTTAAACATAACCATTTAATGAACTATACGTACATATTTTAAAATCAAGATCGTAGCATTATTTGAACACATAAAGGAAAACTTTATTAACGAAACAAGTTAAAGCAATATTATGCAATTATGCGTTTGCAGCTTCCTCCACTTATTTGCGATTCCTCAAAATCCTATTTATGGTTAAAATATCACACTTGAAATGTTGTGCAATGTCTTTTTTCGGTTTTTCATTAAACTTGTGATTTTTCGCCCTTTGCCAGGCATTTCGGAAGTTTTTAGATTGAATTCGTTTTGACAACTAGCGATGCTCGATAAACTAGCGGTGAAACATATACATCAATGGGATGGAAGTGCATTTTCACTGACGGGTCCAAACACGATCACTCTACTGCTTTTGCTGTCGTTGACAGTAACGGCAATACGATTAAGGCCGGTACACTCGCTCATTTCTGTTTCGTTTATACGGCAGAAACAGTTGCTATACTTAACGCTATTGAGTATGCCTCAATAAACAAAGGAAAATTTATTATTCTAACCGATAGTATGTCAACCATATCTGCGACACAAAATATCTGCAATAACAACGCCCTGATTAACGCAATAAGAAACAAGCTTTTACATAACACCAAAAAGATAAAGATTATCTGGATTCCCGGGCATTCGGGAATAAAAGGAAATGAACTTGCGGATAAAAGAGCCAAAATATAAATAAAATTAATAAATATCTTAAAGTAATTGGAATACTTGACAAAATCTGAAGCAACAATTTAGAGTTAAAAAAAAAAAACTTAATTAACCTAATAAAATCTCTTTAAGTATTACTTATACGTAAAATAGCTGAAAGCCTTGGTAGCTATAGCTCTTAAGTAGAATAATAATTGGTATTATTGTTTTTACTCATAATAAATAAATAAATAAATATAATATTCGGTCCCTGAAACAAAGTCAACTCAATCTCGTCCTATATATGGTGCTACTCCTAACAAATTTTTAAATATAATACATACTTATATGCTAAATCAGGGAAATTTAAATCGATGAAATTAAAATGACTACCGCGGCTGGCTCGAAAAAATTCCAGCCGAGTGGCCCAATTTTCGAACAAATTTTGCAGCAATTAAGGCCGTATGTCAGCAATAACGCGCCGAATATTATCTTCCAAGGCGTCAATCGTCTCGGGCTTTTCTGCGTAGACAAGCGACTTCACATAACCCCACAAATAGTCCAGCGGTGTTAAATCGCACTATCTTGAATGCCACGCCACAGGCCCTCGATGCGAGATAATGCGCTCACCAAAAGTTTCTTTCAATAAATTGATTGTTTCGTTGGCTGTAAGGCATGTAGCGCCGTCTTGTTGGAAACAAAGGTAGTCCTCCAATTCAGGCACGAAAAAGTCATTAATCATGACTCTATAGCCTTCCCCATTGGCTGTAACATAATGGCCAGCTTCATTTTTGAAAAAATATGAACCAATGATTCCCTCTGCCCATAGAGCACACCAAACAGTGACTTTTTGATGTTACGGCGTCTCAACAATGGCTTGTGGATTATCATCACTCCAAATGCGCCAATTTTGTTTATTAACGTACCCATTCAATTAAAGTGAGCTTCATCGCGGAACATCGCGTTATTTTTGTTATAACTTTGCACGATTTGCAAACGTTGTTCTGGAGTAAGTGTGTTCATTATGAAATGGCAAACCAAACTGAGTATAAATCAAGTAGCAGTCTAAAAGAAACACCAGGTCTATATATAAGCTTTATAAATATGTGCATAAGTACCAGAAGAAATATCTGATGACTTTGGTAAATAACTTTCAACATAACTAAATAAAAGTTTAAAATGTTACAAGAATACTTTTGAGTTTTTTAATAAGCTGAAACTGGATATTTCATTTTAAACAATTTCTCCTTATAATATTAATGCAAAGCTAATTTACGTTTGCTTTAACTCAATAACAAATTAATCAGAGCTGTAGAAATTGTTTATCTGACTGATCTCTAATGCCTAATGGAGTAGTGTTTTCTTTTCAAATTTTAATAATAGGAATTAATCTTTGCTATTTTGATTTCCATGAATGCAATGCGGAAATTAAATAACGAAATTAAATAATAAAGATCTACATAAATCAGCTCTGATCAAAATTCCCTAAAGGCGTAATGGTGTTTTAAGTAATTTATGTATGTGCAATTATGTACAGATGATCTCAAATATCGAGAATAACAAATTATTTTATTTTTTTAACCAAATACTTATAACCAAAACACGAAACAAGTTTTTACGGATTATTGTGACCGGTCAGGTAATCAGTAAGGCACCTTATGTTGGCTCTATTTGGCAGATTAAAGTCCATCCTAGCAAATCATTAAAACCAAGTACTTACTGCGTTTTAAATTCAGCCACTCAGTGACTAAAAGTCTCTATGAAAACTAACTTAATTCCCAAAACGTTTCCAATTGTAATTAATATTTTGATGCCATGTCCATAGGTCTTGATATTTATTTATAAAGTAGTTCTATGTTCTTTTATTTCTTAGTTTTATTTTTAGTTCTTTTATTGAATACCATCAGATATTTATTGAACATAAATATGTGCTGAGGACCATGCCAGTAACGACTGTAGCGTCGCAGTTGAACAAGAACAACAAAAAACTTCCAATTTTTCCTAACGTGTTATGCCTGTATTTTTACTAAATTTTTAAGTACCAGACTATGGAGGCATACATATGTTATTATATTACGGTAAAGCCCATTTCTGGCCAAAATGATTTTTAGAGAGACAGTAGTCTCTAGAAGTATTTGCCTTGGTTGGAGTAATTGAGCTTGTTATTTTCAAGGTTGACCGAACTAAGGTTTGGATTATACGTTCTTGTAAACGGAATAAAATTAAGCTTTTGTGTACTCAGAACGTCAGACAAAGTGCAGCCAAATTTTCCCCTGACAATGATAATTCATTGCTTCTATTTTACATTTAAAATGTAAAAATAAAAAATAAATAGTTTAGTGAAAATTTATAAATTATGTACATATTTATATTTGCATGTGTATGTACAGAAATCTACTGCGATTTTTTCCAAGCACTGTTGCCGTTTTAACTACGATCGTAGTTTTTCACTTCATTTTAATGGCTATCATTTTTGCACTCCCTCCTTGACCATATCACTTCGATTTTGAGCGCCTAGAATTTACAAAAAAAATGGTTTTATTCATACTTTGAGGACCTCAAAAGTACGGCATTCACTTTTGATTTAAATGCCTACTCAATTGAAAAAAAATTTTAATTTCAAAGATTTTTGGTTTCATGTGTTTAAAATCAAAATTCATTGTACCCAAACCAAGGCGAATTTAACAAGGAGCCAGCTGGTTTTTTCGCTTTGCAGGACTGAATGTCAAAGGGCTTCGTTCTGATTAGCTGGCGATGTAAATCATCTACAGAAATTTGACATTCAGTCCAGCAAAGCAAAAACAAAATACATGGACGCCTTTTACTTATATACGCTTACCACCACCTTGACAAATTCAACTTGACCCAAACATTGGAACTTTTGGTTGGAGCGTTTTTAAGTTAACCCCACTACTAAAAGTTTTTTCTCTCAGCAAAAAATTCAAAACGAAATAAATTAAACGTAGGCACCTTTAACTTTCTAATGCTAATAAAAAAATATTTTTATAGCGACAATTTCTTGAATTAGATTCCATCTTAAGACTTATTATTAAAATACACTCGTAGCAAACAGTGATGTGTAATAATTGTTCTTTTTGAAATTTATTTTCCAGTATGATTAGATAGTATAAGTATCAGGATTTTGATATGGAGAATGAATTCTAACCAGCACCTTAGGTATTTTACTTTATTTATGTACATACGTTATTCAATATGAATGCAATTATTGTTCTGTTTGTAACTATTATATAATAAAAACTGAATTATAGAAACTGTAGTAATGCATAAAAACGAATGTAACAAAATTTTGCTTAATTTGTTACATATCGAAACTGGTCTTCGATACAAAAAATCCCATCGCTGCGTACCTGTAACATGCAACATATAAATACTTATTTGTTGAAAAGAAATAATAATAAAAATATGTTTTATTATTAGTAAAAAAAAGAAGGTTCCAAAAAACAATTTTATTTATATGTTTTAGTTTTATTTTTTATTTACATAATTATACATTTTTATTTTTTACTAAATTTGTTCATTTAATTTCATGACTTGTTGAAAATTAAGCCAAAAAAAGAAATAAATACAAGAAAATTAAATTGAGTTGTTTATTTTCTGGTCGATTAAAATTTGTTTTGGGTCTGGAGGTGATTTCGTTATTGTAAGAAACAAAAATATGAATTATACATACATATGTATGTACATTAGACCTGGCGCAATTTTTTTTTTTTGAATCTCATGTGTGGGTATCGATAGAATTAAGCCATTGGATGTCAAAATCATTGTGTAAAATTTTCAGGTCAATCGGAATGTGCCAAGTCGTGCCCTAATGAGGTCAAAGGTCACAACTTACCAAAAACCAGCAAAAACATGAAATTTTTTTATTCCTATAAATATATACATAAATTTAAAAACATGAATAATTTTTAATTTATTACGCATCCATATAATGATCAAAATAAATATTCTTTCAGTTGAAATTTTCATTTAACATATCCTTTGTGTAGTTAGAGTACACATTTTTGTGCTACTGAACGAACACAAGAAGTGCTCGCGAATTAACAGTATTGTGTCATTGTCTCATTTAGTTGTGTGACATTAAGATAAACGAAGTTATTCTAAAGTTTCATATTGTGGAACAATTATTATCAGTTTAACAATAAATCAATTTTTTCTTAAATTTATTAATAATCATGGCTTCACAAGCAAGTCTAACTACGAGACGACTGAGATCTGGTGACGATAATGTGTATTTAATAGGAAAGTGTGAACCTAAAATAGTTGGTGTGAAATTGCCTTCTAATAAGCAAGTGTTGCAGTTCTTTTTTTATAATACACGCTATAAAAATAAAACAATTAATGAAAGTGCACGAAAAGTGGTGAAGGAAATCCTACCATTTTGGGAGAAAGGTCGAATACCGACACCAAATGAAAGAACATGTGTAGCAAAAGTTATTAAACTTTATAATGAGTGGAGGTCAGTGCAAAAACATACAAATCCAAATATGCAAGTCATACTCAAAAAAGGGCTGAATTCATTGATAATTTAAATGACTTATTTGACATTGAACACGTTGATGCCCTTAAATTAATAACTCTTGAGGAAGACAGAACATTTTTAATTAAACAACGTGAGAAAGGGCGTGTGGGCAGCATGACTTGCGTAGATAAAAATCTTGAAAATAAAGAAAAGCGGAAAACTAAAAGGTTGGAGAATGAACTGCGACGAGTAGAAAAATATAGAATTATATTTACTTGCATGTATTATGTCTTCATTTACTTAAAAGAATTTTCGTTTTAGATCTCAATACAGTATGTTCTTATTCCGATGATAGTGAGCATGACATTGTCGAGGTTGCGCAGGTTTTCAACATGTCAGACAGCAGTGAGATTGCCAAACGCTCTAATAAGCCAAATAAAGTGAATGGAAAAACTAAGTTCATTGACGACAGAATGTTAGCTTGTATGGATGCCGGTAGTATGTCGTCTCCATTTGCGATTCACTTTATTTCAGCCACTGCAAAAGCATTAGGACATGATTTAAAGGACCTTGTTCTCAATTGCACGAGTTTGCGTAAACAGCGCAAGGAATATCGTCGGCGTCAATGCAAACAAATTATGGAGAGTTTCGAGGTTATTAAAAATAATTTGATTAATTTTTCTGTTATTTTGATTCCTAGTTTTATAGATTCCTGAAACTTTTGTTTTACATTGGGATGGCCAACTACTCCCCGCTATAGCTGGGAAACTGAAAGTTGATCGCTTAGCTATTGTGCTTACTTCTGAGAATATTGAAAAATTAATTGCGATTCCTATCATCGATGGGGGATCTGGTGAAGCGATTGCCTAAACAATATTTGATTATTTAGGCACAATGAACATGGGCAATTCAGATGGTGTGCTTTGATACAACTGCCACAAATACTGGCCACAATAATGGGGCGGAACAATCATGTTGCAGAACTTTTATTAAAAGCAGTATTTGAACTGAATTTCGGAAAAACGAGTGGTCCAGAAGTTCCAATTTTTGAACGTTACGCACGCGCATGGAAAACTTTTAATATGAATGAATTCAGCATTGGTATGAACGATGAAGAAGTTGCACACGTTATAAGTACTGAAGAATGTCAAGAAAGTAAGAAATTTCTTATTGATTACCTATCAAAAAATCATATTCGCCACGATTATAAAGAGCTGTTGCAACTTGCATTGATTTTTCTTGGTGGTAGCGATGAGAAGGTCCATTTTCGTTCACCTGGAGCAACGTCACATGCCCGTTTCATGGCCAAAGCTATATATTCATTAAAAATATATATGTTTCACGCACAATTTGAAATGACGTCCAGAAATTTGAATGGCTTTCGCAACGTGTGTATTTTCCTTGTACGTATTTATATTCCATACTGGTTTAGAGTCGTGAACGCAGTTGAGGCACCACGCCTAGATTTGCAATTGATCAAAGACTTTGCAGGCTATTACGATTCAAAAACATCTATGAATTTTTTACAATACGATCCATCAACTTGGAGTGTGAGAGACGATTATTTGCATGCGGTTAATAATATAAGAAGCATGACTGTGGTTAATGACCCTGCCGAAAGAAAAGTGAAGCTAATAACAGACTTCAATCGATCATTGACGCACAGTGAAGAAGACAAGCAATATTTGTTGCACATTGTAGAAAATTACCGCAAAAATTATCCATCATATACAAAAAACTCATTTATGTAAAGTTAATATATATAAAAATAAAATTATAAATTAAATTTATAAGAAAAAAAAAATTTCATGTTTTTGCTGGTTTTTAGTGAATTGTGACCTTTGACCTCATTAGGGCACGACTTGGCACATTCCGATTGACCTGAAAATTTTACACAATGATTTTGACATCCAATGGCATATTTCTATTGCTACCCACACTTGAGATTCAAAAAAAAAAAAAGTCTCATATAAGCTGCGCCAGGTGTAATGTACATACATACATTTAAGTGATCGATTATAAGTTCATATACAGGTAAGGCTACAATGAATATTTTTAAATTCAGTTATTTAATTGGCAAAGTAGTCAACTAAGCATTAAGACAGATATAATTTAATAAGTGAGTTGGTACTCTTGATATATGTATGTATGTATGTATGTACATACATATCTATGTATGTACTAGATGAAGACGGGCCTAATTATTTTTCGAGTTCGATTCCGGTGGCGGGGTATGATTTTTGATATTCTTGTTTTTTAAATAATTATATTAACTATTACTGAATTATATCTGTAATAAACTGCGCTTACTCAATAAAATCAGTATGCGTTCCATCCTCAAAGCGAACAGACGTTCTAGTTTCTGAAGACATTTACGTATACTAACCGACAATAAACAAAAGTGCGAAAAACACAAACAAAGAAGTGAATTGAGAAGTGATACTCATTTAATTCCAATCATACAAAAACAACTCCCTAATATAGTATTTACTAAGACTCCATTAAAATATTTCGTCATAAAACCGTATTAAGCCAACATGAACGAACCGCCAGACTACTTAATGAAACCACCGAATATCCCATCACTCCAATGGGATAATTCAATAACTTTGAGTATAACATCAGAAAGTCCAATATACTTAACAATGACACGTACAAATAACTAATTAAAAAAGCGATTGACGCAACGTGCGGCGAAATCGAACTGTGCAAAAAAATAAGAAGTGGTCAAATACTTATGCAAACCAAAAACAGCAAACAAGCACACAAGCTTTGCACTTTAACAGCCTTATCAAATACCATTACAGTGAGCATTGCTTTACACCCAACGCTTAATTATTCTAAGGGAATTATATACTGCAATGATCTAAGAGATATCCCTGAAAAAGAAATTCTCGAAGAACGCGCATCCCAAAACGTGTGTGAAGTAAAAAAAATTTACAAAAAAATAGACAATCAACTAAAAGAAACAGGACTCATAATTATAACATTTGCCTCATCTTCTTTGCCGAATAAAATTAACATTGGCTATCTAAGAATTCCGATTCGACCATACATCCCGCTCCCTATGCGCTGTAAGAACTGCTTAAAATATAATCATCTTGCCAAATTCTGTAAAGCTCAAAGAGCTTGCTCTAACTGCGCAAATCACTACCACCTCGATGAAGAAAACAACGAAATATGTAAAGAGAACCCGAAATGCGTAAACTGTGATGCTAACAAGCTCACAGACACAAATCATAACGCCTTAGACAGAAGATGCCCTATATTTTTAAGAGAAAAAGAAATACAAGCGATAAAGGTTACATCAAATGTTGACAACAAAACTGCTAAAGCCATCTACAGAGAACGTCATCAATCCAATAACTCCAGCTATTCTGCTATAGCAAAACAACAGGAGCGAAAACCATCATTCGATATTCACCACACCACCCAACAGAACACCCAAAGCAACCAACAAACATCACATAGCACAACAACAGTCAAACACCCGAAACCAACTCCAACGCCAACAACAGATGATACCATGCATGCAAGTTCTCCAGTCACAGACAGAAAAATTATACAGTACACCGATATACTTACCGAAAGCTCAGATAACGAGCCACCAGCCACATCAAAACAGAATGTTTAAATACTACCAAAAAACACACCTAAACGACTTATATCCAAAATAAAAAGAATTAACTCTACAATCAAAACGAAACAAGCATTAAAAACTACAACTAATAGTAAGAGATCTGACATCGAGTACTCTGACCCATTCGAATAAATACTAAGCATATTATACCATACATTATTTGTAACATATAATATATTTTCCTCCTTGTAACCCAATACTAACAAATACAAACCTAATGACAGCTGCGCTAAAAGTTTTACAGTGGAACATAAGAGGTTACTTAAACAACTATAACGAATTGCAATTGCTTATTAAAAAAATTAAACCACAAATAATAAATTTGCAAGAGACTCATCTACACGACAACATGATAATACCTACCCCTATAAACTTCAAAATTTACCGATCTGCTAACCCTCGTAATTCATTTGCCGGGTCTGCCACATTAATACATAATTCCATACAACACCAAGTTTCCAACACAACAACCAACAAGTTCGATATTATAACTGTTACCATTCAATCTAAAATAAAATTCTTCAACAGCTCAGTATACATCTCCCCGCACATACCATTCAGTTTAAAATACCTCCAAGGCACCCTAAACACAACACAACTTCCACACTTCATCTCGGGCGACTTTAACAGCTGGCATGCTAGCTGGGGATCGCCTAAAAGCAATAAGAGAGGAAACACAATCTCCAAATTTATCGCACAGTCATCACTCACTCTCTTGAATGACGGCCGCCCCACGCACTACACAACACACCACACCTTCACACATGTTGATTTGACGCTCTCATCTCCTAACATAGCCATACAAAGCGAATGGGAAATTGCAGACAATCTCTCAGGCAGTGATCACTTTCCCTTAATTATTTCTCTTTTCCCCAACCAAAATCCCATACCGAATATAAAGCGACCTAAGTTTAATATCAACAAAGCTGACAGGGAGAAATTCAACTCCATGACAAACGAAATAAGTTCAAACAAACCCACTAGTTCTAACATTAATAAAGAAGCTGCTAACATTCAGAGAATAATTCTACATAGTGCTACTCACTCCATTGCCCAAACTATGTACACTGAAAAAAAATCAGTTCCGTGGTGGAACAAAAAACTCCAAAAACTAAAAACGGATAGAAATCGATGTTGGAATGTTCTTAAAAGAAACATATCTTTAGAAAACATTATAAAATATAAAAAAGCTAATCACCTTTTTAAGAAAGAACTTAAATCTTCAAAATCTAAGTCAATGAACGAATTTACATCGAACCCTAGGAGTCCCACTGGACAAGTGTGGTCAACTATTCGACGATTTTGTGGACTTAGGTGTTTCCCAACGATGCACTGTATCAAAAACCAAGGCAATATACAAAGCGCTATAACCGATCAACTGCCTATTGCCAATTTATTCGGACAACACTGGTCAAAGGCATCAGACAACAGCAAGGTTTCTCCCTCTTTCCTTCAGAACAAACAACGGTCTGTCTTCACAACATTCAATTTTATCATAGATAAAGCCGCACATCACATTGAAAGCAAAATCACTCCGATTGAGCTTTCCATGGCGTTGTCCAAACTGAAAGGACACACCCCTGGAATCGATAGAATATCGTACCCAATGATAAAAAACACCTCAAGTCCCGTCAAACTGCGAATCCTTTCACTCTACAACATCATCCTCGACAACTACCTCCCTCAAATCTACAAAAATAGCCTAGTAATCCCCATCCCAAAACCGAATTTAGACAAATCCGCTATTGACTCTTACAGACCCATTTCATTAAACCCTTGCTGCGTAAAGGTTTTAGACAAGATTATAGGAAATAGGTTATGGTGGTTTATTACAACTAATAAACTACTTCATAGCCATCAAATCGGATTTAGGAAAGGGAAATCGGTGTCTGATTCTCTAATTTACTTAGACTATCAGATCGCGCACTCCCTTCATTTTAAAAAACACATATCCATCATATCGCTTGACTTTTCTAAAGCCTTCGACAAGATCGGCGTACATACAGTTCTTGATCAACTAATACTATGGAAAATCGGTCCAAAAATATTTAATTATGTTAAACAGTTTATGACAAACCGAAAAATTAGAGTAAGAGTCTGTCAATATTTATCACAATCCTACCCACTTCAAAACGGCATCCCACAAGGCTCCCCCCTATCAGTTATTCTTTTTTTAATTGCTTACAACAAACTTTGTGGTATCCTCTCCTTACATAAAGAGCTGGACTTCTTAGCTTACGCAGATGACTTCATATTGATAAAAAAAACTTAATAAATGCAAACACATAAAATTAAACCTAAATCACGTACACCATGAAATCACAAAATGGTGTGACTATTCAGGCGCAGAGCTTTCTGTGGAAAAATGCAAACACATCCACGTTTGCAGAAAACATAACTGCCGAACGGAAATATGTTCGAACAATATGGTAATAAACACCGTCGAAAATCTTAAGATCCTAGGTATTACATTTAATAAAAGATATAATTGGAATACGCACATACAAAATCTATTAGCCTCATTAAATAAACGGCTTAACATAATAAAATGTCTTTCAAACCAAAACTACAACTGCAACCCTGCTTCACTGATCTCTGCAGTCAAAGCACTAATGGTTTCTAAAATTAACTATGGGATCTATCTCTTTGGATACTCTCCCAAATCAGTAATAAACAAATTAAATACCCTATTAAATGCTGCCATAAGATCCGCAATTGGCGCCTACCGCACCACACCTATACATAACCTGACCTTTGAAGCCAACTTGACCCCAATAATCTTAGGCCGAGAGCTCATCACCGTAAAACAATGTAAAGCAATTAATTCATATGATCAATCCCCTCTATCCAAGCTAACGAAAAAAATTCTTAAATCCAAAAGGTTCAAAACTATCCCGTCAGCAATAAATAGAATTATCCGCCATGCCAATCATTATGGTATCCCAATAAATAATAAGCAATTATCATCCCCTAAGCTCCCTAGTTGGCAGCTACCCTCAGCCTCTATAGACACATCCTTACATGACTTTACCAAAAATAAAACATCACCAGAAATGTATAATAAGTACTTTACGGAACTCACAAATAAACTGAAAACATTTAAATTCATCTACACAGATGGCTCTAAAACTGAAAACGGTGTGAGTTTTGGTGCAGTCCACAATGATGAAACAATTATTGTCGGGCAGTTACCAGCCTATAGCTCGAATTTCACGGCAGAAATTATAGCCATCTATGAAGCTATAAAATTTGCCAACCGAAATCGAGGCAAATTCGCAATCGCCACAGATTCACTGTCGTCTCTAGAAGCCATAAAAAGCCTAACAGATAAAAACATTTATGCAGACACCATAAGAAACTTGCTTATAAAAAATAAAAATAAAATAAAACTTGTCTGGGTACCAAGCCATGTACAAATTAGGGGCAACGAACTAGCCGATCTTACTGCAAAAGATGCTTTGAGACGTCCCATTATAATGTCCAACAATAATCTAGCCAGCGACATACAAAGTTACGTCAAAAAACTATTTACACTCAAACAAAATAGTACATACGACAAATCTACCATTTGGTATAAAAAAATAAACCCAAAAAAATTAACTACCAACGAAATCTCCAAAATCGACGACAACTCCGAACTAACAAGAAAAGACCTGATCAAGATTACAAGAATACGACTAGGACACAGCTTTTTGACAAACCGACATTTAACAGATAAAACCGCGACCAATATATGTATGCAGCTACTGCAATAGATCGCCAATTAACATGGAACACATTTTAGACGAATGCCAATTTTTCAACCAGTATAAAAGATCTCTACGCAATAGAAAACCAATGGATCTTCTTACAAACCCAACCCTCGATAATCTTAAAACCTTCATTAGCTATTTGAATTATGCCAATATATACGACAAAATTTAACTAAAAACCTGTATTACTATATATAGCTCTATAGCTATATAGCTGTATTACTATATATAACTCTTGTTCTAATTTATTATAACTATGTAATCTTAAGCTTAAGGCCGACGCAGCCATAGCTTCCCTATTTGTTGTAATTAAGTTTTAACTGTAAGTACAACTTTCATAAATAAAAAAATAAAAAAAAATAAATACTCAATAAAATAATGATTTTCTATGCCTCACATACATACATATGTATTTGCTAATTTACTTACTCCCCCTGAAATTTGGTCAGCTCATTGTTATTATACCTGTTAACTTACATATGCGCCTTCTCTACAAATTAACATTATCTGGTATAAATTAACATTATCTGGTATAAATTAACATTCTCTGTTAATACGCAAAGGTAAATAGAGGTACGCTTTTCGGCTTATTCGTTCCATCGCCAACAGTTTCGGGCATCTTAATTTATAATTTCTTGCATACTTTAAGGCACCCTGAATTTTGTTTTGCTTGTTTAGCTCTTTCTGGTGCGCAATATCGAATCTCTAAAACTTAATCTTATAGGGAAGTCACACACAGCGCTAATCCGCATTAACTGCGTTAATTCGACAGCTGCTCACTATTGTCAATGAGAAAGTATATTGTTGTCAGTGTCAAAACAAAGAGGAAATAAAAACAAAAAGTTGATCAAGCAAAGAAGGTGGTTGGCTTATATCTGTGTAGTGATTTATAATTGTGAATTTTTATGCTAAGTAATTTGTGATTAATTAAAAACTTGGATTTATGGTGGAATACTTTGAATTGTGGCGAAATCATTTCGTGTTTTGCGTATTTTTAGGGAGATTTCCCTTGAGGTAAGCTGAATCTTACTTGATTGATACTTTTTTTGTGCGGTGAAATATAAGTAGAGTGAAACGTGCTTGTGGTTTAAGACGTGGAGTAGGTGACGCGATGGCGTCTAATGAAGACTTACGAAGTAATGATGAGGAGTCCATGTAGGCTCCTTTTGAGATTATTAAACATAAACGCAAAAAGAAAGCTTTGAAAGAAATTTTGACGGTAGATTCGGAAATTGAAAAAGGAGTCATAAAAGATTCAAATTTGAGTTTTCGAGAAAACGTACAAGAATGGAGAAAAGTAAAAGAGAAGGAAGAACGAAAAGCTAACGAAATAGACGTAGGAAAAATTATTATTGATAACGGGACAAATGCGGAAGATACCTTAGGGAATATGACTGAAACGGACTAACGAATAAGGAACAAAACGAATGAAGATAATGGAGAAGTAAATAGAGAAAAGGTGGTATACCCAACAAGCCACAAAGGCAAAGCCTTTGTACTGTTTGATACATCACTATCTGACATTGTACATAACAAAAAAGTCTTAAATGGCTTATACTTATGGTGCAAAGAAAGTGAATCGATAGTATAAGAGCAATAGGAGTAACTTTATTATACAAAGTTTGCTTTGAAAATGCGATATTTGCAAATCGCTGTGTGAAAAGTAATGTGTTGAAGTCGACCAACATCAAAACGTTTATTCCAAGAAATTATATTGAGACATTTGGAGTAATAAGATATATTCCAGAAGAATATTCAGATAATGGTACAAAAGACGGGTTCCGTTCAATAGTGAAAGAAACAGATTTGAATTGTTAAATGAAGAAGAGTTCCCAGAACTAAGTACAAATCAGAATCTGATAATAATGATAGAGAATTAAATGCATTTTTAACACCAATTTTTTATGCAAGAAAATTGAAAGGAAATCCAAGAAAAATAGATACAAATAAAATGGAGCAAGCGCACCCAGGTGTACAAAGGCAAGTACGCACACATCCTCAAGAGAGAGAGTGTTTATTTTAACCAAAAAAAGACAAACTTGATATCAGAATTGGAAAAAATTACCACGGAAATGACTAAATTTGCAATAGATGCTTTCCGTAAAATAGACTATCCGGCAGGTGTAAATGCATTTGTCCATTTCAGTGACAGATTAAAACAGCAATTCTAAAATTTTGATAATATACATAAAAGTCAAAAAGATTTCAATAATAAATATCAGTATGAAGATACTTCAGTATAACGTACAATCGTTAATGAAAAATTCAAATAATCTAAATATTTTTGCGAACAGTAGGAACTTTGACATATGTACTTACTTTGTCTCAGTGAAGTATACTTACATAGCGATGACAATATTAAAAAAAAAACTTTATGAACTTTAACCCTTAAATGCTGTGAAAAAAATATATTTTATGTAAAATGTTAAAAAAAAGAAAACTGCATTTTAAATTTTAAAATTTAAATTTATTGTGTTAGCCGGCTCAAGGTCAATTGAAAACTCAAATTTTGGTTTTTATAATCCAATATATTTCGATTGCTCTTCGGCAATCGTCTTCAGGGTAACTATTTAATAATAACAACATATAAATACAATTAACAATAATTTTGACAATAACGTAAATATAAATATGCATAACAACAATTACAAACATACATACATTTTTTACACGTCCTCGCTGTTTAACGTGGAGTTTCGTACTAAATTTGTTGTCAATAAGTGCCTGTACAAGTGAGCACAATTATCAGTGTCCGTTTTGTAGTTCAGTCTTATGTTTGTCGGTGTGTTGATTATATGAAGCATTTCTAAAATAAAGCGTTTGCCATAGTGTTGTTCTTGTTGTAATATACTGGCGTCGTTCAAATTCGGAGAGTGACCGCTGGCTGCACAGTGGGCCATGAGTGCTGTTTTCTGGAAGTCGGTATTATGGCATTGTTTGAAATCCGACTTATGTTGTGCCAGTCTGGTTTTTAATTTTGACTTCGTTGTTCCTATGTAAACCTTATGACATATTTCATTGTCTTTGCCGTTGCACGGGATTTTATAAATAATGTTACTTTTCTCTGTTTTAGGTATCGTTGCTTTGGTTTTATTGAATAAATTTTTTAAAGTATTGTTAGGTTTATGTGCTATTTTTATTTCATCTTTATTGTAGCAATTTGATTTCGTTAAGCGTTCTGATATTTGAGGTACATAAGTTACTGCTTTAAATTTAATAGGTTTGTCAAGGTGGTGTTTTTGGTTTGAGGATCGCGATTTTTTTAATAATTTATCTATTATGTGCTTCGGAAAGTCGTTGATTTTTAATGTCATTTGTATTTCTTTTTTAATTTCTTTGTGGTAAATTTCGTCCGATATGTCCAACATTCGTCGTATACAGCCCATTGCTGTATTTATTATCATCGTCCTGGGATGTTTGGAATTATAATTGATGATTCGTCCAGATGATGTTGGTTTCTTATACCACTTTAACTTCAACTGGTTTCCTCGTCTGGTTATTATGGAATCTAAATACGGTAATTTTCCGTCTTCTTCTAGCTCAATTGTAAATTTTATGTTTTTGTCGAAAGAATTAAGTGCGTCAAGTGTGTTTTGTACCTCGTTCTCGTTTACTATAGCAAATAAGTCATCTACGTATTTTGTGAGCAATCTTGGTGTTCGTCCTAATTTTTTGAGCGTGTTGTCCAGCAGCTTTTCCATTATAATGTCTGCAATTACCGGAGAGGCAGGAGATCCCATTGGCATTCCTTTTAATTGCGTGTATATCGTGTCCTAAAATTTAAAATATCTATTTTCTTTTATACAAAACGTCACTATTTCCATGAACAGTTTTTTTGGTATTTTAGTGTGTTCTTCTATTGTTGTCCATTTTGCTTGTATTGTGTCAAGTGCCAGCTGTATTGGAATGCTTGGAAAAAGTGAAACCACGTCGAAAGAAATAAGTTTTTCATCGTCACAAATGTAAGTATTGTTTGTCCTGTTCTTGAATTCCATTGTATTATGGATATTATAAGTAGATGTAGCAGTGATGTTTTTTAATATATTCACAATATATTTGCACAGACCGTACGATGGTGAGTCAATTGATGAGCATATCGGTCTGAGTGGTATACCTTCTTTGTGTATTTTGGGTAACCCATATAGCCTTGGTGGTAATGCCGTCGTTGTGGTAAGTTTTGTTTTTTCCAATTTTGAAATTAGTCCCATTTTAAAAAGTTTGTCTACTAAATCGTTGTTTTTGGTTTGTAGTCTAGATGTCGGATCTCGCCTTTGTATTCTGTATACAGTCAAGTCGCCCAATATATTTGTCATTTTATTATCATAGTCACCTATTTCCATTGCTACCGTTTTGTTCCCTTTATCTGATGTTAATATTCGAATATTGTCATTTTTTCTTAGAAATTTCCGTGTCCGTCCCACTGTATCTATTATTGCGCGATCCATTTCACTTTCTCTGTTTGTTGTTATGTGATTTTTTACCAATATGGAGAAATTGGTACGAGCTTCTTCTTGCTGTTCTTTGCTTTTAATAGTTTGTATCAAATCCTCTCCGTCCGCTATGTATTGGAAAAGAGGGAGTTTCTTGTTTTCAACCGGCAGTGCAAACTTTGGACCCTTCGACAGTAATGATTTTATGTCAGGAGGAAACTCAGTTCTTGTTGTGTTTACAAACCAATCTTCTTGTTTATTTTTATCCACAAATATGTTGTTCCGTTTATTCCGCAGTCTCTCGTGTTTCTGTTCCTGTTGTTTCTTCAGTGATGTTGTTAGTTTATTCGCGACATTTCTCTCAATCTCCATAAATGTTTGTAAGTCATTTTCGCTCAGCTGTTTTTTTAGGTTTGTTGTTATTTCTTCCATCTGTTGTGTTTTTCTTTTTAATATGTTGTGTTTTTGTTTAATAAGAAGACTTAATATTTTAGATTGATATACGTGTGTGTATCTCGTTAAATTTCTGTTTATGTCAAGGTGTGCGTCACAGTCAAATACAAATAATTTATTACATCGGGTGGAATTTTTAATAAAATTAGGAATAAGTTTTGATTTTCGGCACTTTAAAAGGAATTTAATACTAGATTTAAGTTTTACCAATTTTTTAGATGTAGTTTGATATTTGTTGATCAATGCCTTATTGTTGTCATTATTTTCTTTGATTTTTGCATATCCCACTTTTTGTTGGTGCAAGTTTACGGCGTGCCTTCCGTCTTTATAAGATGATATTTTTGGCGACCTTTCCATTTTAATTAAATTTATTGTGTTAGCCGGCTCAAAGTCAATTGAAAACTCAAATTTTGGTTTTTATAATCCAATATATTTCGATTGCTCTTCGGCAATCGTCTTCAGGGTAACTATTTAATAATAACAACATATAAATACAATTAACAATAATTTTGACAATAACGTAAATATAAATATGCATAACAACAATTACAAACATACATACATTTTTTACACGTCCTCGCTGTTTAACGTGGAGTTTCGTACTAAATTTGTTGTCAATAAGTGCCTGTACAAGTGAGCACAATTATCAGTGTCCGTTTTGTAGTTCAGTCTTATGTTTGTCGGTGTGTTGATTATATGAAGCATTTCTAAAATAAAGCGTTTGCCATAGTGTTGTTCTTGTTGTAATATACTGGCGTCGTTCAAATTCGGAGAGTGACCGCTGGCTGCACAGTGGGCCATGAGTGCTGCTTTCTGGAAGTCGGTATTATGGCATTGTTTGAAATCCGACTTATGTTGTGCCAGTCTGGTTTTTAATTTTGACTTCGTTGTTCCTATGTAAACCTTATGACATATTTCATTGTCTTTGCCGTTGCACGGGATTTTATAAATAATGTTACTTTTCTCTGTTTTAGGTATCGTTGCTTTGGTTTTATTGAATACATTTTTTAAAGTATTGTTAGGTTTATGTGCTATTTTTATTTCATCTTTATTGTAGCAATTTGATTTCGTTAAGCGTTCTGATATTTGAGGTACATAAGTTACTGCTTTAAATTTAATAGGTTTGTCAAGGTGGTGTTTTTGGTTTGAGGATCGCGATTTTTTTAATAATTTATCTATTATGTGCTTCGGAAAGTCGTTGATTTTTAATGTCATTTGTATTTCTTTTTTAATTTCTTTGTGGTAAATTTCGTCCGATATGTCCAACATTCGTCGTATACAGCCCATTGCTGTATTTATTATCATCGTCCTGGGATGTTTGGAATTATAATTGATGATTCGTCCAGATGATGTTGGTTTCTTATACCACTTTAACTTCAACTGGTTTCCTCGTCTGGTTATTATGGAATCTAAATACGGTAATTTTCCGTCTTCTTCTAGCTCAATTGTAAATTTTATGTTTTTGTCGAAAGAATTAAGTGCGTCAAGTGTGTTTTGTACCTCGTTCTCGTTTACTATAGCAAATAAGTCATCTACGTATTTTGTGAGCAATCTTGGTGTTCGTCCTAATTTTTTCAGCGTGTTGTCCAGCAGCTTTTCCATTATAATGTCTGCAATTACCGGAGAGGCAGGAGATCCCATTGGCATTCCTTTTAATTGCGTGTATATCGTGTCCTTAAATTTAAAATATCTATTTTCTTTTATACAAAACGTCACTATTTCCATGAACAGTTTTTTTGGTATTTTAGTGTGTTCTTCTATTGTTGTCCATTTTGCTTGTATTGTGTCAAGTGCCAGCTGTATTGGAATGCTTGGAAAAAGTGAAACCACGTCGAAAGAAATAAGTTTTTCATCGTCACAAATGTAAGTATTGTTTGTCCTGTTCTTGAATTCCATTGTATTATGGATATTATAAGTAGATGTAGCAGTGATGTTTTTTAATATATTCACAATATATTTGCACAGACCGTACGATGGTGAGTCAATTGATGAGCATATCGGTCTGAGTGGTATACCTTCTTTGTGTATTTTGGGTAACCCATATAGCCTTGGTGGTAATGCCGTCGTTGTGGTAAGTTTTGTTTTTTCCAATTTTGAAATTAGTCCCATTTTAAAAAGTTTGTCTACTAAATCGTTGTTTTTGGTTTGTAGTCTAGATGTCGGATCTCGCCTTTGTATTCTGTATACAGTCAAGTCGCCCAATATATTTGTCATTTTATTATCATAGTCACCTATTTCCATTGCTACCGTTTTGTTCCCTTTATCTGATGTTAATATTCGAATATTGTCATTTTTTCTTAGAAATTTCCGTGTCCGTCCCACTGTATCTATTATTGCGCGATCCATTTCACTTTCTCTGTTTGTTGTTATGTGATTTTTTACCAATATGGAGAAATTGGTACGAGCTTCTTCTTGCTGTTCTTTGCTTTTAATAGTTTGTATCAAATCCTCTCCGTCCGCTATGTATTGGAAAAGAGGGAGTTTCTTGTTTTCAACCGGCAGTGCAAACTTTGGACCCTTCGACAGTAATGATTTTATGTCAGGAGGAAACTCAGTTCTTGTTGTGTTTACAAACCAATCTTCTTGTTTATTTTTATCCACAAATATGTTGTTCCGTTTATTCCGCAGTCTCTCGTGTTTCTGTTCCTGTTGTTTCTTCAGTGATGTTGTTAGTTTATTCGCGACATTTCTCTCAATCTCCATAAATGTTTGTAAGTCATTTTCGCTCAGCTGTTTTTTTAGGTTTGTTGTTATTTCTTCCATCTGTTGTGTTTTTCTTTTTAATATGTTGTGTTTTTGTTTAATAAGAAGACTTAATATTTTAGATTGATATACGTGTGTGTATCTCGTTAAATTTCTGTTTATGTCAAGGTGTGCGTCACAGTCAAATACAAATAATTTATTACATCGGGTGGAATTTTTAATAAAATTAGGAATAAGTTTTGATTTTCGGCACTTTATAAGGAATTTAATACTAGATTTAAGTTTTACCAATTTTTTAGATGTAGTTTGATATTTGTTGATCAATGCCTTATTGTTGTCATTATTTTCTTTGATTTTTGCATATCCCACTTTTTGTTGGTGCAAGTTTACGGCGTGCCTTCCGTCTTTATAAGATGATATTTTTGGCGACCTTTCCATTTTAATTAAATTTATTGTGTTAGCCGGCTCAAGGTCAATTGAAAACTCAAATTTTGGTTTTTATAATCCAATATATTTCGATTGCTCTTCGGCCATCGTCTTCAGGGTAACTATTTAATAATAACAACATATAAATACAATTAACAATAATTTTGACAATAACGTAAATATAAATATGCATAACAACAATTACAAACATACATACATTTTTTACACGTCCTCGCTGTTTAACGTGGAGTTTCGTACTAAATTTGTTGTCAATAAGTGCCTGTACAAGTGAGCACAATTATCAGTGTCCGTTTTGTAGTTCAGTCTTATGTTTGTCGGTGTGTTGATTATATGAAGCATTTCTAAAATAAAGCGTTTGCCATAGTGTTGTTCTTGTTGTAATATACTGGCGTCGTTCAAATTCGGAGAGTGACCGCTGGCTGCACAGTGGGCCATGAGTGCTGTTTTCTGGAAGTCGGTATTATGGCATTGTTTGAAATCCGACTTATGTTGTGCCAGTCTGGTTTTTAATTTTGACTTCGTTGTTCCTATGTAAACCTTATGACATATTTCATTGTCTTTGCCGTTGCACGGGATTTTATAAATAATGTTACTTTTCTCTGTTTTAGGTATCGTTGCTTTGGTTTTATTGAATAAATTTTTTAAAGTATTGTTAGGTTTATGTGCTATTTTTATTTCATCTTTATTGTAGCAATTTGATTTCGTTAAGCGTTCTGATATTTGAGGTACATAAGTTACTGCTTTAAATTTAATAGGTTTGTCAAGGTGGTGTTTTTGGTTTGAGGATCGCGATTTTTTTAATAATTTATCTATTATGTGCTTCGGAAAGTCGTTGATTTTTAATGTCATTTGTATTTCTTTTTTAATTTCTTTGTGGTAAATTTCGTCCGATATGTCCAACATTCGTCGTATACAGCCCATTGCTGTATTTATTATCATCGTCCTGGGATGTTTGGAATTATAATTGATGATTCGTCCAGATGATGTTGGTTTCTTATACCACTTTAACTTCAACTGGTTTCCTCGTCTGGTTATTATGGAATCTAAATACGGTAATTTTCCGTCTTCTTCTAGCTCAATTGTAAATTTTATGTTTTTGTCGAAAGAATTAAGTGCGTCAAGTGTGTTTTGTACCTCGTTCTCGTTTACTATAGCAAATAAGTCATCTACGTATTTTGTGAGCAATCTTGGTGTTCGTCCTAATTTTTTCAGCGTGTTGTCCAGCAGCTTTTCCATTATAATGTCTGCAATTACCGGAGAGGCAGGAGATCCCATTGGCATTCCTTTTAATTGCGTGTATATCGTGTCCTTAAATTTAAAATATCTATTTTCTTTTATACAAAACGTCACTATTTCCATGAACAGTTTTTTTGGTATTTTAGTGTGTTCTTCTATTGTTGTCCATTTTGCTTGTATTGTGTCAAGTGCCAGCTGTATTGGAATGCTTGGAAAAAGTGAAACCACGTCGAAAGAAATAAGTTTTTCATCGTCACAAATGTAAGTATTGTTTGTCCTGTTTTTGAATTCCATTGTATTATGGATATTATAAGTAGATGTAGCAGTGATGTTTTTTAATATATTCACAATATATTTGCACAGACCGTACGATGGTGAGTCAATTGATGAGCATATCGGTCTGAGTGGTATACCTTCTTTGTGTATTTTGGGTAACCCATATAGCCTTGGTGGTAATGCCGTCGTTGTGGTAAGTTTTGTTTTTTCCAATTTTGAAATTAGTCCCATTTTAAAAAGTTTGTCTACTAAATCGTTGTTTTTGGTTTGTAGTCTAGATGTCGGATCTCGCCTTTGTATTCTGTATACAGTCAAGTCGCCCAATATATTTGTCATTTTATTATCATAGTCACCTATTTCCATTGCTACCGTTTTGTTCCCTTTATCTGATGTTAATATTCGAATATTGTCATTTTTTCTTAGAAATTTCCGTGTCCGTCCCACTGTTTCTATTATTGCGCGATCCATTTCACTTTCTCTGTTTGTTGTTATGTGATTTTTTACCAATATGGAGAAATTGGTACGAGCTTCTTCTTGCTGTTCTTTGCTTTTAATAGTTTGTATCAAATCCTCTCCGTCCGCTATGTATTGGAAAAGAGGGAGTTTCTTGTTTTCAACCGGCAGTGCAAACTTTGGACCCTTCGACAGTAATGATTTTATGTCAGGAGGAAACTCAGTTCTTGTTGTGTTTACAAACCAATCTTCTTGTTTATTTTTATCCACAAATATGTTGTTCCGTTTATTCCGCAGTCTCTCGTGTTTCTGTTCCTGTTGTTTCTTCAGTGATGTTGTTAGTTTATTCGCGACATTTCTCTCAATCTCCATAAATGTTTGTAAGTCATTTTCGCTCAGCTGTTTTTTTAGGTTTGTTGTTATTTCTTCCATCTGTTGTGTTTTTCTTTTTAATATGTTGTGTTTTTGTTTAATAAGAAGACTTAATATTTTAGATTGATATACATACGTGTGTGTATCTCGTTAAATTTCTGTTTATGTCAAGGTGTGCGTCACAGTCAAATACAAATAATTTATTACATCGGGTGGAATTTTTAATAAAATTAGGAATAAGTTTTGATTTTCGGTACTTTAAAAGGAATTTAATACTAGATTTAAGTTTTACCAATTTTTTAGATGTAGTTTGATATTTGTTGATCAATGCCTTATTGTTGTCATTATTTTCTTTGATTTTTGCATATCCCACTTTTTGTTGGTGCAAGTTTACGGCGTGCCTTCCGTCTTTATAAGATGATATTTTTGGCGACCTTTCCATTTTAATTAAATTTATTGTGTTAGCCGGCTCAAGGTCAATTGAAAACTCAAATTTTGGTTTTTATAATCCAATATATTTCGATTGCTCTTCGGCAATCGTCTTCAGGGTAACTATTTAATAATAACAACATATAAATACAATTAACAATAATTTTGACAATAACGTAAATATAAATATGCATAACAACAATTACAAACATACATACATTTTTTACACGTCCTCGCTGTTTAACGTGGAGTTTCGTACTAAATTTGTTGTCAATAAGTGCCTGTACAAGTGAGCACAATTATCAGTGTCCGTTTTGTAGTTCAGTCTTATGTTTGTCGGTGTGTTGATTATATGAAGCATTTCTAAAATAAAGCGTTTGCCATAGTGTTGTTCTTGTTGTAATATACTGGCGTCGTTCAAATTCGGAGAGTGACCGCTGGCTGCACAGTGGGCCATGAGTGCTGTTTTCTGGAAGTCGGTATTATGGCATTGTTTGAAATCCGACTTATGTTGTGCCAGTCTGGTTTTTAATTTTGACTTCGTTGTTCCTATGTAAACCTTATGACATATTTCATTGTCTTTGCCGTTGCACGGGATTTTATAAATAATGTTACTTTTCTCTGTTTTAGGTATCGTTGCTTTGGTTTTATTGAATAAATTTTTTAAAGTATTGTTAGGTTTATGTGCTATTTTTATTTCATCTTTATTGTAGCAATTTGATTTCGTTAAGCGTTCTGATATTTGAGGTACATAAGTTACTGCTTTAAATTTAATAGGTTTGTCAAGGTGGTGTTTTTGGTTTGAGGATCGCGATTTTTTTAATAATTTATCTATTATGTGCTTCGGAAAGTCGTTGATTTTTAATGTCATTTGTATTTCTTTTTTAATTTCTTTGTGGTAAATTTCGTCCGATATGTCCAACATTCGTCGTATACAGCCCATTGCTGTATTTATTATCATCGTCCTGGGATGTTTGGAATTATAATTGATGATTCGTCCAGATGATGTTGGTTTCTTATACCACTTTAACTTCAACTGGTTTCCTCGTCTGGTTATTATGGAATCTAAATACGGTAATTTTCCGTCTTCTTCTAGCTCAATTGTAAATTTTATGTTTTTGTCGAAAGAATTAAGTGCGTCAAGTGTGTTTTGTACCTCGTTCTCGTTTACTATAGCAAATAAGTCATCTACGTATTTTGTGAGCAATCTTGGTGTTCGTCCTAATTTTTTCAGCGTGTTGTCCAGCAGCTTTTCCATTATAATGTCTGCAATTACCGGAGAGGCAGGAGATCCCATTGGCATTCCTTTTAATTTCGTGTATATCGTGTCCTTAAATTTAAAATATCTATTTTCTTTTATACAAAACGTCACTATTTCCATGAACAGTTTTTTTGGTATTTTAGTGTGTTCTTCTATTGTTGTCCATTTTGCTTGTATTGTGTCAAGTGCCAGCTGTATTGGAATGCTTGGAAAAAGTGAAACCTCGTCGAAAGAAATAAGTTTTTCATCGTCACAAATGTAAGTATTGTTTGTCCTGTTCTTGAATTCCATTGTATTATGGATATTATAAGTAGATGTAGCAGTGATGTTTTTTAATATATTCACAATATATTTGCACAGACCGTACGATGGTGAGTCAATTGATGAGCATATCGGTCTGAGTGGTATACCTTCTTTGTGTATTTTGGGTAACCCATATAGCCTTGGTGGTAATGCCGTCGTTGTGGTAAGTTTTGTTTTTTCCAATTTTGAAATTAGTCCCATTTTAAAAAGTTTGTCTACTAAATCGTGGTTTTTGGTTTGTAGTCTAGATGTCGGATCTCGCCTTTGTATTCTGTATACAGTCAAGTCGCCCAATATATTTGTCATTTTATTATCATAGTCACCTATTTCCATTGCTACCGTTTTGTTCCCTTTATCTGATGTTAATATTCGAATATTGTCATTTTTTCTTAGAAATTTCCGTGTCCGTCCCACTGTATCTATTATTGCGCGATCCATTTCACTTTCTCTGTTTGTTGTTATGTGATTTTTTACCAATATGGAGAAATTGGTACGAGCTTCTTCTTGCTGTTCTTTGCTTTTAATAGTTTGTATCAAATCCTCTCCGTCCGCTATGTATTGGAAAAGAGGGAGTTTCTTGTTTTCAACCGGCAGTGCAAACTTTGGACCCTTCGACAGTAATGATTTTATGTCAGCAGGAAACTCAGTTCTTGTTGTGTTTACAAACCAATCTTCTTGTTTATTTTTATCCACAAATATGTTGTTCCGTTTATTCCGCAGTCTCTCGTGTTTCTGTTCCTGTTGTTTCTTCAGTGATGTTGTTAGTTTATTCGCGACATTTCTCTCAATCTCCATAAATGTTTGTAAGTCATTTTCGCTCAGCTGTTTTTTTAGGTTTGTTGTTATTTCTTCCATCTGTTGTGTTTTTCTTTTTAATATGTTGTGTTTTTGTTTAATAAGAAGACTTAATATTTTAGATTGATATACGTGTGTGTATCTCGTTAAATTTCTGTTTATGTCAAGGTGTGCGTCACAGTCAAATACAAATAATTTATTACATCGGGTGGAATTTTTAATAAAATTAGGAATAAGTTTTGATTTTCGGCACTTTAAAAGGAATTTAATACTAGATTTAAGTTTTACCAATTTTGTAGATGTAGTTTGATATTTGTTGATCAATGCCTTATTGTTGTCATTATTTTCTTTGATTTTTGCATATCCCACTTTTTGTTGGTGCAAGTTTACGGCGTGCCTTCCGTCTTTATAAGATGATATTTTTGGCGACCTTTCCATTTTAATTAAATTTATTGTGTTAGCCGGCTCAAGGTCAATTGAAAACTCAAATTTTGGTTTTTATAATCCAATATATTTCGATTGCTCTTCGGCAATCGTCTTCAGGGTAACTATTTAATAATAACAACATATAAATACAATTAACAATAATTTTGACAATAACGTAAATATAAATATGCATAACAACAATTACAAACATACATACATTTTTTACACGTCCTCGCTGTTTAACGTGGAGTTTCGTACTAAATTTGTTGTCAATAAGTGCCTGTACAAGTGAGCACAATTATCAGTGTCCGTTTTGTAGTTCAGTCTTATGTTTGTCGGTGTGTTGATTATATGAAGCATTTCTAAAATAAAGCGTTTGCCATAGTGTTGTTCTTGTTGTAATATACTGGCGTCGTTCAAATTCGGAGAGTGACCGCTGGCTGCACAGTGGGCCATGAGTGCTGCTTTCTGGAAGTCGGTATTATGGCATTGTTTGAAATCCGACTTATGTTGTGCCAGTCTGGTTTTTAATTTTGACTTCGTTGTTCCTATGTAAACCTTATGACATATTTCATTGTCTTTGCCGTTGCACGGGATTTTATAAATAATGTTACTTTTCTCTGTTTTAGGTATCGTTGCTTTGGTTTTATTGAATAAATTTTTTAAAGTATTGTTAGGTTTATGTGCTATTTTTATTTCATCTTTATTGTAGCAATTTGATTTCGTTAAGCGTTCTGATATTTGAGGTACATAAGTTACTGCTTTAAATTTAATAGGTTTGTCAAGGTGGTGTTTTTGGTTTGAGGATCGCGATTTTTTTAAAAATTTATCTATTATGTGCTTCGGAAAGTCGTTGATTTTTAATGTCATTTGTATTTCTTTTTTAATTTCTTTGTGGTAAATTTCGTCCGATATGTCCAACATTCGTCGTATACAGCCCATTGCTGTATTTATTATCATCGTCCTGGGATGTTTGGAATTATAATTGATGATTCGTCCAGATGATGTTGGTTTCTTATACCACTTTAACTTCAACTGGTTTCCTCGTCTGGTTATTATGGAATCTAAATACGGTAATTTTCCGTCTTCTTCTAGCTCAATTGTAAATTTTATGTTTTTGTCGAAAGAATTAAGTGCGTCAAGTGTGTTTTGTACCTCGTTCTCGTTTACTATAGCAAATAAGTCATCTACGTATTTTGTGAGCAATCTTGGTGTTCGTCCTAATTTTTTCAGCGTGTTGTCCAGCAGCTTTTCCATTATAATGTCTGCAATTACCGGAGAGGCAGGAGATCCCATTGGCATTCCTTTTAATTGCGTGTATATCGTGTCCTTAAATTTAAAATATCTATTTTCTTTTATACAAAACGTCACTATTTCCATGAACAGTTTTTTTGGTATTTTAGTGTGTTCTTCTATTGTTGTCCATTTTGCTTGTATTGTGTCAAGTGCCAGCTGTATTGGAATGCTTGGAAAAAGTGAAACCACGTCGAAAGAAATAAGTTTTTCATCGTCACAAATGTAAGTATTGTTTGTCCTGTTCTTGAATTCCATTGTATTATGGATATTATAAGTAGATGTAGCAGTGATGTTTTTTAATATATTCACAATATATTTGCACAGACCGTACGATGGTGAGTCAATTGATGAGCATATCGGTCTGAGTGGTATACCTTCTTTGTGTATTTTGGGTAACCCATATAGCCTTGGTGGTAATGCCGTCGTTGTGGTAAGTTTTGTTTTTTCCAATTTTGAAATTAGTCCCATTTTAAAAAGTTTGTCTACTAAATCGTTGTTTTTGGTTTGTAGTCTAGATGTCGGATCTCGCCTTTGTATTCTGTATACAGTCAAGTCGCCCAATATATTTGTCATTTTATTATCATAGTCACCTATTTCCATTGCTACCGTTTTGTTCCCTTTATCTGATGTTAATATTCGAATATTGTCATTTTTTCTTAGAAATTTCCGTGTCCGTCCCACTGTTTCTATTATTGCGCGATCCATTTCACTTTCTCTGTTTGTTGTTATGTGATTTTTTACCAATATGGAGAAATTGGTACGAGCTTCTTCTTGCTGTTCTTTGCTTTTAATAGTTTGTATCAAATCCTCTCCGTCCGCTATGTATTGGAAAAGAGGGAGTTTCTTGTTTTCAACCGGCAGTGCAAACTTTGGACCCTTCGACAGTAATGATTTTATGTCAGGAGGAAACTCAGTTCTTGTTGTGTTTACAAACCAATCTTCTTGTTTATTTTTATCCACAAATATGTTGTTCCGTTTATTCCGCAGTCTCTCGTGTTTCTGTTCCTGTTGTTTCTTCAGTGATGTTGTTAGTTTATTCGCGACATTTCTCTCAATCTCCATAAATGTTTGTAAGTCATTTTCGCTCAGCTGTTTTTTTAGGTTTGTTGTTATTTCTTCCATCTGTTGTGTTTTTCTTTTTAATATGTTGTGTTTTTGTTTAATAAGAAGACTTAATATTTTAGATTGATATACGTGTGTGTATCTCGTTAAATTTCTGTTTATGTCAAGGTGTGCGTCACAGTCAAATACAAATAATTTATTACATCGGGTGGAATTTTTAATAAAATTAGGAATAAGTTTTGATTTTCGGCACTTTATAAGGAATTTAATACTAGATTTAAGTTTTACCAATTTTTTAGATGTAGTTTGATATTTGTTGATCAATGCCTTATTGTTGTCATTATTTTCTTTGATTTTTGCATATCCCACTTTTTGTTGGTGCAAGTTTACGGCGTGCCTTCCGTCTTTATAAGATGATATTTTTGGCGACCTTTCCATTTTAATTAAATTTATTGTGTTAGCCGGCTCAAGGTCAATTGAAAACTCAAATTTTGGTTTTTATAATCCAATATATTTCGATTGCTATAATAATAACAACATATAAATACAATTAACAATAATTTTGACAATAACGTAAATATAAATATGCATAACAACAATTACAAACATACATACATTTTTTACACGTCCTCGCTGTTTAACGTGGAGTTTCGTACTAAATTTGTTGTCAATAAGTGCCTGTACAAGTGAGCACAATTATCAGTGTCCGTTTTGTAGTTCAGTCTTATGTTTGTCGGTGTGTTGATTATATGAAGCATTTCTAAAATAAAGCGTTTGCCATAGTGTTGTTCTTATTGTAATATACTGGCGTCGTTCAAATTCGGAGAGTGACCGCTGGCTGCACAGTGGGCCATGAGTGCTGTTTTCTGGAAGTCGGTATTATGGCATTGTTTGAAATCCGACTTATGTTGTGCCAGTCTGGTTTTTAATTTTGACTTCGTTGTTCCTATGTAAACCTTATGACATATTTCATTGTCTTTGCCGTTGCACGGGATTTTATAAATAATGTTACTTTTCTCTGTTTTAGGTATCGTTGCTTTGGTTTTATTGAATAAATTTTTTAAAGTATTGTTAGGTTTATGTGCTATTTTTATTTCATCTTTATTGTAGCAATTTGATTTCGTTAAGCGTTCTGATATTTGAGGTACATAAGTTACTGCTTTAAATTTAATAGGTTTGTCAAGGTGGTGTTTTTGGTTTGAGGATCGCGATTTTTTTAATAATTTATCTATTATGTGCTTCGGAAAGTCGTTGATTTTTAATGTCATTTGTATTTCTTTTTTAATTTCTTTGTGGTAAATTTCGTCCGATATGTCCAACATTCGTCGTATACAGCCCATTGCTGTATTTATTATCATCGTCCTGGGATGTTTGGAATTATAATTGATGATTCGTCCAGATGATGTTGGTTTCTTATACCACTTTAACTTCAACTGGTTTCCTCGTCTGGTTATTATGGAATCTAAATACGGTAATTTTCCGTCTTCTTCTAGCTCAATTGTAAATTTTATGTTTTTGTCGAAAGAATTAAGTGCGTCAAGTGTGTTTTGTACCTCGTTCTCGTTTACTATAGCAAATAAGTCATCTACGTATTTTGTGAGCAATCTTGGTGTTCGTCCTAATTTTTTCAGCGTGTTGTCCAGCAGCTTTTCCATTATAATGTCTGCAATTACCGGAGAGGCAGGAGATCCCATTGGCATTCCTTTTAATTGCGTGTATATCGTGTCCTTAAATTTAAAATATCTATTTTCTTTTATACAAAACGTCACTATTTCCATGAACAGTTTTTTTGGTATTTTAGTGTGTTCTTCTATTGTTGTCCATTTTGCTTGTATTGTGTCAAGTGCCAGCTGTATTGGAATGCTTGGAAAAAGTGAAACCACGTCGAAAGAAATAAGTTTTTCATCGTCACAAATGTAAGTATTGTTTGTCCTGTTCTTGAATTCCATTGTATTATGGATATTATAAGTAGATGTAGCAGTGATGTTTTTTAATATATTCACAATATATTTGCACAGACCCGTACGATGGTGAGTCAATTGATGAGCATATCGGTCTGAGTGGTATACCTTCTTTGTGTATTTTGGGTAACCCATATAGCCTTGGTGGTAATGCCGTCGTTGTGGTAAGTTTTGTTTTTTCCAATTTTGAAATTAGTCCCATTTTAAAAAGTTTGTCTACTAAATCGTGGTTTTTGGTTTGTAGTCTAGATGTCGGATCTCGCCTTTGTATTCTGTATACAGTCAAGTCGCCCAATATATTTGTCATTTTATTATCATAGTCACCTATTTCTGATGTTAATATTCGAATATTGTCATTTTTTCTTAGAAATTTCCGAGTCCGTCCCACTGTATCTATTATTGCGCGATCCATTTCACTTTCTCTGTTTGTTGTTATGTGATTTTTTACCAATATGGAGAAATTGGTACGAGCTTCTTCTTGCTGTTCTTTGCTTTTAATAGTTTGTATCAAATCCTCTCCGTCCGCTATGTATTGGAAAAGAGGGAGTTTCTTGTTTTCAACCGGCAG
>OZ020604.1:43492126-43638642 GCA_963971545.1 Philophylla caesio
TGTTGTTATGCATATTTATATTTACGTTATTGTCAAAATTATTGTTAATTGTATTTATATGTTGTTATTATTAAATAGTTACCCTGAAGACGATTGCCGAAAAGCAATCGAAATATATTGGATTATAAAAACCAAAATTTGAGTTTTCAATTGACCTTGAGCCGGCTAACACAATAAATTTAATTAAAATGGAAAGGTCGCCAAAAATATCATCTTATAAAGACGGAAGGCACGCCGTAAACTTGCACCAACAAAAAGTGGGATATGCAAAAATCAAAGAAAATAATGACAACAATAAGGCATTGATCAACAAATATCAAACTACATCTAAAAAATTGGTAAAACTTAAATCTAGTATTAAATTCCTTTTAAAGTGCCGAAAATCAAAACTTATTCCTAATTTTATTAAAAATTCCACCCGATGTAATAAATTATTTGTATTTGACTGTGACGCACACCTTGACATAAACAGAAATTTAACGAGATACACACACGTATATCAATCTAAAATATTAAGTCTTCTTATTAAACAAAAACACAACATATTAAAAAGAAAAACACAACAGATGGAAGAAATAACAACAAACCTAAAAAAACAGCTGAGCGAAAATGACTTACAAACATTTATGGAGATTGAGAGAAATGTCGCGAATAAACTAACAACATCACTGAAGAAACAACAGGAACAGAAACACGAGAGACTGCGGAATAAACGGAACAACATATTTGTGGATAAAAATAAACAAGAAGATTGGTTTGTAAACACAACAAGAACTGAGTTTCCTCCTGACATAAAATCATTACTGTCGAAGGGTCCAAAGTTTGCACTGCCGGTTGAAAACAAGAAACTCCCTCTTTTCCAATACATAGCGGACGGAGAGGATTTGATACAAACTATTAAAAGCAAAGAACAGCAAGAAGAAGCTCGTACCAATTTCTCCATATTGGTAAAAAATCACATAACAACAAACAGAGAAAGTGAAATGGATCGCGCAATAATAGATACAGTGGGACGGACACGGAAATTTCTAAGAAAAAATGACAATATTCGAATATTAACATCAGATAAAGGGAACAAAACGGTAGCAATGGAAATAGGTGACTATGATAATAAAATGACAAATATATTGGGCGACTTGACTGTATACAGAATACAAAGGCGAGATCCGACATCTAGACTACAAACCAAAAACAACGATTTAGTAGACAAACTTTTTAAAATGGGACTAATTTCAAAATTGGAAAAAACAAAACTTACCACAACGACGGCATTACCACCAAGGCTATATGGGTTACCCAAAATACACAAAGAAGGTATACCACTCAGACCGATATGCTCATCAATTGACTCACCATCGTACGGTCTGTGCAAATATATTGTGAATATATTAAAAAACATCACTGCTACATCTACTTATAATATCCATAATACAATGGAATTCAAGAACAGGACAAACAATACTTACATTTGTGACGATGAAAAACTTATTTCTTTCGACGTGGTTTCACTTTTTCCAAGCATTCCAATACAGCTGGCACTTGACACAATACAAGCAAAATGGACAACAATAGAAGAACACACTAAAATACCAAAAAAACTGTTCATGGAAATAGTGACGTTTTGTATAAAAGAAAATAGATATTTTAAATTTTAGGACACGATATACACGCAATTAAAAGGAATGCCAATGGGATCTCCTGCCTCTCCGGTAATTGCAGACATTATAATGGAAAAGCTGCTGGACAACACGCTGAAAAAATTAGGACGAACACCAAGATTGCTCACAAAATACGTAGATGACTTATTTGCTATAGTAAACGAGAACGAGGTACAAAACACACTTGACGCACTTAATTCTTTCGACAAAAACATAAAATTTACAATTGAGCTAGAAGAAGACGGAAAATTACCGTATTTAGATTCCATAATAACCAGACGAGGAAACCAGTTGAAGTTAAAGTGGTATAAGAAACCAACATCATCTGGACGAATCATCAATTATAATTCCAAACATCCCAGGACGATGATAATAAATACAGCAATGGGCTGTATACGACGAATGTTGGACATATCGGACGAAATTTACCACAAAGAAATTAAAAAAGAAATACAAATGACATTAAAAATCAACGACTTTCCGAAGCACATAATAGATAAATTATTAAAAAAATCGCGATCCTCAAACCAAAAACACCACCTTGACAAACCTATTAAATTTAAAGCAGTAACTTATGTACCTCAAATATCAGAACGCTTAACGAAATCAAATTGCTACAATAAAGATGAAATAAAAATAGCACATAAACCTAACAATACTTTAAAAAATTTATTCAATAAAACCAAAACAACGATACCTAAAACAGAGAAAAGTAACATTATTTATAAAATCCCGTGCAACGGCAAAGACAATGAAATATGTCATAAGGTTTACATAGGAACAACGAAGTCAAAATTAAAAACCAGACTGGCACAACATAAGTCGGATTTCAAACAATGCCATAATACCGACTTCCAGAAAACAGCACTCATGGCCCACTGTGCAGCCAGCGGTCACTCTCCGAATTTGAACGACGCCAGTATATTACAACAAGAACAACACTATGGCAAACGCTTTATTTTAGAAATGCTTCATATAATCAACACACCGACAAACATAAGACTGAACTACAAAACGGACACTGATAATTGTGCTCACTTGTACAGACAACAAATTTAGTACGAAACTCCACGTTAAACAGCGAGGACGTGTAAAAAATGTATGTATGTTTGTAATTGTTGTTATGCATATTTATATTTACGTTATTGTCAAAATTATTGTTAATTGTATTTATATGTTGTTATTATTAAATAGTTACCCTGAAGACGATTGCCGAAGAGCAATCGAAATATATTGGATTATAAAAACCAAAATTTGAGTTTTCAATTGACCTTGAGCCGGCTAACACAATAAATTTAATTAAAATGGAAAGGTCGCCAAAAATATCATCTTATAAAGACGGAAGGCACGCCGTAAACTTGCACCAACAAAAAGTGGGATATGCAAAAATCAAAGAAAATAATGACAACAATAAGGCATTGATCAACAAATATCAAACTACATCTAAAAAATTGGTAAAACTTAAATCTAGTATTAAATTCCTTTTAAAGTACCGAAAATCAAAACTTATTCCTAATTTTATTAAAAATTCCACCCGATGTAATAAATTATTTGTATTTGACTGTGACGCACACCTTGACATAAACAGAAATTTAACGAGATACACACACGTATGTATATCAATCTAAAATATTAAGTCTTCTTATTAAACAAAAACACAACATATTAAAAAGAAAAACACAACAGATGGAAGAAATAACAACAAACCTAAAAAAACAGCTGAGCGAAAATGACTTACAAACATTTATGGAGATTGAGAGAAATGTCGCGAATAAACTAACAACATCACTGAAGAAACAACAGGAACAGAAACACGAGAGACTGCGGAATAAACGGAACAACATATTTGTGGATAAAAATAAACAAGAAGATTGGTTTGTAAACACAACAAGAACTGAGTTTCCTCCTGACATAAAATCATTACTGTCGAAGGGTCCAAAGTTTGCACTGCCGGTTGAAAACAAGAAACTCCCTCTTTTCCAATACATAGCGGACGGAGAGGATTTGATACAAACTATTAAAAGCAAAGAACAGCAAGAAGAAGCTCGTACCAATTTCTCCATATTGGTAAAAAATCACATAACAACAAACAGAGAAAGTGAAATGGATCGCGCAATAATAGATACAGTGGGACGGACACGGAAATTTCTAAGAAAAAATGACAATATTCGAATATTAACATCAGATAAAGGGAACAAAACGGTAGCAATGGAAATAGGTGACTATGATAATAAAATGACAAATATATTGGGCGACTTGACTGTATACAGAATACAAAGGCGAGATCCGACATCTAGACTACAAACCAAAAACAACGATTTAGTAGACAAACTTTTTAAAATGGGACTAATTTCAAAATTGGAAAAAACAAAACTTACCACAACGACGGCATTACCACCAAGGCTATATGGGTTACCCAAAATACACAAAGAAGGTATACCACTCAGACCGATATGCTCATCAATTGACTCACCATCGTACGGTCTGTGCAAATATATTGTGAATATATTAAAAAACATCACTGCTACATCTACTTATAATATCCATAATACAATGGAATTCAAGAACAGGACAAACAATACTTACATTTGTGACGATGAAAAACTTATTTCTTTCGACGTGGTTTCACTTTTTCCAAGCATTCCAATACAGCTGGCACTTGACACAATACAAGCAAAATGGACAACAATAGAAGAACACACTAAAATACCAAAAAAACTGTTCATGGAAATAGTGACGTTTTGTATAAAAGAAAATAGATATTTTAAATTTAAGGACACGATATACACGCAATTAAAAGGAATGCCAATGGGATCTCCTGCCTCTCCGGTAATTGCAGACATTATAATGGAAAAGCTGCTGGACAACACGCTGAAAAAATTAGGACGAACACCAAGATTGCTCACAAAATACGTAGATGACTTATTTGCTATAGTAAACGAGAACGAGGTACAAAACACACTTGACGCACTTAATTCTTTCGACAAAAACATAAAATTTACAATTGAGCTAGAAGAAGACGGAAAATTACCGTATTTAGATTCCATAATAACCAGACGAGGAAACCAGTTGAAGTTAAAGTGGTATAAGAAACCAACATCATCTGGACGAATCATCAATTATAATTCCAAACATCCCAGGACGATGATAATAAATACAGCAATGGGCTGTATACGACGAATGTTGGACATATCGGACGAAATTTACCACAAAGAAATTAAAAAAGAAATACAAATGACATTAAAAATCAACGACTTTCCGAAGCACATAATAGATAAATTATTAAAAAAATCGCGATCCTCAAACCAAAAACACCACCTTGACAAACCTATTAAATTTAAAGCAGTAACTTATGTACCTCAAATATCAGAACGCTTAACGAAATCAAATTGCTACAATAAAGATGAAATAAAAATAGCACATAAACCTAACAATACTTTAAAAAATTTATTCAATAAAACCAAAGCAACGATACCTAAAACAGAGAAAAGTAACATTATTTATAAAATCCCGTGCAACGGCAAAGACAATGAAATATGTCATAAGGTTTACATAGGAACAACGAAGTCAAAATTAAAAACCAGACTGGCACAACATAAGTCGGATTTCAAACAATGCCATAATACCGACTTCCAGAAAACAGCACTCATGGCCCACTGTGCAGCCAGCGGTCACTCTCCGAATTTGAACGACGCCAGTATATTACAACAAGAACAACACTATGGCAAACGCTTTATTTTAGAAATGCTTCATATAATCAACACACCGACAAACATAAGACTGAACTACAAAACGGACACTGATAATTGTGCTCACTTGTACAGGCACTTATTGACAACAAATTTAGTACGAAACTCCACGTTAAACAGCGAGGACGTGTAAAAAATGTATGTATGTTTGTAATTGTTGTTATGCATATTTATATTTACGTTATTGTCAAAATTATTGTTAATTGTATTTATATGTTGTTATTATTAAATAGTTACCCTGAAGACGATTGCCGAAGAGCAATCGAAATATATTGGATTATAAAAACCAAAATTTGAGTTTTCAATTGACCTTGAGCCGGCTAACACAATAAATTTAATTAAAATGGAAAGGTCGCCAAAAATATCATCAATTTTAAAATTTTTTACCAACTTATTTAGAAAAAACTGTAAGTATCTTTAAAGATACACTGAGCACCCACGCGAAACTTACCTTTGCAATGAAACTTTAAAATTACTTATTTCAAATTTTTTATCAGCTGTCAAACAAAGATTTACCTTACATTTGGTGCAATACATCCTTGTCTGTCCTGAGCAATTTAGAAATTTGCATCGCCCTTTTTTATCCACCGTGGTCCAGTGATCAGTTCCGTCTAATCTGACATCCCTTGGAGGTGCTACACTTGAATTGGAATAAGGAATTTCTTTGCATATGAAAATAGCGCATCAGCTATTTGCAACTTAAAATGATTAATCTGATATTTTTAAAATCCGGCCGGTCTTGATTTATTATTTTATAAAGTATCCAGGCATTGACGCATGTCATATCCAAAATATGATAGAACACCTGCATAGTCCACTTTCGACTTTTCATTGAGATCTTATGGCGACCCATCATGCTATCCATAAGATCAACCCCACCCATATGGCTATTTTAATCTTTAATAAACTGCGAGCAAGGAATCATTTTGATGGTTTTATCTTTTTTGTCAAACCTCTTCACTGCCAAAGTTTTCGACGCACTTTGTATTGAATGCAGCAACGGCTTCATTCCAACGTAAGTAGGTAGAAACCAAATTTACCACTCGATTATCTTTCCAGCTAAGGGATGTCACATTGATACCACATACATTCGAGACATACTCTTGACTCGTACCACATTCGAATTTAAGCATAGTCTTTTCTTCAGGGAGCTTACAATTTTTAATTCCTGATCCCCTTCTTCATAGATAACCATGGGATCTTATAGCGACTACAACATCGAGTGAGGATAGCGGCTTCGAGTGGGGACCCAAATAAAATGGAAAGGCCAATTAACTCAAATCCGAAAACAAAAAACGTTTCGTCTTCCCCTCCACGGGGCAAGAAAGTGCGGGCGCATGCGCTAAAGGCACCCATTCGCACAGCGAACACCTCCGGGTCTGCTCTGGGGGCGATCCCATGGCGTCCCGTGATCACGGGCGTTATGGTGGGGCCAAGCACCAGTAAAGCTGCAGGGATTGTGCTGGGAACGGCAGGTCGTCCTGGCCAAACTGGGCATGGGCGGATAGCAGCCGAGGTAAAGGCAAACCAGGGAAATGTCGCGATGTCAACTACGAGCAATTCCATTCATGGTTGTTCGGGCGGGCGGTCCACACACGCTGGAAAGCGGAAGGCTGCCAGAACGCTCAAAAAATACGAGGGGGTGCCGTTGGAAACGTGGCCTAGAGTGCAAGGGCTGCGGTGGACAGAGCGAAAGCCCTGCTACCCAACTACTAAAGCACAGTTGGGGCCTCGGTGGAAGCACCCCTCTCCAAAAGACAGAGATCGTTTGGGGAGCAACAACCAGCTCCAAAGAAGAAATACATACGTCCCGGGGTGGCCAGACCCAGCTTTGCTGATGTCGCCAGGAACAGAATCCTGATAGGGGTTCTGGACCGCGGCAATGAGCTCGGGTCAATACCAAGGCACCAGTGGAGGTGGGTGAAGGCGGCTCTGGCAAACGTCATCCTTGACGTTCTGCTGGAGAACCCAGGAGCCCCTCCCGCGTGCAGAGATGCCGGCTGGTCCCAGGGCCACATTAAGGTTGTGGCATACGATGACTCAAGGTCAGAGGCGCTGTACAAGGCCGCCGTCGCTAGGGTACGGGCTGTCTACTCCGGGGCTAGACTTGAGGTGATTGACTGGGCGTGGGTGCCTGTCACACCAGCGTCACCGGATAATATTTTAAAGATGCTTCAGGTGATGAATCCAACATTGCCGACAGGTGTAGGGAGGTCATAGACCTCACGCTATCATGCTGCAAGCTAAACTACGTACCCACGGTATGGAGATCTGTTTCTGTAGTCTTCATACCCAAGGCTGAAAAAGCATCACATGCGAACCCAAAGGATTTTAGACCTATAAGTCTCTCATCCTTCGTTCTTAAAACATTAGAAAGGCTTATAAGCAACTTTCTCTCTCTTACAATCGACAAAAGACTATTGTCTAAAAATCAGCATGCTTACCTTAAGGGAAGGTCCACGGACACTCCATAGCATTCCCTAGTTAGATATATCGAAAGGTCTTTCAGTTACAAGGAATTTTGCCTTTTAGCTTTTCTTGACATTGCGGGTGCTTTTAACAACATTAGTCCTGAGGCCATAACACAGGCTTTAAGAGGGCTCTGTGTGGAAAGCTCCCTGGTTGAATTTATAGAGCAAATGCCCTTGGGAAAAAAGATTACAGCAGAGGTCGGTGCAAACCGTGTTTCGAGACAGGTGTCTCAAGGAACGCCGCAGGGTGGTGTACTTTCACCTCTTCTATGGAATCTGACCGTTAGCTAAGGGAATAATATGATCCAGCGATACCAGAAGGCTTCTGTGGCCCTATACTCTTGTAAAAGATCCATTGGGAGGAGATGGGGTCTGAATCCAAGCGTTTGCCGCTGGATCTACACAGCAGTGGTTAGGCCGATTCTCCTCTACGGAGCTATCGCTTGGTGCCCAGCATTAAGCAGAGCTGCTAATCTCAATCTACATACTTAGCAAAGTGCAGAGAGTCAGTATGATCTGCATTAGCGGATCGTTGCGAACAACACCAAGCGACGCCTTGAATGTCTTTCTGGACCTTCTACCCTTAGACTTAGTGGGTCAGCAAATGGCGGCTCTTGCCGCGCTTCGGTTAAGAAAGACATGTCAATGGGAGTCTAGCTTGCGTGGGCACTCAAGCATCCGGACAGAAATTTCGCGATGGTAATCCCAGATAGGGACGCGTGGTCGAGAGACTTCTACACTCCACCTGGAAGTCTCACGATCTTTACAGATGGCTCGAAACTACATGGCAGAGTAGGAGGAGGGGTCTTCTCGCAGGACCTATCTCTGAAATGTTCTTGTCAGCTGTCGAATCACTGTAGTGTTTTCCAGGCTGAGGTTCTAGCCATAAAGGAGGCTATAGACCTGTTACAGACCGCTTTAAAAGGCAAGGATATCTTTATATTTAGTGATAGCCAAGTGGCAATCAGAGCTGTGAGCTCAGCTACAATTAAATCAAAGAGTGTACTGGATTGCAGCCGATCTCTGCAGGAGATGGCCAAGCAGAACAGGCACAACCTCATTTGGGTTCCTGGCCACAGGGACGTCGAGGGTAACTGCATTGCGGATGAACTTGCGAGGGAAGGAACAAACAAGCAGATTCTTCCCAGTAAAGAACGCATTGGTATGCCCTTTGGCACTTGCAAGCTGCTCTTAAAAGAATCTTATGCTCGTGCGAGCGACAGATGGACACATACCACAACCTGTAGGATCTCAAGGCTGACTTGGCCTAGATGGGACCGAAAACGTTCAACAGGGCGGATGGGCCGTCGAGACAAGTGGTCTTGTCGCTGAACAGGGACTCTTTGGAGCTCCTGGAGAAAAGACAGGGCCGGGTCTACTACGGCCTAGATGAAGTGACTCTAAGAGTCTATCGCAGCGCGCCTCCGAAGCAATGAGCTAATGAGCGACCACACGGCGAGCTTAGTTCTCATCGGTTGCGATGCTAACGCCCACCAACTATCTCCTAACTACTTTTATTGTCAAAAACCGTAGGGAGGTCATAGACCTCACGCTATCTGTATGATATGGTAATGAACTGGAAGGTTCTCGACGAACACTCTTTTTCAGACCATAGGTATATTGAGACAATTCTAGATATATCCATGGGTGCTCCAAAGGCTCGTAAGAACCTGAGGAATACTGACTGAACTCTTTACAGGGAAACCTTGAGAATAAACTACCACGTCCGGTACCGGCAGAGCCCAGTACTGTTGGCATATCGAAAGACATGGTCAACTGTTTTACCACGATCTGCTCGCGGGCGATGGCCAAAGCCAGTCCTGATCCTAAACCGTGGGAAAAGCGCAGGCCCCACTGGTGGTCCCATGCTCTGCGGAGAGATTGCAGGAGACAGTTCAACAGGGCGAAGAGGCTGAGTCAGGAATCTGAATGGCAGACCTATAAACAAGTTCTGCGGTCCTACATAAAAGCCCTTCGTGAATCAAAAAGATCCTCATGGAGGGATTTTTGCACTGGCGTGGAGGGCGTCGGCGAAACTGCCAGACTACGAAAATCTTGTCAGGTGCAACAAACCCAATTGGGTCTCTACAGAGACAGGATGGCTCCTGGACAGCGACGGGAAAAGAAACGGTCGAACTACTTCTCGACACACACTTTCCTGGAAGTTTACAGACAATGGAAGTAGATTGCTCCTCTTCGGGCGCAATTGTAAATCTCCCTCTCTCAAAAGAAATTATCAATTCGGCGATAAAAAGCTTCAAACCCTACAAGGCTGCCGGGCCAGATGGCATTATACCGGCTCAACTGGTTGCAACGATTGATACTTCTACAAATTGGCTACTAAATATGGTTAGAGCATGCTGCAAGCTAAACTACGTACCAACGGTATGGAGATCTGTTTCTGTAGTCTTCATACCCAAGGCTGGAAAAGCATCACATGCGAACCCAAAGGATTTTAGACCTATACGTCTCTCATCCTTCGTTCTTAAAACATTAGAAAGGCTTATAAGCAACTTTCTCTCTCTTACAATCGACAAAAGACTATTGTCTAAAAATCAGCATGCTTACCTTAAGGGAAGGTCCACGGACACTCCATAGCATTCCCTAGTTAGATATATCGAAAGGTCTTTCAGTTACAAGGAATTTTGCCTTTTAGCTTTTCTTGACATTGCGGGTGCTTTTAACAACATTAGTCCTGAGGCCATAACACAGGCTTTAAGAGGGCTCTGTGTGGAAAGCTCCCTGGTTGAATTTATAGAGCAAATGCCCTTGGGAAAAAAGATTACAGCAGAGGTCGGTGCAAACCGTGTTTCGAGACAGGTGTCTCAAGGAACGCCGCAGGGTGGTGTACTTTCACCTCTTCTATGGAATCTGACCGTTAGTTCTCTCCTGCAGGAGACGAAATGGGGTGCTGCTAAAAATGTCGCATATACAGATGACATTGCCATTGCATATATGGGCAAATTCCCTCAGACCTTGTGTGACTTAATGTAAGGGACACTCCGCGAGGTGGGCAACTGGTCCACGCGATGTGGTCTCAGCGTCAGCTCAGAAAATGTGGAGCTGGTGCTTTTCACTAGAAAATATAAAGTTCCGTATGTCACTACGCCGGAACTTAATGGAATCCGTCTGAACATAAAGAGGGAAGCCAAGTTTCTTGGCGTCACATTGGACATGAAACTTAGCTAAGGGAATAATATGATCCAGCGATACCAGAAGGCTTCTGTGGCCCTATACTCTTGTAAAAGATCCATTGGGAGGAGATGGGGTCTGAATCCAAGCGTTTGCCGCTGGATCTACACAGCAGTGGTTAGGCCGATTCTCCTCTACGGAGCTATCGCTTGGTGCCCAGCATTAAGCAGAGCTGCTAATCTCAATCTACATACTTAGCAAAGTGCAGAGAGTCAGTATGATCTGCATTAGCGGATCGTTGCGAACAACACCAAGCGACGCCTTGAATGTCTTTCTGGACCTTCTACCCTTAGACTTAGTGGGTCAGCAAATGGCGGCTCTTGCCGCGCTTCGGTTAAGAAAGACATGTCAATGGGAGTCTAGCTTGCGTGGGCACTCAAGCATCCGGACAGAAATTTCGCGATGGTAATCCCAGATAGGGACGCGTGGTCGAGAGACTTCTACACTCCACCTGGAAGTCTCACGATCTTTACAGATGGCTCGAAACTACATGGCAGAGTAGGAGGAGGGGTCTTCTCGCAGGACCTATCTCTGAAATGTTCTTGTCAGCTGTCGAATCACTGTAGTGTTTTCCAGGCTGAGGTTCTAGCCATAAAGGAGGCTATAGACCTGTTACAGACCGCTTTAAAAGGCAAGGATATCTTTATATTTAGTGATAGCCAAGTGGCAATCAGAGCTGTGAGCTCTGCTACAATTAAATCAAAGAGTGTACTGGATTGCAGCCGATCTCTGCAGGAGATGGCCAAGCAGAACAGGCTCAACCTCATTTGGGTTCCTGGCCACAGGGACGTCGAGGGTAACTGCATTGCGGATGAACTTGCGAGGGAAGGAACAAACAAGCAGATTCTTCCCAGTAAAGAACGCATTGGTATGCCCTTTGGCACTTGCAAGCTGCTCTCAAAAGAATCTTATGCTCGTGCGAGCGACAGATGGACACATACCACAACCTGTAGGATCTCAAGGCTGACTTGGCCTAGATGGGACCGAAAACGGTCGCGTAGTCTTTATACCTTAAAACGGGACGATATTTCCCAAGTAATTGGCGCTTTAACAGGGCACTGCTGCATAGGCAACCACGCTGGTCGTCGTGGAGTACCCTTCTTTAGATGCTGTAGAAGCTGCAAAAATTACGAAGAGAAAGAAACGGTCCTGCATCTTCTCTGTATCTGTCCAGCACTAGCCAGAAGCAGGCTACGGTTTCTAGGGGCACCTGTTTTTAGGAACCTTGTAGAATTAGGTGAAATATACCCAAATGCTTGACGAGCTTCGTCAAGAATTCTAAATGGTTCAGCAAGAGGGAGTGAGCGTTAAGCTTGTGGTATCACAACGGGCCTCTACTAATGGCCTAAGTGTGTCGCTGGATTAGCGGTGACAACCACTCATACCTACCTACCTACCCACGTCTAATCGTTCCCTTAAACAGACATTACACAAACACTAACTGAGGAAATAAAAAATGCTACCACAATTTTAAAAAATAAAACGCCAAAATCATGGTACACGGTAGAGTTAAATAATAAATTATTTAGACTGTACTTAGCAGCAACAAAGAAATGTAAGAACAGTCCAACACCGGAAAATTTTAGAAATGCTCTTAAATGTAAGGAAACGTGGAAAACGGAAATTAAACTAGCAAAAAAACAAAATTTTATGAACAGTGTTCAGAGGTTAAATAAGGAAGCAAATACAAAGGAAGCGTGTAGATTTATAAATAATTTAAAAGAGTCAAAAAGTTCAAACCCATCAAATTTTCCAGAGGATTGAAATGATAGGTTTCTTCAGCACTTAAAAATGCAAATTACTAATTGTCTAAGAGTAGAAATTACTAGTAAAGAACACAAAGAGAACATTTTAATTCCAGGGTTTAATGTTGAGGAACTGAAGAACGTATTAAGTAGAAAAACAAAAAAATCTGCAGTAGGACATGACAAAATCACTTATGAAATGGTTCGTGCTATTCGGATGAATCCAAAAAAGTATTAGTTAAAGCTTTAAGTCATTCCTTTCTGAGTGGGGAAATAGAGAGATCATGGATAATTATTAAAATCGTTCCCACTCTTAAATGCGATAAAAACTCGGATGATTACAGAATCTAAAGACCGATTTCATTGATTCCAGTTTTATTAAAACAATTAATTTAATGATCAAACCAGGCTGGACCAATTTTTAGCAAAAAAAAATGTGCTTCCAAATACATCTTTTGCATATCGTAAGGGGAGGTCTGCCTCCATGTGTCTGAATGAGATTCTGCATAATATTCATATGTACAAAGATAAGGGTCAGAAAGTAGTTGCAATAGTTTTGGATATAAGTTATGCCTATAATAGTATTCCAACTTTGGATATATGCAAAATGCTTGAGGAAGTTAACATTGACAATACATACATATATCAAGTGTATTAAATCTTTTCTACAAAACAGGATTCTTTAACTAGGAAATAGTGAGGTGAGGGTTGATAATGGTTTACCACAGGGTAGCTGGCTATCTCCCTTTTTATTTAATCTATATACTAGAGGATTACATGAATGTGAGGATAATTGGACATAAATTTATTAATTTGCTGATGATTTTCTTATATTAATACATGATTGGGATACAAAGAATCTAAATAATAAAAAAAAAAAAAAAAATGTATAGGAAAATGTGAAAAAAAACAATATATATACAAAAAACTATAGTGATCCATTTTGCTAAGAATAGTAAAATGAAAATTAATTTAAAAATAGATACGTATAACAATGAAATTGAGCAAGTAAAGCAATTAAAATTTATAGGTCGGACTTTAACCAATTTATTGAAAGAAACAGCGCATTATAATGACTTAATAAAAAAGGCTTCAAATAATGTTAAACTAATCAAATGGATAACAACAGTAAAAGCAGGAATAATGCCAAGAATTGCAGTAAATCTTTATAAAAGTTTAGTAAGATCCAAAATAGAGGTGGCTAAGTCCACATCATGTGAACAAAAGATAAAAGCATTTCAAAATAATACATTGAGAAAGTGTCTGGGATTGACTCCCTCTACTCCAACACATAACATACATATACATATGTGTTGGCAAATGAATTAGAACCAAAAGAAAGAGAAAATCTTTTAGCTTGTCGTGAACTTATTAAATAAAAATTTATAAATCTGAAAGTCTACAATATGTAGTATCAAATCAAACAAAATTAATAATTCTAGCTACTCAAAAACGTTTTATAAATATAAAGATATAATTGAAGAAATAGGTAACTGTTGATATAAAATATGAAAAAAATAAAAATCTAAAAATTGTCAGGAACACAATAAAATGTAAAAAAAAAACGTCAAAAGAACAATTTCAATCGGAATTCAGAAGATTGATAAATATCTACTAGAAAAACAGTTTTACAATATTTGGTACAGATGCGTCGGGGGGAAATACCAGCATGGGATGTGGTGTATTTAATGTCACACAGAAGCAGAACTTTCTTTTTAGTATAGGTTTCACAGCATCGTCGGTTTTCAGTAAGCTATGGACAATTGCAAAAGCAATATATATAGCATGTGGGACATAATTAAAAAAAATGGCATATTTTCTGATAGTTTGACCTCCTGCTTATTGTTAGAAAAAAGTGTCACAAATAACTACATACTGGCCAAAATACATTCTGCTCTAAATAAAAATAACTGGCGATTTGTAGAACCTTTTCTACAAATTTCTCCTTCCAAAACCAATTAAAAAACTTAATAGCGGACTGTACACTAATATTTATTTAACGAATTGGTTTGGCTTGTTAAAGTAAGAAGAAACTCAGACCTTTTGAAAGATATATACATAGTCGTCTTAATAAAGCTGAAGAAATTTACTTGTTTTTGCACAACAAACTTAAATTTTGGTACCCTTTTTCTTCTTTTTTTTGATTTTGACAATATTTTCACACACTATTTTATAAAAACACAAAATGAGTTTTGATTATATTCAAAGAGTACGTTTAATACCGAGTTCAACGAATGTTTCTTTTAAAAAATCGGCCAAAAACTGACTGAGTTATTTTACTTTTTATAAGAACGAAATTTTTGCAAAAATTTGCTTTTGTTGTTCCCATGGAAATTATCACTTAATTTTTGAGTTTTTACTCAATTTTGAAGTCTTTATAAATTTCCGTTATACTGAAGTGCACGTGTTATTTATCTTTTGAGTTGAGTTTGCTGTTAAGTTGGATAAAAATCGTGGTAAAGTAAAACTAAAACGTGCGACAAGCATGTTGTTACGGTTACAAAACCAAAGTACTTAAATGCCGAAGTGCCTGGTAAAAAATATTTAGTAGAGGAAGATTTCCTTCCTTGTAAATCAAAATCAACCGAAAAGCATTTGGTTTCAAATTCTGATTTCGCCGATCTCGTGCGTGATTTGCATTTATCGAAAATGGCGACTTTTCGTTGATGGATCGTGTAAAAGTATGTACCCTAAAAAAAAAAATACATTCGTGTTCCCTTAATGAAGTCTGTAATGTCACCCGTAGGTTTAAAAGCTGTGTTATTATGGGGATAGAGGAGGTTCCCCTGATTCTAAATATGAAGGTCCCACCCTTCGGAGGCTTATAGTTTTTAAGTAAATTGCCGTTAAATATATATCGCAAACGTCAAGCTGTGTGGTTGTGTTAACTTTGCTCCCTTACAAATATTGTTATAAAACAATGTAAATATCAAATTAATTAAAAGAAATTTCATTAAATTGTGATTAAATCAATTTTGTGCACTTCAAGCTAAGTATAAAGTGATTTGGTGCAATATTCATTTAATAATCTTTGACTTATAAACAATCTTATTTAAATCTTTGTGTTGTGTGCCGAGTCATAATTTTTTCTTGTAGTACAGTTGTTGTTGCCAATTGTTTTGTTTTTGCATTTGCGGCTGTTACTGTTTGTGCGCGCACTCTTCTTTGTTACTCCTTTTAGCTTTCACAGCTGTTTGCGTGATTTGTTAAGTGTCAATAAAACTGTGTATCCCAAACTGTTCTAACTGCCTTACCGACTTCTATACTGCTTTTTTTTGCTAAACTGCTTACCACTGTTAGATCCTTTCTTCTGCTAGTCCTATAAATTGTAATTTTAATTCTAATTAATTTTCTCCTAAATAATATACCATGTCTTGTAATTATCCTAACTGCCAAGTTAAGAGTGGGTCTGAACGCTTTGTGTCTTGCTGGCTTTGCAATGGGCTTGCCCACATGAAGTGTGCTGGATTGACAGGTAGAGTGTTAGATTTGATTGATGATGGTAAGGGTGCCCGCTGATCTTGTCTGAAATGTAGGTCAACTGAAGTTGATCTTTTTAAATTTTTTAGGCAGTGTAGGAACGGTTTCTCTGAGATTGGTAAGGATCTAAATGTTCTTACCGAAAAATTCAAACACTACGAAAACGTATTTAATTCTTTTAAATGCTTAGAGAATACGAGTATTCCTAATAGCCGTAATAGTAAACGGAAACGTATTGAGAGTCCGTCTGACGAAGCTGAGCCAAATCCTATTCCGACGACAATTATTTCTTCTCCGTCAGGGGAGTTGATTAGTTTCTCATCACCTTGTCCTTAGGCTGCTGAACCTTCAACATCAAAAGCTGCTGCTCAGAAATCAGTTCAAAAGGAAAGCAGCGAAAGCAAAAATTCTGCTGGGGTTTCTGTGGCGCTTGCTAGGGGGCTGGTTGTGGTTCCTCAGAGAAAATCTATTTTTATATCAAGATTTTCCAGTGATACCACCAAGTTTCACATTTCTTCTAAGGTTAAAACTGATGACATAACTATCAGGAAATTTAACTTTAATTACAAGAGAAACATTTCTTCATTTAAAATCGATGTAACTTCCGAAAAACTTAAAATACTCTTAAATAGCTCTTTTTGGCCGACTGGGGCTTTTGTTCGCGAATTCGAAACCCAACATAAATAATCAAAACTTAGCAAAAATGTCTCATCCGAGTCAAAAAACTGATAAAAACTAAACTTGATATATATTACCAAAATGTTAGAGGCTTGAATACAAAACTAACTGACTTGCTTTTGAAGAGTTATCACTGTAATTTTAACATTATAGCTTTCACTGAAACTTGGCTTAAACCTCACGTTTTTGATTCGGAGATTCTTTGCAGTGAATATCATATTTACAGAAATGATCGAGAGTGCAGGATCGGTGGAGGTGTTCTTTTTGCTGTCCATTCTTCATTACCATCTGAAGTGGTTAACGTCCCTATCATTGAGTCTACTGAATTTAAGTGCATACGAGTGCAATTAAGCAAGTCTTATATTTATTTAGCACTCTGCTATATACCTCCTCAGTCTGACTTGTCGGTATATAGTGATCATATTTCTTTACTTGGGATTGTGGACTCAATGCTTAGGCCTCCCGACTCATTGATTGTGATGGGTGATTTTAATCTCCCAAACGTTTCTTGGAATATAATTGATGGTCATATCCTGCCTTCCATTAACAACGCCTTTCTGGAGGGGATGACTGAACTTTGTCTGTACCAGGTTAATACCCTACAAAACAAGACCAAGACCCTCCGGATTTGGTTTTTGTTGACAACATGTACAGGGCCTCCTTAAATCGATGTGATCCATTGGTTTTGCCTGAGGATGTATATCATCCTGCAATTGAATTGTCATACGAGATCATAGACGGAGAGCGGGTTTCTGGATCGAAAGCTTTTAATTCTAATGACAGCTTCGATTTTAGAAAAGCTAATTTTAAAAAATTAAACTATGACTTATCTAAAATAACTTGGCCTTACTACAATGGCGATATTGAGCGTAATGTTTTGGACTTCAACAATACTTTATACAACTTATTTCTTAAACATGTACCTAAAGGTTCTTGTATTCGTGATGAATCAGCCCCTTTATGGTTCACTAAAGACTTGAGAACTTTAAAAAATAAAAAATCGCGTTCTTTTAAATTATATAAAAGTACTGGTCGTCATGTGGATTATCTTAATTATTCAGTATTGCGACATAAATATCTAGAATTAAATAAAAACTGTTATGAAAAATACTTGAATAAAATGAAAATGAACATTATCCACGACCCGAAAGCTTTCTATGGTTTCGTTAATTCTAAGCGCACAGTAAATGCATTCCCTTCCGCAATGAAATATCAAAGTACTGTGTCATGTGATAACGAGATTATTGCCAATCTATTTGCCCAGTTCTTTAAATCTAACTACACCACTCAATTTAAATATAACTGTATTTCCTATCCATACAAGCTGAGCCCCAATAACTCTATTAATATTCCAGTCATATCATCAGATGATGTTTTTCATTATTTAATATCTTTAAAAGAATCATTCAAGTACGGCCCTTATATGATCCCGACATGTTCCTAAAAAAATGTGCAAAGCATCTGTACCTGCCATTATCGAACTTGTTTAATTTGTCCCTCCAGCAAGGAGTTTTTCCGTCAATATGGAAACAGTCTTACATAATCCCCCTTCATAAATCTGGAAGCAGGTCTTCTATTGAAAACTATTGTGGCATAGCTAAACTCTCTTCTATCCCGAAGTTGTTTGAAGCTATTGTTACCAATCAAATGACTTATCCGATTTCCTCAATAATAGCAAATTGCCAACATGGCTTCTGTAAGGGCAAATCAACCATTAGAAATTTTCTTGAATTTACCACCCATGTTTCAAATGGGTTAAGGGAATGGATTGATACTGATGTTATATATACCGATTTCAGTAAAGCATTTGACAAAGTATGTCACTCTTTACTCATCCGTAAACTAGATCTGCTTGGTTTTCAACCTGGTATCCTCTGTTGGATGTCTTCTTATCTCTCCGGTAGGACGCAAAAAGGAGTTTTTAAAAATTTTCATTCTGGGATCATCGATGTTTCCTCGGGAGTTCCTCAGGGCAGCCACCTCGGACCGATTCTGTTCCTGCTATTCATAAACGACATTTCTACAGTAGTAAAGTATTCTAAAATATTGATGTACGCAGATGATGGTTAACTTTTTAAGACTTATGCCTCGGCTGAAGAAAGATCCTTGCTACAGCAAGATTTGGACAGCATAGTCAATTGGTGCAGCATTAATTATATGCCGCTTAACCTTAACAAATGTAAATTCATGTGCTTTTCTCGACCAACCATTCAGCCGGCCTCCTACAAAATAAATAACTACGTCCTAGAACATGTAAACAGTTTTGTTGACCTGGGTGTTGGTATGGATTGTAAACTCAATTTTAATTTTCATATTAGTTCCACAGTTAATAAAGCAACGGGTGTGATGGCTTTTGTAAAGCGTTGGTCAAAGGAATTCCGCGACCCGTATATAACTAAATGTTTTTGTATTGACTCTAGTTGGTCTGAGTGGACCTGATAACGAGGATTCCAAACTATGGAACCATACTCCAATATTGGTCTTACCAATGAAGTAAAAAGTGTTTTAGTTATATACTTACTTACTTACTTAATTGGCGCAACAACCGCCTAAGCGATTTTGGCCGAGGTCAACAAAGCACGCCAGCTGTCCCTATCTTTTGCTAACTGGCGCCAATTGGAAATCCCAAGTATAGCCAAGTCTTTTTCCACTTGGTCTTTCCAACGCAGAGGAGGTCTTCCTTTTCCTCTGCTACCACCAGCGGGTACCGCGTCAAAAACCTTCAGGGCTGGAGCTATTTCATCCATTCGTACGACGTGGCCTAGCCAGCGGAGCCGCTGGTTCTTAATCCGCTGCACTATATCTACGTCATTGTACAGCTCGTACAGCTCATCGTTCCATCGTACACGGTATTCGCCGTCGCAAAGACGCAAAGGTCCATAAATCTTTCGAAGAATCTTTCTCTCGAACACTCCAAGAGCTCTCTCATCTGATGTTGTCATCGTCCATGCTTCTGCGCCATACAAGAGGACGGGCATGATGAGAGACTTATAGAGTATGGTTTTTGTCCGCCGAGAGAGGACTTTACTGTGCAATTGCCTACTCAGTCCGAAGTAGCACTTGTTGGCAAGAGAGATTCTGCGTTGGATTTCAAGGCTGACACTGTTATTGGTGTTAATGCTGGTTCCTAAGTAAACGAAGTCCTCTACTTTTTCGAAGTTATAACTGTCAACAGTGATGTTTGATCCCAGTCGTGAATGTGCCGACTGTCTATTTGATGACAGGAGATACTTCGTCTTGCCCTCGTTCACATCCAGACTCATTCGCTTCGCTTCTCTATCCAGTTTGGAGAAGGCAGAACTAACTGCGCGGTTGTTAAGACCGATGATGTCAATGTCATCGGCGTACGCCAGCAATTGCACACTCTTATAAAAGATGGTGCCTGACCGATTAAGTTCTGCGGCTCGAATTATCTTCTCCAGCATCAGGTTAAAGAAATCGCACGACAAAGAGTCACCCTGTCTGAAACCTCGTTTGGTATCAAACGGCTCGGAGAGGTCCTTCCCGATTCTGACGGAGCTGGTGGTGTTGCTCAACGTCATTTTACATAGCCGTATAAGTTTTGCCGGGATACCAAATTCAGACATTGCGGCATATAGGAAACTTCTTGTCGTGCTGTCGAAGGCGGCTTTGAAGTCGACAAAAAGATGGTGTGTGTCGATTCTTCTTTCTCGGGTCTTTTCCAAGATCTGGCGTATTGTGAATATCTGGTCGGTGGTAGATTTACTAGGTCTAAAGCCGCACTGATAAGGTCCAATCAGTTCATTGACGGTGGGCTTAAGTCTTTCACACAATACACTCGACAGAACCTTATATGCGATGTTAAGAAGACTAATCCCGCGATAGTTGGCGCAAACTGCAGGATCACCCTTTTTGTGGATTGGGCAGAGCAAACTTAAGTTCCAATCAGTAGGCATGCGTTCTTCCGACCATATTCTAGAGATGAGCTCGTGAATGCACTTAACCAGCTCTTCTCCGCCGTACTTAAATAACTCAGCTGGTAACCCATCGGCCCCGGGGGCTTTGTTGTTCTTCAGCCGTGCTATCGCTTTCCGAATTTCGTCACAGTCGGGTGATGGTACATCGCGTCCATCATCATTGATTGGGGATTCGGGTTCAACATCTCCAGGGTTGCAGTTGCTTCCATTAAGCAGTGTGGAGAAGTGCTCCCTCCATAATTTAAGTATGCTGTGGACATCAGTCACCAGGTCGCCGTTTTCATTCTTACAGGAATTCGCCCCGGTCTTAAAACCTTCTGTAAGCCGTCGAACTTTTTGAAAAAATTTTCGGGCTCGCGTTGCGCCCGATCGCAGTGTGGCCCTGTAGGCAGCGTCTTTACGTTCCGAAGCGGCGCGACATTCCTCGTCATACCAGTTGTTCTTTCGGGCTCGCTGAAATCCGATGGATTCTTCAGCGGCGGTATGTAGACAGCGAGAAATATGGTTCCACTGCTCGGAAATATCGTTATGTTGATTATTGCTCTCAGAGAGCAGGAGTGCAAGTCGAGTGGCGAAGTGGGTAGCTGTCTGTTGCGATTGCAGCTTTCCGACGTCGAGCTTTCCTTCCATTTAGGACACTGGAAGCATGCCTTCCGTCTATCACAACGTGGTCGATTTGGTTTCGTGTCTTACCATCTGGAGACAGCCACGTAGCCTGGTGAATCTTCTTATGCTGGAACCTGGTACTACAGACTACCATGTTTCGGGCCCCGGCGAAGTCGATCAGTCTCAATCCGTTATCGGACGTTTCGTCGTGGAGACTGAATTTTCCGACAGTGGAACCAAAGATGCCCACCTTGGCATTGAAGTCGCCAAGCACGATTTTTATATCGTGGTGGGGGCACCGCTCATACCTGCGGCCAAGGAGATCGTAGAAACGATCTTTAGTCCCATCGTCCTTCTCTTCCGTCGGGGCGTGGGCGCAAATTAGGGACATGTTGAAGAATCTCGCCTTGATGCGGATTGTGGCGAGACGCTCGTCCACCGGAGTGAACGACAGTACTTTACGGCGCAGTCTCTCTCCCACCACAAATCCGACACCAAATTTGCGCTCCTTTACATGGCAGCTGTAGTAGATGTCGCAAGGGCCTATCACTTGTTTCCCTTGCCCCGTCCATCGCATCTCTTGGATGGCGGTGATGTCAGCCTTTGCTCTGCTGAGGACATCAACCAGCCGGGCAGAGGCACCTTCCCAATTAAGGGTTCGGACATTCCAGGTGCATGACCTCAAATCATTGTCCTTTACACGTTTGCTGTGGTCGTCATCAAAAAAGGGGGGTCTCATCCGAGGCTTTGTTTTCTTTTTCATTGGATGTTGGTTTTTACGTGGCGGGTTCCAAGCCCTGCGCACAACCCATTGCTGGGGGTTGAAATTTTATATTCGTTTATATAGCGAGCCGCTTGCTCCAAGACAGACGCCCGCTTGCAGCCGCACCTCCTGGTGGACAGACGCTGCGGACTTTAGTGGACCCTTAAACCGAATATGTCGGAGTGGCTCCGCTAAAGCTCCCTCTCTATTAGCCGTGACCCATGGCTCCATACGGGTTGGTTACCGTATCTCGCACATGGGTTGCTCACGTTGCCCAGGGTGCACGAACGTGGACGTTAGAGTAGGGATTGAGTACAGCCGTGCAACTGTAACCGCATACCCAGAAGCACCACTGCACCCCATTACACCCCAATAAGTAAACTATATGTACTTCACAAATAACGCGATTCTGCACAAAGACGAAGCAAATGCAACCAAAAGAAGACGTCGGATGAAGAAACCTTCAGCTATATACTGAACGCGAAGGAAGTCAACATCCTTTACAATCCTACGCTTACTAAATCAACAAAATTTCCTCAGTGGATGCTCCCTCCATCCGTTTTTATGACGAAACTTTTAGACTACCCTAAACAATCAACGAGCCCTACAATATATCAAAAAACTTTTTGGAATTTAAAAGCAACTCAGAGAGAAAAGGCTGGATGTTCTTATTTCCGAGTGGCTCGAAAACAACTCAATCGACGTCTTTTGCCGTAGTATCTGAGAAAGGGAAAGTTATCAAGATGGGACTGCTTTTCCCGCACAGCTCGGTTTTCGGGGCTGAATTAATCGCCATATACCATGCTATTAAGCACTCCACAACAACTAAGGGAAAATACATAATCTGCTCTGATAGCAAGTCGTCCGTCGCTGCGCTGCAAAACCCACACAATAAAGAGCCTCTTATTGAAAGTTCAAGAGATCTTTTGATACAACATTCTTCAAAAATTAAAATCATGTGGGTACCTGGCCAATTGTGGCATCGTCGGAAACGAATATGCAGACATCGCAGCTAAATAAGTCTACCAGACACCCTGTACATACTTCGAGCCTTTTGTAAAAACAGACATCCTTCGACAAGTTAACAACCACGTTAGGAAACTAACTGGCAAACGTACCAACATGGATACAAAGTTTACAATCAAAATCGCATCAAGCCAACACTCCCGGTCTCAGCGACGGGACTATAAACTACATATACGAAACTCTACAACTAAAATACAAACAGCCACATTATTCTGAGGACCCTGACTGTATGAGGCTGCAATCTCGGCCATCACAAAACTACAATTAAAATAAAATAAAAAACAAAGAGAAATAAAACAAAAAGATTTTAAATTTACAAAGGTCAGTATTTTTAAAATACTACAATAAATTTATAACAAATAATTTATTAGAGATATATATTTTGCAATTTTAAATGTTAGGAAGCAAAAAACGAGTTGTGTAGAGCGAGCGGGAGGAAGTAATTTTGATGGAGTTGTGGGCAAAACGGGCAGCTGATTTACGATGAGCAAAACGGCATGCTCATTTTTACCATAATATTTTGAACAAAATGAACTCTACATTTAGTCCACAGGACGTGCATATTAAAATAAGAACTCTACATTTAGTCCACAGGACGTGCATATTAAAATAAGAAATTTGACCCAAAAATATAGGTAAGTGTTAAATAATTGGTGAACAATAAAAACATATAAATGTGAACGTGCTTTGTAATTGTTGGAGGAACAGCAGTAAACAACGCTGAAGTTTTTGAGTCGTTTTCATTGGTATGTATTTTTATTTATGATACATTTTGTAATTAATAAAATCATGTGGATATATGTAGATATAAATGTTTACATAAATGTTTTAGGACACAACATTATCCGAACTATTGCCGTCAGCACCATCAGATCACCATTCCATTGCCGCTTTATCCACCGCCGTCACTATCACCTCTATCACCTGTCGAGTAGAAAGAAATAAATGGGGAGAAGTTATTAAATTAATGCGGGATAATAATGAAATGCTAAGGGGTGTGGTGGATTACACGAAGGTGTTGACAAGCGAAGTTATTAATGCCATAAGAGAGCAGAATGAGACGTCCAAAGAATTTTTAAACTTAATGAAAAACTTATTAGATAAAAAAATAGTACTAATGGCTCAGCAAAGCGACATCCTCAGCGACTTTCGCCCGTAAATTTCGCTTACTAAAACATAATTACGGCTACAACGAAATCAGCTGATTATGCCAAGTTGTATGTCAGATTATGGGGTGACTATTTTGAGCAGATAAAACTTTTAGAACATAGAATGAATACAGCGAGAAAAGGGCTATTTAACAAAAACAAAAAATGTTGAAAATAGCTTTTACTAAATGAAAATTTTTACAAGTAACAGAATTAATCCTTTTAACAAAAAACTAAACCATTTTTTGTTTTATTTCCATTTTAAGACCTTAGAATATTTAACAAATGGTTCACATTTTGCCTCTGCTGCCAGCGACGACAATAGAAATAAATATATTGCCGCGAATTGACGTCGGACGAATTTCGTCGTGCGCATTCTCATATTGTGTTTCAGCCATAATATTCAAAAGGATTTGCTTTTAACCGTTTTCGTTTATATGAATTTTAGCATCTTTTTTTCAATACCTCTTGCGTTTCTGATAGCAGATGCGTTCACATCATTTTCGCCGACTCTTGTAGTATGATTTGGTTGACTTCTGGCGGTTATACATACATATCTCATGTGGAATCTTGCATCCAAGCTAAACAAACTTCATCATTGTCTATTTTTAAAAAGTTGTGTAGGATGCAACACGTTCAAATTATTATATTTATGTTTTTGGGGCGACTATTCTTGTGAATTTAGCTTGTGAATTAAGCTTTAAGTTAATGCACTACATTCAAAAATATAGGAATCGATGCTTCTATCAGTTGAGCCAATGTTTATGTACGTAAATTTTTATCTAAAAAATGGAGGCACTATTCAAAGTTTTTTTTTTTTAAAATGTAAATAAAATCTTCAACATACCGATGGTCACAACTCGCTAACAAAACTACAGAGTACCAACCCTTGTAGTTGTAGTAGTCTACTGCGTTCTTCTTTTGTTGTTGAACCTCTATGTGGCATCAACAGCTCCAAAACATTGTGGAAATCCAAGGGATTCGAATCCATTAATAATGTTCCTAATTTCTATTGGATGAGGATGATAGGAATTTATGCAATCTGAAAGACTTTTGCATACAACTTGGCAAAACTCCATAAGAATTTCACCAGCTTCTGCGCCCTACTCCGAATAGCCTTGTAACATTGAAGGCACATCGCGCTCCCTAAAAGTGCCATTACGATACAAGGAATACCACATATTTATTGTAGTAAAGGAAATAAAAGATATATAATATTTCTGTCAAATCAATATCTGACTAAATGTGCATTAGTGCTGTGTGCCAAGGGTCAAAATCAAACCCGCATTTGCCTCTCCTAATTCAAATTAAGTCAGACACGCCACTCCACTTTTACATTTTTATTTAATTCATTCCTTTGAGATATTTATTAAAGAAAATTAAAAAAAAATTTCCTTTCAGCATTTTGTGCAAGTATGTGGTACGAATTTTATACCACCCTGTATAACGCAGATAAGTGTTTTTTTGTAAAGTGTTCTATATTTCTTAATATTTTGCGAAAATAGAAAAACAGAGTATGAAGACATCTAATTTATATTGTTTTTCAAAAAAGTGTCTATTCATTTAATTGTGATGCATAAAAAAAACAATAATATACCAAAAACTAACGCCACTGCTTAAATGGGTGCCCCCCATAAATTCAGAAAGAAAAAATTCAGAAATTCTGTTTTTCAGAAAAATTTATTCAGAAAACACTTTTCAGAAACAAAAAGTCAGAATGAAAAAGTCAGAAAAAACTTTTCAGAAACAAAAAGTCAGAATGAAAAATGCTGGAAACTTTTTTCAGAAACAACAAATCAGAATGAAAAATTCAGAAATCACTTTTCAGCATGATTCAATTATAAAAGGTTAGGTAAATAATGACATTCGAATTTTGACACTCCCTTATAAAGGGTTGTTTTACGAAGTATGGAAAACGGGTAAGATTTTGTTACCCTTTCTTAACAAGTAAATAATAAGTAGTAAAATGTTAGTGATTTTTTAAATTAAAAATTTCGAAGATATTTCATTTAAATTAAGAAATACAATAGCTACGCTTACAAAATTTAAATACTTATGCACTTCTTGGTAGATATTTTTTTTTTAATTTTTACCTAGCCAATAAATTTTCAATATTTTCGTCCAAAGAACTAAACGATTTTATTTTATAAGGAGAATATAAGTTATTTATATAGTTTATTCCTTTTATTTATATACCATTGGTATCAGGGTTAATCTTAATATTGTGATGAACCACTGGACGGTGAAAGGACCAAAAATTTTATTCCGATAAATAGTAAGTGACTTTATGAAGTTAATGGAGTTGTAGGAAAACCACAATAATTCGAGATTTTAGAAAGAAATCTTTATATATTAAAAGAAAAATAAATCAAACTTCATTACTCAATAATTTCGTTCTTACAAATTCTTGTTTTTGGCAATTGGATGATTATTTTCAATTTATTTAAACCCATTCTTTCTAGAAATTATAAAACTTTCCACGCTGTCACATCGATTTTATATGCGCGTGAAAAGCGTTCAATGAAAAAGCCAGGTCATTTATACACATTTACATGAAATATTTACGAGACGGGGTCAATCTTGTAATCAGAATAAATGCTGCCATTAAAATCCGGACTTAAACTTACCGTTTACGCGCACAGAAGAAACAAAAAGTGTTGCTTGTTAGTTTTTGGTATTGAAAAGTTTTGAGGTAACTACTATTATTATTTTTAAGAAGCAACACAGTTTTGAGGCTAAGGGAGCCGTTTGACAGAAAGTGAGGGAGCGAGCTGCTTAGTTACCAAACCTTTAATAATTGAATCATGACTTTTCAGAAACAAAAAATCAGAATAAAAAATTCAGAAAACACTTAACAGAAAAATGAATGAAAAATTCACAAACTTTTATTTTTTGTCAAGATATATACATTGTACATACATATGTATGTATATACATATGTATGTATAAAAAATAGTACAACTTAGAATTTTAAATTATGTGCAATGGCAAGCATAAAGCTAATTAAATCGCTTTCCCGTTTATCGTTTTTAAATTAAGCGACAATACTACTCAAACGATAGTCGAAATCTTTATACTTCTTTTTGCGTTTTCGACATGGATCACCTCCAGCTGAAAATTGCTGAAGTTTTGTGTCAGTTAACGCCTGTTCGTTTTTTATTTTATTTATAAAATTAAATATGTTGGGGTGTGTTCCAAACGCTCTTCGAATGGCGTTGTGCCAACCTTCAACTGAATTATTTGTTCGTGCTTCACCCAGTTTGGTTATGTTATACATGTTCCACAGCTCAATTGGAAACAATGCTTTTTTTCTACGTTGCTGTGTTCCGTGAAGTGGCAATCCAATATAAGTTACTTCGAAATAACTTAACAAGTTTTGGATTTCGGAATTATATTCCTTTTCTTCGTCATCTTTGTAAAATTCCAGTTCGGATATCAATCCGAATGCCTCTATTACTTTCGCTTCAGGTACAAAAGCAAGCGCCAATAAATATTTAAAATTCATCGCAAAAATGGCACAGGTTTGGTATTGTATTTGAAGCCCTAAAGATTGGATATGCCTCCAAACATTTTTGGCAAAATGAAAAAAACAACCATGAACGAATGCTTCGGGAAATGAACTTTTTACTGAATTGATCGCCGCTTTTTCGAAATCCAGCATAACATATTTTGGTTTAAAGGAACATTGTTTTTCTAGTATGGTCTTAAAAATGATGTTATATGTTTCTTGTTTTTTGTTACACGCTAGTACATAAACCAAAGGAACTATTAAACCATTTAAACCACCTGTATATAAAAGAAATTCTATAGAATCGAGAAGTGGAATCAAATCTATATAAATGCAGTACTTGCCATGTAAAGTGTATAATTGGGAAAAAAGTGAAGGAACAACAGAAAACGTGCCGTCCATATGAATCGAAGAGCAATTTGCTAAAAATTTCAAATTTTCTTCGGTGGAAAAAATGATTAGCCTCTGATCGTTTGGTCCACTGTCATACAGCAAAAATTCTTTTCCCTCCATTGTTTTGGTAAATTCATTTTCAAGAACTAATTCTTTAAGGTTATTTGGATTTTTCGGGACCAAATTTATAGCACGTGTTCGCCTGACGGTGCGCATCATTTGTTAGACTGGAGGGAGAATCGGCTTAATCGCTTCATTTGCATTTGATGTAATTTGTCCCACAATATCTCTCGAGATGCTAGGCTCTTCAGCAGCCTTTCGTTTTAGGTTTTTTGTCAATCTATAAACTTCCACTTTTCTAGCATCTGGTGCATGTAAATGTATGCCTGTTACCTTCACGTTATTTTCACCTGCCTCCATATAGTTATGTATATCGAATCAATCTAGCACCACACTTCGATTCACGTTTTTTACTAAAAAATATTCATGGAAGTCAAAAAGCCATTCGAATTTCATGATATACATATAACTGCGTTCTTACAGAAATAATAATCTGTTTCGTCACGCGACCAGTCGAATGTATATTCGTACCCATCAAAGAAAATTTTTTCATGTTTGTTCTTATGGCTTAAAATGCACTCCATTCTGATAATATGTGGTAACAAATTATTTTATAATATTGATATAAATTAGGGCTTCGCAACGTTTTAATGCGATTTTGACAATAATTTGCAACAGTAATAGCACTCGAAATGCGAATTAGAAAAAAATCTACAAAGCTTTGTCCTCATCTTTTCCACTCTTTAATAATTTTTGTATCAAAACGTGGTACCTACATCCCATTCATGATAATAGCTGGTTATGCTAGCGTATATACATACCCACATACTTATGTATGAACACAAGTGATAAGAGAACAATTGCAAACAGGTTTTATGCATTGCTAATATTGAAAACAAGAAAATGCTTATAAACATATTTGTGTACGCGAGAACGTTTTCTGTTGTTCCTTCACTTTTTTCCCAATTATACACTTTACATATATTAATATGAGCATGAAAAATTGCAATAAGCGTAACCACGAAAATTAATGAGAGGAAAATAAAAATTTCAGTGATCAACAATGGATTGAAATGAGGAGTTAGTAACTTATACTACTAAATATGAACAATGCGTTTTTAGAAAGCTATCAGACGGCTGAAAAAAAGAATGTAGAAGTAAAAATTCCGAAGTAAAAATTCAGAAGTCAAAATTGAGAAAGTAATCAATCGGCAGAAAAAACATAAAACTTTGCGCAAAATTTAATGTTTTTTCTGCCGTCTGATTACTTTCTCAATTTTGACTTCTGAATTTTGACTTCTGAATTTTGACTTCTGAGTTTTGACTTCTGAATTTTGGCTTTCTGAAAAAAGGGTTCTGACTAATGTTTTCTGAAAAAATGTGTTTCTGAATTTTTGTTTTCTGTATTCTTGGGGGGAACCGCTTAAATGATGCAACTCTACAAAGAGCAAGTATTTTTGTCAAATTTTGAATATTTTCAGGTATTTAGTACTTTTCTGGGTATCCCTTGTTATCTATTAATGGGTGAAGTCTAGTTGACGTGGATTCTGCCAACTTTTTGCGGTATTCTGGGCAAATTTAGTTTCATTCTCCCAGTATAGCTTTTTTAAGGTCAGAGTGAAATGTGCTGATGATGTATTAAACATTTATTTCAAAGCTACTTAGAAATTAAAAAAGAACGATTTAAGTTAGGATGACTAACAATTGTTTTTTGAGAATGATGAATTCATATGTATTTACATTCACTGAGTAGAGCTTTACTCATTCCCTATTCAACCAAAAAGAAAAAAAAGCTATGCACACTCAAAATTGTACAATATCTTTACAATATTCGCAATTTTATTAATTTGGCAATTTTGGTTAATGTTTTTGTTGAATTTTATATTATACCATAAATAGAGGGACCTACAATTTTGTGCCGACTCCGAACGGCAGATGTATTTTTTGAGAAGCTATTTCATAGCAGAAATACCATCGGAGGTTCGCACATTGCCTGCCGATAGGTGTCCGCTATTATAAAAAAACTTCTATGATTTATATCAGCGATGCCCAAGACTTTCAAATGGAAGTGCGCGCCCTACTACATTGAAAATGGAATCATTTTTTCAGTGCGTAGCCGTGTATTTTTTTTTGGTAAATTGATGTGCAAAAATAACAGAAACCAAGTAGAATCATAAGCTACAGCCAATCAGCAAACAGTTCAAGCGAACAGTTCTAGCATACCCAGTCGGACTTGCTTGGCTCAAAAATGTACTTATAACATCGTTTTACGGAATGTTAAAATTTAGCCTTACATTATAGTAAAAAGATAACGTCTTTATGCAGATCTGATCATAAAAAAATTATATGAACTCAAAATACTTCAAATATTCCCAGAAAAATTACTCCGAACGTAAATATTTTTGGAACTTTGTTTTGCATGTTCCTAATGGGCCCAACGTACAAGTTTCGGTAGTAGGCAAGGGGTTTGTTAGTGCGCGCGCGGGGATGTGCGGTGCACTTTGCTATGCTAAAGTGTTTTACAAAAACAAAATGTGCAGAAGTGTACTTACATATATGGCGTGGGCATCGCTAATTTAAATTTTACTTGCTCTGACTGAGATTCCGATCTCGAATCCAGCGGCATATCGAGTAATAGCACGCTCCGCTATCCACTCGATCACAGCGGCCAGTAACAAATGAATTCCGAGATAAAAAATGTTATTCGCTAAAAATAATTTTGCAGTTCAAACCGGGCTCGGAAATTGTCTCAAATCTTTTGCAGATTTTAAACAAATATTGCCGTCCAATTTTTAATTCAGGGGGGGGGACGGTTACTTGGTAGTTCGATTTTATGACTTATTAATAAAAGGTTTCGTAATAAAACAGCTTTCTAGTTCCCGCATGACAAATCGGCTTCATAACTTATGTTTCGACTTATAATGTAGTATATTGTAATCTTCTTCATTCTAAAAAAAACCGTTGACATTTGATTTTGTGATTGTGTAAATTTGGGTAAGTTTAAAAAAAACAATTTTATTTCATAATAATATTACATTTTTTCATTTGAAACGGCTAATATAAGTATCTTATTTCCAGATTAACCACAACACATATAACCCGGGGAAGCCTTCGAATAAGGAACCAGGCTTAAAAAATACGACTTATAAATGGGGATAGAGGAGGTTCCCCTGATTCTAAATATGAAGGTCCCACCCTTCGGAGGCTTATAGTTTTTAAGTAAATTGCCGTTAAAATGTCAATTTTAACCTCTCTTTCTCCTTTGTGGAGAAATTGTAACGACAGCCTTCTGCCAACTGCATGTGTGTGTGTGGGTGTATATGTACTCTGTTGGTTCGCGTGCATACAGACTTGAGTGAAAGTATGGCTGACTTCGTAAATGCATATTGCAAAGCATTAACTGCGAATTATTGCGCCTTTCCCACAATACCAATAAAAAACCTGATGACAGAGTCTGTTCTCCCTTTAATTGGCGAACGTTATAAGCAAAGCATTCTCCGCTTAATAAGTAAACTATACTTCACAAATAACGCGATTCTGCACAAAGACGTAGCAAATGCAACCAAAAGAAGACGTCGGATGAAGAAACCTTCAGCTATATACTGAACGCGAAGGAAGTCAACATCCTTTACAATCCTACGCTTACTAAATCAACAAAATTTCCTCAGTGGATGCTCCCTCCATCCGTTTTTATGACGAAACTTTTAGACTACCCTAAACAATCAAAGAGCCCCACAATATATCAAAACACTTTTTGGAATTTAAAAGCAACTCAGAGAGAAAAGGGTGGATGTTCTTATTTCCGAGTGGCTCGAAAACAACTCAATCGACGTCTTTTGCCGTAGTATCTGAGAAAGGGAAAGTTATCAAGACGGGACTGCTTTTCCCGCACAGCTCGGTTTTCGGGGCTGAATTAATCGCCATATACCATGCTATTAAGCACTCCACAACAATTAAGGGAAAATACATAATCTGCTCTGATAGCAAGTCGTCCGTCGCTGCGCTGCAAAACCCACACAATAAAGAGCCTCTTATTGAAAGTTCAAGAGATCTTTGATAAAACATTCTTTAAAAATTAAAATCATGTGGGTACCTGGCCAATTGTGGCATCGTCGGAAACGAATATGCAGACATCGCAGCTAAATAAGTCTACCAGACACCCTGTATATACTACGAGCCTTTTGTAAAAACAGACATCCTTCGACAAGTTAACAACCACGTTAGGAAACTAACTGCGACTAACTGGCAAACGTACCAACATGGATACAAAGTTTACAATCAAAATCGCATCAAGCCAACACTCCCGGTCTCAGCGACGGCAGATCAGCTACGAATAATCACCAGACTACGCATGGGTCACACCTCCGCCTCCTTATTGTGCAGCGTGCATCTGCGCACTGTCCATAAAACATATCCTCGATGAGTGTATGAAATATAAAAATGCGCGAGTCAATATACACCCAACTCTCTTTTTACACGGTTTCTTTTTACACGGATTTGAAGTTACACGGTTGAAAAAATTTTTTTTTGTAAAAATTGTTTTATCTAGTACGGTTTCAAAATCACTGTTTTGTAATTATGTTTGTTTTTACAACACTTGGCACCATTGCTGAAATGAACATACATAGCAGCGACGAATAATTATGTAGCTATGTAAATATTTTTTCTTTATTTCTATTCTAATTTTTGTGTTCTTAATTCTGGATTAACAGATTTCTTTTGTTTTTTGCTTGCTCTACCAATTTTTCACCAGTATGAATTATGTATTTTAAGTTTTAATGCTCAATAAAATGCCATATCAACATACAATTTGTATGCATATCTGAAATTCTATAGTTTTCAACATTTTTTACACGGTTTTTCGAAGTAAATATAGTTATTTATTTCATCTTACACGGTTTTCAAATCAGATGGAACGTATCCCCCCTTTTACTATAGGAAACTCCTCTTTTTTTACACGGTTTCTTTTTACACGGATTTCTGAGGAACGTATCTACCGTGTAAAAAGAGAGTTGGGTGTATTTGGAAATGAATTGCCCACAAATGTGCTAAAGGCCTTAGATATTGAAAACGTAAAAAAATCTTTAACTTAATATACCAAAGTAACCTTTTGTAATCATTTATTTACTTCTGTACATATATTTAATATTATTTTATTCTGGAGTATTTTATAATCTTTATATATATAATTCTACTGTACGTGTGTTGTGACTGAACTCCTCCTAAACGGCTGGACCGATTTGCATAAATTTTTTTGTATGCGTTTGGGTGGTGCCCCGGGTGGTTTAGATTTACAATTCGGTTCAAGTGGACAATGGGGCGTGGTACCTCCCATACAAACCACAAATTAAAAATCTATTATTCCTGCTCCTGATAACGGTATTTGAACAAAATTTGGTACGTCGGTTTGGTGTACATATTTTAAGTGCTGCTGTAAATATGGGCGGGATTGTACAAAGGGGCGTGGTACCTCCCATACAAACCACAAATTAAGAATCCAATATTCCAATATTTCTGCTTCTGCTAACGGTATTTAAACAGATTTTGGTATTTTGGTTGAGTGAACATATTTTAAGTTCTGCTGCAAATATAGGCGGGATTTGATAAAGACGCGTGATACCTCCCATATGTATATAATTCTACTGTACGTCTGATGTCACTGAATAAATTTTTTTTGGTCATCGAGCTTATTTGTTTGCTTTTATTTTTTGACATCTCACAAATTCGTTCTCAATCTGCTTTTCTTTTTTAATTCGTTGAGTCGCGCGTCATTTTATGAAACAAAAGTAAAGTTTAAATTAAGCAAAAGTGGTTTGTTTTATTTCGAATAGCAAAACAACGAGTGTAATGTCATTGAAAACAACACAAACTTAAATCAAGCCACAACTACGGCCTCACGTAGGTATTCTAATTTGAGTGTATTACATTAAGTGCGTTTTGTTATTTTCACATTTAAATTTTTTTGTACCGCGGCTTTGGATATTTTTGGTGTCGCATTTTCAGTGAATATTAAGTGTATTACATTCACACATAAGTTACGTTACTAAAACAATGCCACGTCTTCGAGGACGAGGAGGAAATATTGGTCGACGGACTATCCATTCACAATTACAGTTGCACTCCAAAATCGTTCTATCTGAACGATCGGTTGTATGGGAGCTATATTTATTGCTTATCTCTATATACAACATATGAAAGTAAGTTGCTAAACGCCCATAACTCGATAATGGATTGTCCGAATCACCATAAGTAGACTTTTTTAAATTGTGTTTGTTTTTGCCCAAGAAAAATGTTGAGAATAGAGAACGTCGATAGGCGGCGTTGTTGTCGCGTTCTAACAAAAAATCGTATTTATTGTCCGATTTCAGTTATATTCTATAAATGTATTGGTAAGCGGAAGAAAAAGACCTCTGCTATAGGTGGCGCTGTAGTCGAGTTATTTATAATATTCGCATTTCTAAACCGATTTTGATAAAATTCATGTTGTACGTACTTATATTCTACTTGCATGATGAAAAATGGGGAGATATACAGAAAACTATGCATCTTAATTGGGACGAGGAAATAGTGCTTTTATATTCATCAAAACTGCAGCATTTTTAACTTGAAAAATCTGACATAAGTATAAAAAAAAATGTAAGGAGATACGAAAACGCGTGCGAAATTTAGGTGGCAGTTTTATTTACCGCACTAAATACATACGTGTACAACTGAGTTCAAAAAGTGTTTGATTTACTTTTAATAAATTTTGGGCGGGACAAAGTTCGCCGGGTCTTCTAGTAGATTATAAAATCTTTTAGTAATAAGTCAGGCCGATAGTCTTAGTTACTAGTTGCCTTGCCAAATGTAATGTAATTATTTATAATTAAATTTCATAAAAATAAATAAATAATTATAAATAATTATTATTTTATCTTTGGTAAAAGGAAACGTTGCCTCTACGTCTTTGATTTCTTTGAGAACCTGCTCCCAAATGGAATTTTTCTTTCTTTTATTTGATATGAAATCTCCTTTATGCCGCAACCTAGTTGTAATGAGGAGCATTTTCCGCTCGTGTGTCCATTTCCTTTCGCTAAAATTAGAAAATTTTGTAGAAAACTCTGTGTTTTTATTTAATCTTACTTACTTTGGTGATAATACAGCCATTTCCAACATAAATGCATGAATAAAATTTGTCATGCGTAAAATTGACAACTAATGCGCATGAAAAAGAGTTGCCATTAGCAAATGAACACACTGCATTGTCAGAAAATAAAGCAGTGTTGTAAATGAACATTATGCTTTCTCATTATGCTTTGCAATATGCATTTACGAAGTCAGCCTATGTTTTGCTTATTTGAAATTGTTGATTTTGTCCAATAATGGTTAATATTTGTGGAAAATTTCAAGTCTTTTGCTGATGAAATTAAGGAGTTTTGGGCGAAAATGCAATATCTGTACAATCGGTTGTATGGCAGCTATATGTTGTATTTATCCGATTTTAATGAGTTTCACTGCTAAAATAGTTCTCACTATAGCTATACATATACGCATATTAGATATATTAGTACATATAAGAGTAGGATGGCGTTAGGCATCTTGTGGATGTAAAGTATCTCGAAGAGGAAATATTACGCGAATGTGTTCGTGTAGTAACAGACATTATATAAGAGAAAAAAAAAAAGAAAAACGTATATAAGTAAAAAAAAGGAAGGAAAAAAGATAAAACTAAATGAAATAGTTAAAATAACAGTAATAGCAATGAAAAATGTTTGTAGTTGCAGTTTGTATCTAATAGAGAGTGAATTAAATAATTAGATTTGAGATTTTGTAGGATGTGGAATAATAACATATATTGTATATTAAGAAAGTATGAACAACATCAAATCACTCATGTGTGAGAACTTAATAAAGAAAAAAAGGTGATATAAGAGAACGATGTCAGTAGTGATCCTTTATGTGTTTTTCGGTTGAAACTGATCCGTTGGGAATATGAGGCATTAGATCGTTTGCTAATTTGGTGTGGGTGTCCCCCCTTAGGACAGACGGGTCGGAATGGGTATATAGAGGGGGCCGGTAGAAATCGATGACGACGCTGACGTGACTGCACTCTCGCGTAAGGAGCCACAGTGGGGTCCAAGGCCATGAATAAACAGAGGGGTGGGATGGCTCCCCTGACCGGACTACCTTTTATCGCTTACCTGCATACATATTTTCTTCCTTTCATACCAATAGTTGCAGGCATGAAAGTTTTGTTGATGGCTGCGGCAAGGACCACGCCACACACTGACGATCTCAAGCCGGGCTGCCAGCATGCCTGTCACGCCACGCCTTCCATCCCAAACAGGCAGACATATCATTTGGCGTCCAACGAACAATAACACAAAGGCTGCTTTTTAAATTCCTTACAATAGAAGTTTTGTGCTTAATCTTTCATGTCCTTGCAGATTAATTTTATTATTTTTTTATTTTTTTTACTAACAACTCTTACACTACTTTTTGTTTCCTTCTTATTCGGACTGGATAGGTTTTCTTAATACAAACTTCGCTAGGGATTAGGTCTATGGCAGATGTGGTACCGAAAAGAGGGGTGCTGCGGATTTGGTATCCAGGGGTGCCTTGACAAATCTCATCGGTTCGTTAAAGAGATTTCTGGTAACGATATCGTAGCAAATATTTGCATTATAGTTTTTTTTTGTTCTGAAAGGACACCGCTGCTACCGATAGATGGTCTTAGTGTCTTCCTGTCGAGATGTAGCTGTGCACTAGCAGTAGGGGGTGAGGGATAAATTAGAGTAACTGCGAACGCTTCCTAGGATGGAGGCTCCGGCCTTGCCTCAGTAGTGCAAACTTGAAAGAGAGATGGTAGGAGAAGCTCGGCCAAACACTGAGCTATATAGTGTAAGCGCCAAAATTATATTATTATTTACATACTATATTTACTATCATATATGCAAAAATCTGAAGTGAACAAATGGAATTACACAGAGCAAGGTGGTGAAATAATAAATAATTGTTATATATAAATATATATATACTTATTTATGAGTCCTAGATATTTTCACATTGTTGTGTATTCATAATTCCCAATTGTTGGAAGAAAAACCCTTGGTAGTTTTGTACGTTAGATAAACTAGGTTTTTAAGGTTAAAGTTGTCCGTGGTAAATGGAGAATACCAAGGACACCGAAGAAATACCACGGACGAGATTAGAAATTATATCGAGCAATAGAAAAATGACCTGTAGGCTCTTTGTTAACACAAATAGATACGGGCGTAGAGTACCTAATATATTTTGTGCTGGTTGGCTACTAAAACCGGTGCACTGCGAGGATCTTTGGGCAACTCCTTTCGCATGGATCTAGTGTCCAAACCACCAGAGCAGTAAATAACGGAGAGAGTCCCCTAAGTTTCTCCAGAAAATTAGGTCGCTTTCAATCGCTGTGCAATCAGGGCAACAAGAGCCCTCGAAGGTGCGGTAGGAGACGCAATGCCAGGAGTAATGGAAAATTCCACGGAAGGAGCGGAGGCAAAACATGCACCACCGAAGAACCGATTGGGCAAAATGAACCAAATGATGGCGGTGCTGATTCAACAAAATGCTGTCATAGCTGAATGCATGAACACAAGCGGCGTCGACATCCACGCCGGATCTGCAGGGGAGAAACGAAAACAGAGAACTACGTGAAAAGGGAACTGGAAAAGTTTGCGAAAGCTCAGGTCTCGGCGAGAGTAAAAAGGTGGACCTAGATAAGTGGCACCTGAAGTTCGATGGTTCCAACAAAAGCATGACGGTGGAAAGTTTCGTATTCCGGAAAGAGCGGATGCGAATTCAATACCAGTTGTCGTATAAGCAGCTTCTGGCAGAGTTTCACTGTTTGGTCACAGGTCATGCGCTTAAATGGTATTGCCAAGTTCGAGAAGATCATGCTGATGACCATACATTTGACTACTCTCGGTTGAAAGTGGAACTATTGGCTCAGTATAAGTCGGCAGAGTCAGACTATGAAGTCATACGCGGGATTATGGAAAGGAAACAGTATCCGCAAGAAAGCTTCGATGATTTATATACAAATGTCCACGATCTGACATACCGCCTAAGAAAGAAAGTATATGTGCCCCATGATGAATTGCTTTGCCTTATGCGTGTTCCAGTCAGAAGCGAAAATACTGAAATTAGAATTTTAGAACGTGAAAGCAACTCAATAGATAGTAGTGATGTGTAACGCAACGCAGCGCTTCGTTATTGACACAAGATGAGTTATGTGCGCTGATACACCAACTCGTGAACTCAGTAGCGCAGTAGCGTTGACAGCACAACAATGCATTCAGAGCGAAACATTGCGTTGACAGCAAAATGCGTTGAGAGCGATATATTATGTTGACAGCGCAATACCAAGAATGATAGGAAAGTCGGATACTTCAACAAGAACAAAAAATAAAATGATAGGATACGTCATTTCGCTGCAATTTGGCAAAATACTGCGTTAAGAGCTCAACAATCACTTTTAGTGTCCCAGCACAATGAATGAGCGTTTTGATATTCTTCCCCATTTAAGCAATTAAACAAATAAAGTTTTTGAGATATTCCTTGAAATATGTATTTTTTGTGGAGAAGTACAGAACACGATTATGTGAAATAACCTTTGATTACGAATATATGTACGTAACGGCAAACAGAGACAAAATTGCTCCAATTTAAACAAAAAAAAAACACATCCTAAATTTGTAACGCACCAGTTCACAATACGATGTGTATTACAATATCGCTACTCGATACATATGTATCATGGCGCAATTGAGCTAACTCAATGTATTAATGCATTATAGTGTGCTTGTGCAAATGTATCAACGCATGAAAAATTGCGCCATTACCCACCCTTATAGATAGGGAAGCAAGTAAGAACAAGAGTAAGAATGGTAGTATGGATATAGAAAATAGCTTAAATAGGCGAAAAAAACGATATGAAGAAGCTAGGAGACGAATATTTATGGAAGGCATTGAAGAGAAATGTAGGTCTAGGAATTATAAAAAAATACAAAAAATGCGGGAAAAAGAAAAGAAGATGAACAGGATTCAGAGATAGTTGCCACTATCGTCACACCGAAAGGAGATAATTTATTCTTTGCCCAGGCCAGCATAGGGGGCATGAAGGCCTGGCATTGTTAGACTCGGGAGCGCGTGCCAGTTGTCTCGGAAAGAATGCAATGAAAATCCTGGAAGAAAAAGAGACCGACATTTTTGGAATATCCGGCCGAAAAACCCCAGTAGTCTTTGCGATAACTCTACCGATAACATGGGATGACAGAAGTAAAGACTTGGAGTTTCTCATTGTCCCCACCTTAACTCAAAATGTGTATCTAGGTGTAGATTTTTGGCGAGTATTTAACATGAGTGTGCTAAGCAGAAGTGTGAATGATCGTGTTTGTTATAGGGTTGTTTCAGAGCTCGTACCCTCCCAAGGTGACCTCTTCAATGAAGCGGTGCAACATGCAGTGTCCGAGGCACAAGGGCAAAGACTAGAATGGATAAAAGCGCAGTTCCCATCCTTTGCCATGTTAGGCTTGGGCCGCACAGGTGTCGAAGAACATTCGAAAAAGGTATTAAATGAAAATACACCTGGTAAGCAGAGGCACTACCCCATCTCACCCGCTATACAGAAATTGGTTTTCTCAGATTTAGACCGAATGCTCGAAATGGGAATTATAAAGGAGAGCAACACTAGTTGGAGCTCTCCCGTATCACTTATGAGAAAGGGAACTAAAAACAGGCTTTTGCTGGGACACAAGAAAAGTGATTGAATGTATTGTCAAGGATGCATACCCGTTGCCCCATATCGATGGCATTCTTAGTCGCTTGCAAAATACGTATTTTATATCAGCCATCGATCTAAAAGACGCCTTTTGGCAAATCCCATTAGAGCATAAATCTAGGGAAAAGACAGCATTTCCTGTTCCTGGTAGGCCTTTGTACCAGTTCATCGTGATGCCCTTCGGTCTGTGTAACGCTGCCCAGCGTATGTGTCGACTTATGGACAAAGTTATCCCAGCTGCTTTACGTGAATCTGTGTTTGTATATCTTGACGATCTGTTAGTGTGCTCTGTAGATTTTGATGCGCATATGTCGCTATTGGAAAAGGTCGCAAAGTGTTTGCGTAACGCGAAACTAACAATTAATATCCTAAAAAGTTAGTTGTGCTATCGTGAAGGGCTATACCTGGGTTATGTTGTAGGTGGTGAATGTATCCATACTGATGATGACAAAATAGCAGCCGTTCGCGACTTCCCACGACCAAGTAGTCGGAAGCAGCTTAGGCGATTCCTCGAAATTACCGGCTGTTACAGGCGCTTCATTCGAAAATATGCGGCGATATCAGCACCCCTACATGAGAGCCTGACGAAGGAAAAAATAAATAAGTTGGTTGATGCAGCAGAAAGATCTGCGCGGACGACTAGCGCGGGGGAGTGTTAAGTTGCAGGCGTTTAATTTCGACATACAACACCGCAAAGACGCGGAAAATATGGTGCCAGATACCCAATCGCGTATGGATATCGAAGAGATAAAGTTATGCGACCGAATTGTAGATGTCAGACACCATAAAGCGAGACGAAGACAAACTACCAGACCTGTGCGTCTCAGATGGCTATGTGTATAGGTGAACGTGGAGATGCTCTGCAAGAAGACCACGCTTGGAAGCTCTGGGTGCCGTCTGAGTTGCGTCTTGATTTGGTTAAAGCTGCCCACAGTTCACCATCAGCAGGACATGGGGGAATCCACAAAACACTCGCCCGAATCCGCGAAAAATATTACTGGCCGGGTTTGGTGAGTGATGTACAAAAATCAGTCAAGGCTTGCGAAACATGTAAAACGAGTAAAGCACAAACTATCTTCGAAATGCCACCGATAAGGCCAACAATAAGTTACTGAGCGACCATTGCAACGCCTATACGTCGATTTTATGGGACCATATCCTCGTACAAAGGATGGAAATTCGTTTGTATTTGTTTGTTTGAATCGTTTTTCGAAAGTTGTGTTTCTAAAACCAATGAGGCAGGCAACAGCAGCTAATGTAATAAAATTTTTAGAAAAAAAAAGAGTTCCATGTCTTTGGGATCCCTGAATATTTGTACTCAAACAATGGGAAAGGTTAATATTATGTTTTATCACAGATAAATACTAGACCGCTATTAGGATAACTCCCTGGAGAAACTATCGCTCATCAACGCACCATATCAACCGTCCTATGTTCTGCTCTTTTCATATAAGTAGTATAAGTAGCACCCAGTGACGGGTTAAAGCCTTCTGACAGTTCAAAAAACTGTTATTAACCTTACGACAAAATGTAAGGGGAGAGAAAGTGATACAAAAAATTGCCCGGCAACAGGTCGTTTGTCGGTGCCACACATTAGGCGTCGCTGTAAGGAAACGTATCAGGCTGGGTTTTAAAATCTTATTACGCACACGTTCCATGGTGCAGGCGCCATTGACGGGTGGTTCGCGCCGCGGCAAAGTAAAAAAAAAAAAACGTCTGTCAGCTAGAATCCATAGGTAAGACATGTCCACATCGGTGTATCTATGTATGTAAATGTCCCCTTATGTACATACAAAAGCAAATGGCTGAGAGCACCTAGCAGACATTGGAAAATATATTGCCACGCCCACTTAGGAAAACATGTCTGTGTAAGGTATTGTTAAAAAAAATTGGTGAACAAATTTTCCTCAATATCACTGTTATCATCTTTAAAAGATTTTGAAATCGGTCCATAACCTCGCCCACCTCCGATATAACGGAAATTTTAAAAAATGCACAAATTTCGTTTTTCTTTATCTATTGAAACATATTAATGAAAATATGATATTAAGAGATACTTAATTAAGAAACTTGATTTAGCTTTTCTTACTTGTTTGTTTTAATTTCAACCGTGATCCCTTATAAGTTTCGCGCTACACGGTTATTTAATTTCGGTTACACCCGTGCATGTGTATTGATTTATATACAATTTTTGGTACATGGTTTTTTATTTTGCCTTTTCACGCAATACAATTGTTCACTTTTTTTTGGTTCCTGGATTCAACCTAATTCCGTCTCGGCCTCTTGAATTCATTCATATTTTTATGATTAATTGAATCCTTTTACTTAATTTTCACAAACGAAGGCGTATGATTTATTACTCTAAATATTAAGTTTAAGTTTTAAAAGTTGTTTTCTTAATTATTTAATTCCTGCAATTTTGTTCTATATAAACCTTTTTTTTATACAATGGCACACACACGCGTAATATTTAGCTGAGTCGGTAGTAACTCGCGATCGATCCATTCAGATCAAGCTAAATTGGCTAGTGCCCTCCACTTCCAATATACTCATGTATGTATGTATATATATGTATGTGTAGGATACATTGTCCATTAAGTTTTCAGCTCCTCCACTCCGCTAGTGCTGGTACCAGCATCGGTGGGATGGAAAAGTTAGAGAATACAAACATATATGTACGTATATTAGATATATTAGTACATATAAGAGCAGGATGGCGCTAGGCCATCATTTTATATCGCTTGCTTTGTTAGGCATCTTGTGAATATAAAGTATCTCGAAGACGAAATATTACGCGAATGTGTTCGTGTAGTAACATACATTATATAAGAGAAAAAAAGTAAAAACGTATATAAGTAAAAAAAAGGAAGGAAAAAAGATACCACTAAATGAAATAGTTAAAATAACAGTAATAGCAATGCAAAATGTTTGTATCTAGTAGAGAGTTTGTGTAGGATGTGGAATAATAACATATATTGTATATTAAGAAAGTATGAACAACATCAAATCACTCATGTGTGAGAACTTAATAAAGAAAAAAAGGTGATATAAGAGAACGATGTCAGTAGTGATCCTTTATGTGTTTTTCGGTTGAAACAGATCCGTTGGGAATATGAGGCATTAGATCGTTTGCTAATTTGGTGTGGGTGTCCCCCCTTAGGACAGACGGGCCGTAATGGGTATATGGAGGGGCCGGTAGAAGTCGATGACGACGCTGACGTGACTAGTTGACTGACGGACCGCGTCAGAATAGGGGACTCCACCCTCGCGTACGGAGCTACAGTGGGTCCACGGCTGTTTGTTACGAATAAACAGAAGGGGTGGGATGGCTCCCCTGACCGGACTGCCTTCTACCGCTTACCTGCATACATATTTTCTAATTTTCATACCAACAGTTGCAGGCTTGAAAGTTTTGTTTGATGGCTGCGGGCTGGAGGTTGTGGCAAGGACCACCGACACACTGACGAGCTCAAGTCGGGCTGCCAGCATGCCTGTCACGCCACGCCTTCCAACCCAAACATGCTGACATAACAAAATGAAATGAAAATACAGTGCTGCCACACATAATAAAAATATGTCAGAAAAAGAAAAATGGTAACAAAAAAATTTAATTATCTAATACTGCTGACAGATGTAATAAGTATACTTGATCTGCATTAACTCATGCATAATCCTCTTCGTAGATATGCACGAAAATTATGTGCATCAGTACTGAATATTGTGAAATCAATATTGCAATGCTGCCACTTTTGACAGAAAATTACTCTTGTGAACGAGCAAAATTTCTACAGCTGTTGTCAAAAGTGTTTATTATTAATAAAAATATTTGCAAATTAAATCATATGCAGTCCGAAAGATTTTCGCAAAAATCCACAACAATTTCACCAGCAGTACTGCATCCCATAGACTTGCAAAATTTCTATATTCAAGAGCGAATTCTGCGAAATGCATTTGTCTCGAAATGAAAATTTACTTTGAAACGATTTTCGTCCTTTGAAGGCTCGTCTCGTTCCCAAAAGTAGCTATAGCTATCATTCATGGAATATTATATATAAATGTGCATAAATTATTTATATCATTACATTAAATAAAATATACTCACACATTTGCACAACTTCCTTTCTCTAACGTCGAGAAGTGCAACCACGAGGCTTGGTTATTTCGTAATCCAAATGTTTGTTCATTTTTCTGTTGGCCTAGTAAATGTTAATATTTCACAATTTTCTTAAACTCAAGGCCAGTTTATGGAAGATTTTTGTGAAAAAACAACCACAGTTTTTAATGGTTGAAGTTATAGTACTATTTCGGAAATCACCACATTTCCTCATCAGACTTCTTTTGATTATTAAATTAAATTAATTTTTAATTTAATTTTTCATAACCACTTCTCTCAGGCTTTGAACCCGGGAGCTCGGAGTTGCAGAGCCAATACGCTACCTATTGTGTTACGCTAGCCGAGTTGGCTGTTGTGTTTATTTCATTTTCCTTAAACAAACCAATTACAAACAAGAGCAACTGATCTGCCGCTATTTAACTTGTTTGTGTTTTTATTTGCAAAATTCTGTATAAGGTATTTTACTTTATATTATAATGCATTTTTAAGGCGTGCTCATCCTTGCATAAAAATGTTTGTTCATATTTCTGTTGGCCTAGTAAATGTTAATATTTTACAATTTTATTGAGCTCAAGGCCAGTTTATGGAAGATTAATTCGTATTGATTTTTGTCATTTAATTAGTTGCCAATCTTATTTGCCCTACTTTTCATTTTGAGCTCGATTTCGTTCGTCAAATCAGATGTAATCGAAATGCAGATAAGTGTCGTGTGTCAGGCATAAAATATTATGCAGATACATATACGTCCCGTGTATCTGCATAAGTACGCCCGTCTATCAGTAGTTTAAAGGGCGCAACTTTAATTTCATTTTTGAAATAAGTAGATCTCTTTTCTGAGTGAGCGGCCTTCGGCCGAGCAAATATCGACTACACCATCAACAGCAATTTTGCACGTAGTAGTGCAAACACTCATGAGGTGTACGTGAAGTGACGTGAGATACACACTGTTTTCACTATCAGAGTACACACGTACACGTCATGAGGAACTGGCAAACCAACACGATGGTGAGTTTTCATTTACATGGCACCCTCATAGGTTTGATTGTGTCAGCTGATGCGTAACGTACGGGTACGTCGGTGACTGTTTGCACTATTACTCCGCGCTTTAAAAAAAATAACCCTGGCCGAGCAAACTTCAGCTACGCCATCAACAGTATTTTTGCGTGTAACTCCTTAATTGTGGTGTATTTACTTTTGAAACGTATGGCAACACACCTTTGCTCATACTCTCTACTTTTATACTTTATAAAGAACAAGTAAGAAAAGCTAAATTCGGGCGAAACCGATTTTTATATATCCTCGCCATGTATTTTTGTATGGGCGGTGCACAGTGAGACAACGCCGGCATTAAATACAAGGAGTCATTGTAGAGCTCTCAAATTTTGAACAGGTTATTTTTGAGACAATTCCAGTTTAAAAAAAAAAAATTAAGAAAATTCGCCCACTTTTACGCCCACCTGCCATACAGTCGAAATTTGTAAAATGCCGTATTGTCCGTAATACTTTAGGTATAACTTTCAATTTTGGTATACTTGAATGTTATATAGTTACAAACATTATTTGAAATAAAAATTGAACTTTGGCCCACTTTTAACCCCATCACCCATACTACCTCAACATAAAAAGTGCCATATTCTCTAAAATATATTAAATACAACCTTCAAATTCGATATTACTGTAATTTATATCATTTAAAATGTTTCATGCAAAAATTACAATAACACGCCCACTAATACGCCCACCTCCCATTGAAATGCAATAAAAAAAACAATATTTTTTTTTCATTCAATCAATAATTTTTTAACATCATCATGGTATTCTAATTTTTTCAATTTGTTTCTCATTCTAAATGAATTAATATAAGGATCTGATGATATTTGCAAATAGTGCATTACATCTTCATTCGTAGAAATACGTGAATTTTTACGAGAATGGAATAGCCTACAGTTTCTATACTCCATATTCATTGCTTCTTGCGCTTCTTTGGATAACATTCCTGTAGCAAAAAAAAAAGTTAATATTAATAAAGTTTAAAAAAATACTTTCAAAAATAAAAATTGCTAACAAACCTATTGGCAATATAGCCTCAGATACCATTTTGCTGCCGTGAATGAGAACTTTATACACAGTGATGGGCATGTAGTACCAGCCATAAAGTTCTACATAGAAAGAAACTACTTGTTTTTAGCAAAAAAAAAAAAGGATGGGGTTGGTATTTTCGATTGAACCTTTTAAAATACTCTATTTTCCTGCCAGGCGACAAGCGGCACTACAATATAACAATTAAACTAACCACATTAGAAAGTGATAATAACACAACTTAGATAAGAACAATATCTTGCCCTATCAATTTAAATTAAAAATTATGCAACTATCTAACCCAAAGTCAATGACCTTCAACAAAATTGTCTATCAAATTAATAACGAAAATAAAATGTATGTAAACAAGAATATTTTTATTAAAACATAAATGATCTTTAAAGCATAATTCTGAATAACTAACAAAAAAACAAATGTTATTTATTACTATTCTCTTGCACAATAAGTGAATAGTAAACAATTAAAAAAAATAAAAGTAAAAAGTTGTAAACATGCTATTGCATGTTAACATACGTATAGCGACAGAATGTGCGCGTTACGTACTTTTTGTAGTTTTTTGTATGTTTAATGTGCTTTTGCAAACTTTTGCTATATGTCCTCTACTTTAAATTAAAGCTGAGACTTCAAACTTTCATTTGGTATAAGTCTGCACCTAGGGCGAGGGGCTGCTCTATATTTCCTAGGCCATTGAAAATGCAAAATGTTCAATTTTTGCACCACAATTCTGTTGTTAAGAAAAAAAAAATTGTGTTTTTTTTTTAAATTTATTTTTTCATTTACTCATTTTACAATAACTAAATTAATTAAAAAAAATACTTTAAAGTTACATTTATTATTTTTATTTTAATAAGCTTTTGATTATTACATATTGAACTAACATATTTCAAGCGCGTTGGCATACCTCAACTTTGACTTGCTCTAGACCAAAAAGTAATGAAGTTATGAGGCTGAAATTTCAGGGAATTGTTACTCATATATCTGTTAATATACTGTGAAAATTTCATCCAAATTGGACGACACGTCAATAACCATTTTTTGCCGCGGTTACTATTGGGCTGTCTCACTGTGCGGTGCCCATAATATCATAAAAACCCCGTTTCTTTGTTTCAAATCGCTGCTAGTTTTAAACTTTACTCAATTTCTTCCAATAAATACTGAAAAACGAAGTTTTTTGCATTGTTAAAAATTTCCGTTATATGGAAGTTGGGCGTAGTTATGGTCCGATTTCAAAAATTATTGACGGTGATGCTGGTGATATCAAGGAAAATATGTTCACCGTATTTTCTGACGATACCTTACATCGTTATTGAGATACCTACAGACTTTTTTTAGAAGTGGGCGTGGTAACGCCCATTTTTCAAAATTTCATAAAAATCAAGTTTCTTAATTAATTATCTCTCTAAATATAAAATTTTAATAAATATGTTCCAATAGATAAAGAAAAAACGAAATTTTTGCATTTTTCAAAATTTCCGTTATATGGGAGGTGGGCGAGGTTATAGTCCGATTTCAAAAAATTTTTAACGATGATAACAGCGATATTGAGGAAAATTTGTTTACCAAATTTTGTGATGATACCTTACACCGTTATTGAGATACAGACTTTTTTCCTAAGTGGGCGTGGCAACACCCATTTTTCAAAGTTACATAAAGACCTGGTTTCTTAGATCAAAATCGCTCCAAATGCCGAAGTTCACTCAATTTGTTTTAATAGATACCGAGAAAATGAAGTTTTTGCATTTTCCAAAACTTGCGTTATATGGGGGGTGGGCGTGGTTATGAACCGATTTCAAAAATTGTCTACGGTAATACTTAATAGCAATGTCAGAGAAAATATTTCCACCAAGTTTTCAAAATTTCATAAATACCTAATTTCTTAGTTCAAAATCGCTCTAAATACCCCATTTCACTCAATTTGCTTTAATGGATACCGAAAAAACGGAGTTTATGCATTTTTCAAAAACTTCCGTTATATGGGAGGTGGGATTGGTTATTAACCGATCTTGACCATTTTCAATACCAACCTACCCTGTGCAAAGAGCAATCTATGTACGAGATATCTCAATTTTTACTCAAGTTATCGTCTGCACGGGCGGACTGACGGACATACAGACATCGCTAAATCGACTTCTCTTTTCATTTGGAGCATTTCGGTATATATATGTCTATATCTATCTTGATTCCGTTATGCTGTTACAAGCAACCGATATGCGAACAAAGTTATAATACCCTTGTGTACGAGTACGCTCGGGTATAAAAATATATGTATATAAAAAATATTTGCAAATAATTCAAATATTATATATCGCACAAAATATAAGTGACAATTGTAATTTTCACTAAAAATTTGCTGGTGGTGGTGGAGAAAATTGAACAACAAATTTCTTAAATAGTAATTTTAATAAAATGTGGACATTGATATTTTAACATTGGTACTTTCTTGCCAATCAGGTTGTGTGTATACATACATATACTCGTATGTATGTATACCAGTTTTGTTTTCTATTTGATTAATGCCCTTTTACATTATCCAATTATTGTTTTCAATTCTGCTCCGTCGTAGAAGAGAGGGCGTGATAAGCAAACGGACGAGTACACATGCGTCCCTACCGTCAATTCCTTTCAAATTTCATACAGAAAAAACAAAAGGCAATGAGCAAGAATTGCTCTCAACGAATTGATGTATGTTCGTATATGTACATATATTTCCCCACCAGTATCCACCACCGATCTACTGGAGAATTTCTCCTGGCGCAGATCCATAGTACTTTTGCGAGTGTAAACATAACACGTAAGTTAAATGGTATAGCAACTGCAACTATTCGTATAAATTCTATTAATTGAACTCTTTTTTTTAAAGGTTCCTTCGACCGTTTGGTATTTCCCTACGCATTCACATCTGGTTTTTGTCGATAGTGAACAAACAAAAGTGATTTGTCTCGTTAGAGTTCACTTATAAATTTTAAATATACAAAATGTACTTACATACATAGGTAACACAAAAATTATAATCCTAATATTATGAAAGTTCGTACGTTTGGATGTTTGTTACCCAATTACGCCAAAATGTCTCAACGAATGAATTTGGTACGGATGTAAATAACTCTGAACGAGTGCGGTCGAGTAAGCGAATGCGCTGGTACAATAAAGAGTTTTGTATGTTAAATTATTCAACTATACTTCTTTATGATTACACAAATTAAGCGAAATGACACAGTAAAATAAGTCTCACAAAAACTAAAGTGATTATAAAATCAGTCTGAATAATTAAAATACAGTCGATCTCTTTTAAACGCGGTTCACTGGGACAGAAATTTTTTCGCGTAAAATAACCACATTTTAGTTCAAATTTGTTTATTCGTTCCTATTTTGCGAAAAATCCGCGCAAAAAAAGGAATTCCGCGTTAAAATAACCAAGTTTCCACCCGAAACCCATATTTTGGGAAGTAAATAAATTTATTACATATGTACTAGGCATGTGAATCCCGATACCCCGGGATAAGTATATTCAAATTCCGGAATTGCTGAAAACAGTGAATTTATTATCCATTTATTTTTTACTTTAGGTATCATCAAAATTTCCCTTTTAAAGCTTTTAGAGAGTTCCCAATCCGTGTTATTTGTTGTATATCTATAGTCCGCTATTAAATAACAGTGGAACGTATGGACGCACTGTGCAATTTCGTTTACTTCTTAATGTGGTATTCAAGAAATTAATCAACAATAAACCAATTATTATAAATTTGCGAGTTTAGTTTCTTAAAAATATGTATTTATGTATACGCAGATTTCCATTTAACTTAAATTTAAATTTTTTCAAACAAAAATGAACCTCAAATGATAAAAAATAGAAAAAGCGGATCGAATAAAATACACAAATAACACACTAAAAATACCTTTCAGAGTTATATTGAAATAAGAAAATTAAACATGTTGTCATAGACGGACGGCATGCTTCCAGTTTTTCCTAGATTCACAACAGACAGCCACGCACTTCGCTACTCGACTCGCACTCCTGCCCTCTGAGAGCACTAATCAACGCAGCGATATTTCGGAGCAATGTAACCACATCTCTTGCTCTTTACGTACCGCCGCTGAACAATCTATTAGTTTTCAGCGAGCCCGAAAAAACGACTGGTACGCTGAGGAATGTCGCGTTGCCATGGAACGGAAAGATGCTGCCTACAGGGCCACGTTGCGATCGGGCGCAACGCGAGCCTTGCGGGAGAGATATCGTGAGTTGAAGAAGGAAGAGAGACGAATTTTTTGAGAGAAGAGCAAGGCCGAAATTCGTCAGTTCCGAAACCCCAATCAATGATGACGGAATTGAAGTTCCGTTACCCGACTGCGACGAAATCCGTATAGCAATAGTACGACTAAAGAACAACAAAGCGCCCGGAGCTGATGGGCTGCCAGTTGAGCTATTCAAATACTTTGGAGAAGAGTTGGTAAAGCGAATGCACCAGCTTATCTGCAGAGTATGGTCGGACGAATGCATGCCTACTGAGAGGAATCTAAGTGTACTTTGCCCAATCCACAAGAAGGTTGATACTGTAATTCGCGCCAACTATCGCCGTATCAGCCTTCTTAACATCGTATATAAGGTTTTGTCCAGCGTATTGTGTGAGAGACTTGAGCCCACCGCCAATGAACTGATTGGAAGTTATCAGTGTGGCTTTAGACCTGGTAAATCTACTATCGACCAGATATTCACAGTGTGCCAGATCTTGGAAAAAACCCAAGAAAGAATAATCGACACGCACCACCTTTTTGTCGACTTCAAAGCCGCCTTCGATAGCGCAAAAAGAAGTTGCCTTTATGCCGTAATGTCTGAATTTGGTATCCCCGCTAAACTTATACGGCTATGTAAAATGACGTTGAGCAACACCACCAACTCGAGGTTTTAGACGGGGTGACTCTTTGTCGTGCGACTTTTTTAACCTGATGCTAGAGAAGATAATTCGAGCCGCAGAACTAAATCGGTCAGGCACCATCTTTTATAAGAGTGTGCAGCTGCTGGCGTACGCCGATGATATTGACATCATCAGCCTTAATAACCGCGCAGTTAGTTCTGCCTTCTTCAAAGTGGATAGAGAAGCAAAGCGAATTGGTCCTGAGGTGAACGAGGGCAAGACGAAGTATCTCCTGTCATGAAATAGACAGTCGGCACATTCACGACTGGGATCTAACATCACTGTTGCCAGTTATAGCTTTGAAAAAGTAGAGGACTTCGTTTACTTAGCATTAACATCAAGAATATTGCCAGCCTCGAAATCCAAAGGAGGATCACTCTTGCCAACAAGTGCTACTTCTGAGACTGAGAAGGCAACTGAGCAGTAAAGTCCTCTCTCGACGGACAAAAATCACGCTCTAGAAGTCTATCATTATGCCGGTCCTAATGTATGGCGCAGAAGCATGGACGATGAAGATATCTGATGAGAAGGCTCTAGAAGTGTTCGAGAGAAAGATTATCCGAAGGATTTATAGGCCTTTACGCCTTTGCGATGGCAAATACCGTAGAAGATGGAACGATGAGCTGTACGAGCTTTATAACGACATAGATATAGTGCAGCGAATTAAGATCCAGTGGCTTCGCTGGCTAGGTCATGTCGTTCGAATGGATGAAAGCTTTCCCGCTCTGAAAGTATTCGACGCGATACCCGCCGGTGGTGGCAGAGGAAAAGGGGGGCGTTGGAAATACCATGCGGTATGGGTTGAGTAAACTTGGTATTTTCAACTGGCGGCAGTTTGCGAAAGTGATAAATTACTGCTAAGCTCGGCCAAAATCGCATAGGCGGTTATCTAGCCAATAAAAGAAGAAGACCTTTTAGCATATAAAAGAAACAATGCCATCTTTAAACGGCAAGCTAAAATAGCAAAAAAATATAGTTTCGAAGAAGTTACAAAAAACATTAGCCCTAAATCTACCCCTCAACAGATATGGAAGGACATAGGACGCCTCTCTGGTAAAAAGAAGCAGTCAATAATAAATTGCTTGAACACCCAAAGTGGCATCATCAATGATCCGAAAAGTATCGCAAATGCATTTGCCACTTACTGGAGCTCATACTCCAGTGACTCCAATTTCACCAACCAGTTTGTAGATGAAAAAAACAAACCCCCCATGTATACTTCGCCCCCAATCAACGAGCTTAATAACTCAGCCAGACCCTTAGAAACAGAAATTTCCATCGGCGAGTTTGACGATGCAGTGATTAGATCTAAAGGTAAAACTCCCGGCATTGATAGGATTACGTATGCAATGTTAAAAAATATTCCAATCCTTCTAAAAAAAAGAATAGTTTTCCTTTATAACAAAATACTTTCCGATGGTATATATCCTCAGAGTTGGAAAACAGCCGAAATCATTCCAACACCCAAACCTGGTAAATCGCCTACCGAACTAACCAGCTATAGGCCTATTTCACTCCTATCATGCCTGGGAAAGATCCTAGAAAAAATCATAGCCAAACGTTTAATGTGGTTTGCAGAAAAAAATAAACTAATTAGTCACAACCAGGTAGCGTTCAGGAAAAGTCAAGGCACAATAGATGCCCTTCTACACTTTGAACATCATTCCTCCACTGTTATTTCTAGTAAGGGCCACATTACTGGCTTGAGTCTCGACTTTGAAAAAGCATACGACCGCATCGGAGCTCATATAGTTTTACAACAGTTAACAAAATGGAAAATAGGCCCGAAGATATACCACTTTATCGAACACTTCTTGTCCAATAGAAAATTTCGTGTTAAGTTGCACAACAATTTCTCTCACTGCTTACCACTAGAAAACGGAGTACCTCAAGGTTCCCCTATATCAGTTGTCATTTTCATAATAGCATTCAACGAAATAAGCCAAATTTTATCTAAGTATCCCGTTGAGCATTGCATGTATGCGGACGATGTATTAATATTCTCACGTCAACTCGACCTGTCCAACGTCAAACACATATTCACTGAAATATTCAACAAAATATTCAATTGGTCTCTTACATCGGGATCCAAACTGTCCTTACAAAAATGTAGCATCATACACATATGTCGCAAAAGGAAATGTGATGATTTCAAATTGTCATTTAATAATATAGAAATACCTACTGTAAATACACTTAAGATTTTAGGACTTATGTTCGACTCTAAATTTAGATTTAAGGATCATTGTGTTTATATAAGAAACAAACTTTTTAATAGACTAAATATCATTAAGTACCTATCATCACGGCACTCATTTATTCATCCAAACACACTTATCAATATTACGAGATCGTTGCTACTCTCTGTTATCGACTATGGGCTTCCAATCTACGGACATCACGCAGGAAACGCATTAAAAACACTCTACGCGCCATATCATATGGCAATTAGACGCAGTTTAGGGGCATTCCCAACTTCAAGCATCAAAAACATACTCGCCGAATCTGGAATGCCACATATCATTGAAAGACACAAGATTAATACGATGCGGCTCATTCCAAAAGTATACCTCAGCTCTAACCCAGCGTTGCGCAATGATATACGTTTAGCCATTCGACGCAAACGAACATTAAAGAACCCATCAACTATACATACAATCTTGGAATATGTTAAAGAACTCGACATCAACCTTAAACCTAAATATTCGTTGACCAGCAAACACCCACCACGGGCTCCAGTGACTTCTGTTATAGAAGACAAATTAATGAGACACAACAAAACCTCCACAAGCAACGCCGCATTTAGACAACTCTTTACGCACCGCGAAAAAGAATTGAGGTCAGAAGGGTGGAAATTTATTTACACAGATGGGTCGAAAAATTCACTCACCACCGCATATGCAGTTGTATCGGAGAACTCAAACAAGGGACTACTCTTGTCGCCTTGCTCTGTCTTTACCGCTGAAGCATACGCCGTAAAAGCAGCAACCCAGTGGATCACGTCATCCAAGGGTAAATATGTCATCTGCACGGACAGCCTCGCAACAATTACAGCCGTACAAAACACCCGCAACTTCAGCCCGCTGATCGTTAGCATCCGAGACAAGCTGATCGACTACCAAAAAAAGTTAAGACTTATGTGGATCCCAGGCCAATGCGGAATCCAAGGCAATGAATTCGCAGACAAAGAAGCCAAACATGCCTCGCAAGCTCCATTTCACTTCGTGAAGACCGAAGAAAACAACGACCTAATACGATATCTAAACAACTACGCAAAAGACAACGTAATGGCAACATGGTGGAACTACAATAACCGATACCGGTCCATAAACCCTGACAGAAGAATCCGAATAATTGGACTTTCATATAATTGGCGTATATAACTATTAGCCTTAATTTTCGAAAGTCACATTTTGTTCAGTCTTAACCCCCAATATGGTGAAGAGTTATGAAAAAAAAATTCTCGTAAAATTTCAGACTGATGGGGGACGTTTAGAGGGTGCTGCCCCCCTCAAACTTTTATAAAACCTCTATCTCCACATAAAATGTAACTTTATTTCACTATAACTTTACTAATATTTATCAAACCCAAAATTTTTGTAGATAACAGTTAATTATCAATAACTTTTTCTAATAATATTTTTTTCTAACTCTTCAAATTAATTACACAAGTTTACAAATTCAGGTCAACTTCTGGATCTGAGCAGATAAGAACGATCCTTAACTATATTTAATATGCTAAATTCGAATATGCATTTAGTTTTTTAAGATTGATTCTAGTTTCCGAGTTCTCGCATGATAGCACCATTGTGCTGTTACAAGCACAGTTTGCAAGCACAGTAATTAAATACCGATTGAGGAAAATTCTCCCAATCTTACAGGTACTGCTTGATAAGTCATTTCAACTGTAGCAGTAAAATAAAATAAGTGATTAGAGCAAATAAAAATGCAGATACAGTGTTGCAAAGTTGATTCAAAGTGTTTTTGTTACGTTTGTGGTAGTTATATGATTAAAAAAAGTGGCAAAATAATAACAAATGCGCTCAAAGATGCGTATCTGCACTACTTTGGTTTCAGAGTAGCAGACACTCAAAGTCATGGATACCGAAATTTATTTGTAACGCATGCAAAACAAAGCTGTATAAGTGGTCATTGAGAGAACGTGAGTACTTTTCCTTTTCAATGCCAGCGCTCTGGAGAGAACCTAAAAACCATGTAGATGATTGCTACTTTTGTTTGATGAAAATTAAGGGCATAAATGCAAAAAAATTAGCAAAATATGAATATCCTGATGTATCATCAGTATCCAAGCCAGTTCCACGTACTGCTTATGATTCATTGCCAGTTTGTCCAAGTATATGTAAGTGGAAACGTCCTGGAAACTTTAGCTCCATCACCCCCGAGTAATGATAGCGACTTTGTCATGGAAGAGACACATTTAATTTCGCAAGATGAACTAAGCGATTTGATTCGTGATTTGAATTTGTCCAAACAAAAAGCAGAGTTGCTAGCATCACGGTTGCAGCAATGGAAATATCTAGACTCTCGAACACAAGTTACTGTATACAGAAACAGAAATCAGACACTTCGACCGTTCTTCAAAAAAGAAAACAACATAAGTTTCTGTAAGGATATTAATGGTTTATTTAATGAAATGAATACACCGTACGATCGAAACGAATGGCGGTTTTTCATTGATGGTTCCAAATACAGCCTAAAAGCTGCTCTTCTCCACAATGGAAATAAAAAACCATCTATTCCCATTGCTCATGCAGTACAAACGAAGGAATGCTACGAAACAATGCGGAATATCCTGTGCTTCATCAAATACAATGATCATAAATGGAAAATATGTGGCGATCTAAAGGTTTAAACATTGATTCCAATTAAATCGAAAACACTTATTTTTTATATTATTTCAACAGGTAATTGGTATCTTAACTGGGATGCAATCTGGATTCACCAAATTTTGTTGCTTTTTATGCTTGTGGGATAGCCGCGCAACTGAACATCATTATGTGAGAAAAGAATGGCAAAGTCGTACTAAATATGAGCCTGGACAGCAAAACGTCTCCGCTGAACCACTTGTAAATCCACAAGACATTTTCCTGCCACCTCTTCACATTAAACTAGGCCTTATAAAGAAAGAAGCATTAAACCGTGAAGGACCGGCTTTTCAGTGTTTAGTTAAGTTGTTTCCTAAATTGTCATATGCAAAAATCAAAGAAGGAATATTTGCCGGACCTGATATTAGAAAATTAATGGCTGCTAAAAAATTTACAAAATGTTTATCGCCCGATGAAGCAGCCGCATGGGCATCTTTTCAAAATATCGTTCACCACTTTCTTGGTAATCACAAATCCCCTAATTTTAAGGAAATTATTGGCGATATGTTGCAAAATTATCGAAAGATTGGAGCTAGAATGTCTCTAAAGATCCATTTTCTGCATTCCCATCTCGATTTTTTTCCCGAAAACTTGGGTGATACGAGCGACGAACAAGGAGAGCGGCTACACCAAGATCTAGCCAACATTGAAAGAAGATACCAAGGATTTTGGGATGAAGGCATGATGAGCGACTACTGTTGGACTCTAATACGTGAAACAGATACTAAACAATACAAAAGGCAAAGTTCCACCAATCTTCATTTCTGATATGTTACTTTTAAGTTAATAAAATGAATATTATTTGACAAAAATCATAAAAAATTAAATTCTTGATTATTTCAAAAACTAGAATCAATCTTAAAAAACGAAATGAAGATTCGGATTCAGTGTCATCAATTGCCATAGAAACCACTTTTGGTTGCCCAGATCCAAAACCGTGTATACTTGTGTTATATAAATTAAAAAATTAAAAATGATATTTTACAACTTTTTTGGAGTTCTTTCAATAAAAGGGAGTATCCGCCCACTTATTAAATCGTTTATTACTTATTTTAATATTAATATGACATTTATAGAAATATAATGTTGTTGAAATTAAATGTTTTTTTGTGCGAAATTATATCTTTTTTGACAAAACTTGCTTACTACAAACCGGAAACTGCTGATTATAGTGTTTAACAACTTGCAACAAATATTGCAAATATTCTTCATATTTTGTTAGTAGCTTATTATATGTAGTATTGTACTAACTTGACCCCTCTTTCTGCTGCTTCATTTTCAACTTTTAAATGTTGAACAATTTCAAAAGCGTTCTTATAAGATTCGTTCTTTTCTTTGTCTTATCAGAAACAAACTGCTCGAATCCTCCTTCAATTATATTTGAAATATCTCCAATTTCAATAGTTATCCTGTTTTTTTCTTCATAAGTATACTTTCGATTGAGGGCTTTAACCATTTTAATTTTTGTTGCAATTGGTACAGAGTCATCAAAAAATCAGGGCTTAAGTACCATAAATGGTTCTGAAATTTATCAAGTACAACTTGGGCTATATCCTTATTTATAGCTGTATAAGTATTAAGCTTTTCTAATAAAAGAAAATCCATGTAGGGTGCCTTAACAGCAGAAGGGGCACAAAACCAAATTTGAATATAAATAGCTTCTGTTTTAGGCAATTTGAATTCATTACGGAAAATAAATATTTTAGGGCTTATATAGCTTTTGCCATCCATCTAGCATGAGGGAGAGGTCCAGGTACAGGAAATATGAAATTACTATTAGGTGGAGATTCTCCGAGAAAATAATTGTAAGTTCCAGCAGCTCTTTATAGTCTGCCCTTGGTTGCTTTACTTCAAGAGTATCTTTTACAAAAGCTACAATAGCTGGTGCTTTGCTTATTAAATGGCGCTTTACATATACGTCTTTCATGCCAGATTGGAATTTGGATTTGTCAAAATTTGACCAACTTTTTTGAAAATTTTCAAATATTAGAACATTTTAACACGCAAGTTCCTTTAACACGACCAGCGTTGACGGCAGTTGTGTCAAACACTAATGCTTTTATTTGGTCTTGATCACGGGATGGATGGATGGATTTGGAGTAGGTCGGAAAACCCAAATAATAGTTTACCAAGCACTCAGACATTGTTGCCCATTGTACTTGAGGCCTGTAAAAAGGATAAACAGGATGAGGGAGAAGGAGTGGGTGGGGAGTTATTGGAGGTAATTACTCCTCAGCGAATTTCCCCGATTCTTTAACGAACCTGCGTAATCCGCTGAGGGAGAGAGAATGTACCTTGTCCATTCTCAGGACATCCGACACAAATATGCGCCACCTGAGTCTAGAGAACGCCGGGCAGTTGCAGATAAAATGCTCTGTACTATCCTCGTTCTCAAGGCAGAATGCGCATAGCGGATCGTCGATAATACCTATGGGGACCTTGTGTTGCTCCCACGGATTGTGCCCCGCATCAGTCCTGTCAGAGCTCGCAGGAGGAGTCCTCTGGTTGAGGAGAAATTTCGCCACTGCTCTGGCTCGCCTTTTCAGAAAGCACTTAGTTAGAGTTTAGCCTTGTGCTCATAGCGCCCGTAATGCTTATGCACACCATTCTATGTAATCTGTTCAGCATAGAAAACGTGGTTTTTCCCATGGTTCTACGCCACCATACCACAGCAGAGTACATGAATATCGGTCTGACTAAGGCTGTATATACCCAAAGTACTATAGCCGGTCTCAGACCCCAAGTCTTGCTAAAGGTTTTCCGACACTGTCCGAAAACTTTCCGAGCTCGATTTACCTTCAGCCCGACATGAGTTTTCCACGTCAGCTTGCTACCTAGAGTTACCCCTAAATATTTCACTTCCCCGGAAAGACTTACGTCTACGCCTCTGAGCACCTCAAGGTTGAGACCTTCCAATTTTCTCTTCCGCGTAAACAAAACTATCGTTGTCTTGCTGGGGTTGACAGCAAGGCATTGCAGAGTGCACCATTCATCAATCATATTCAGGATTTTCTGTGTCTTTGCACAGACTTCCCTGAGAGACTTTCCTGACGCCAAAGCATACACATCGCCAGCGTTGGCCTGGAAGTGGGCGAAGCTTTGCATTTCCGTTAGTAGAGAGTCCACTACCAGGCACCACAAGAGAGGTGAGAATACACCGTCCTGAGGCATCCTCTCCCAACCTCTGCATTGGTAGAGAGGCCAGTTTCTTCCCCAAATCCATCTTACGATTGTTTCATCCACTCCATGCCGTCTGGCCGCAGACATCAGAAAATACTCCCATCGTGTATTCCCCTGCTTCCAGCCCCACTTCGATCATTATAACAAGCTCATGCAAAGCTGATCCACAGGATTTTCCACTTTGGTATGAATGCTGGTGAGTACTAAGGGGACTGTCCACCAAGACCCTTGATATAATTTACCTTTCGACCATACGCTCCAGAATCTTCAGCATGAAGGATGTCAAACTGATCGGCCTGAAGTTTTTCGCCATGACATAATCATCCTTTCCCGGTTTGGGAATGAAGACAACCCTCAGCATGAAGGATGTCAAACTGATCGGCCTGAAGCTTTTCGCCATGACATAATCATCCTTTCCCGGTTTGGGAATGAAGACAACCCTGGCTGTTCGCCAAAGCAAAGGGATATGGCCAAAGGCCAGACAAGCCCTAAATATTATTATAAGAGTCTCAATAAGCTTGTCTCCCCACACTTCAGCATCTTCGGGTACACACCATCCGTAACAGGTGATGTGAAGTCACCAAAAGATGTTACTGAAAACCTTACTATTTCCTCGGTCACCACTTTCGATGCTATGTACCAGTTTAACCTGGTGGCTCTCCCAGTCGTGCCATCCACTTCCATATCTCTGCCTGTATCAGGAATAAGCCTGCAACCCGGAAAGTGGGTTTCCAGGAGAGTGATGTAAGTGTCCAGCAATGACGTGGTATAAGATCCCTCAGTTTTTCCGAGAGAATCAAGCCTAACCGCAGTACCCTACAGAGCCTGGCCGACTCTTTCGTGTTTTCAATATCACTGCGGAAATCTCTATAAGAGCTTAATTTACACGATCGAATTTTCCTTTTATATTCCCTCTGCACGACACGATATTCGGACCAATCTTCTTCCTTCCGAGTTACACTTCGTGCTACCCCACATAGTGTTCTGTGAGTTGGCGTCACAGCCCACTATCAGGTCCACACCATTAGACTCGTCGTACTGCACGATGTCCATGATCTCCTTCGATGGAGGGGGAAGTATAGAATCGTAAGGCAAGTAGGCTGAGACTACAATTGCCACGATCCGACGACCGCCACAATAGGACATAATCTTTGCTGCAACGACATCTTGAGAGCAGAACTTCCTATGCATCGTGCATTCAACCGAGCGCGGTACAATAATGCATACACGCGGCCTGCCCGTCCCTCTGAATTGAAGGGCATTACCCCAAGAAATGCTTCCAAGTCCACAGATACGCCCACGGCATACCCATGGTTCCTGAATTGAGGAGGATTATTTGAGGGCTTGTAAGCAGTTTCGCATGCCTACTGCATAGAAGAGCACAAGACGATTTGCTATGCTGCAGATTTATCTGGGTAAAAGTAATCTCCCACTCATCAAGTGGTAAAGCCATTAACTACTACCAGAAAAGAGCGGTATCCAAGCGGAGGCTCTCACCAACCTTCTACTACATCCGTCTCTTAGGACGAATTTGTAGTTTTCGCAGGCTGGTATCTTCGCTACCATTTTGGTCAGCCACTCTCGGGAATGCTCATCGGAGCATTGTATCTTGGCGATACCGTCCTCCTCGAGCATCCCCTCGAATTTAGGTTTGTCTTTCGACTCGCCAGTTGCCTTCCAAAGGTAGCTGTCGAGAAAGTCTCTTTGCCCTTTGGACAACGATCCTTCCCCTTTATCGGTGGGTATCTCCACCACCATGGCTCCTACAGCCACTTTTGCAAACGGCAATGGTAGATGGTTGAGACCCACCCGACGTTCGGGATCCTCCAACTCCCATACCTGATGGAAGCTGGCGTGTGGGCGTTTGGTTCGGGCCTGCAGGCATATCCGATTCCGGTCCTGAGATCTTTATCTTGCCTTGCGACTCTCGCCACATACTCGCACACACCCCTGTTCAGCATCGGAAGAGAGCTCCAGAACAGATGAGTCGCCCGTCCTGTCACGCTTTTCCGTTGCCTTTCCGGGTGTAGAGCTGGTAAGCAAAGGATACTGAGTACTCGCCTCGGCTATAGTCGCAGCTTTCCTCTCCTTCTGCTTACTTCTCTTAAGCTGCCTTGCGGTTAGCTTTTCACCCGTTATCGACTCACCAATATCAGTGATCAGCAGGAACTTGCACTAATTATTCCTTGTGTCCACTTGATATTATGATGCCTGTCTACCTTTTCTTTACCAGTTAAAGATGGCAAAAGTTTTCCATTCCAATGAAGTCAAATATAATGTTGTTCACGTACGTTTAACTCCTTTTTTAATTTTGCGAAAAGTTCTGCACGTAAGTTGTCCCTTTTCTTGTAGAAAGAATTCTTGTTAATGATTAATTCATTAACATCGTGTTTCAATGCTTCAGCAGCAATAATAATTAAATGTACTGCATTTCTATCACAGATTTGACAAGCATCTAAAGCCGCGGCAAGTTTTGAAGTTATCACTTTTTGCCAACCTCTGCATCGAACTGATGGTTCCATTACTATATTTTCTTCTACAAAAAACTGTAAAACAATACCAGTTGTTCTTTCGGCCTCGCTGAAATCCGATGGATTCTTCAGCGGCGGTATGTAGACAGCGAGAAATATGGTTCCACTGCTCGGAAATATCGTTCTGTTGATTATTGCTCTCAGAGAGCAGGAGTTTAAGTCGATTGGTGAAGTGGGTGGCTGTCTGTTGCGATTGCAGCTTTCCGACGTCGAGCTTTCCTTGTGTCCATTTGCGTGCGCTTTTTGCTGCACAGAGGCGCGTGCGAATCTTAGCTGCCATAAGAAAATGATCCGAGTCGATGTTGGCTCCTCGGTCGTGCGCACATCTAGGACACTGGAAGCGTGCCTTTCGTCTATCACAACATGGTCGATTTGGTTTCGTGTCTTACCATCTGGAGACAGCCAAGTAGCCTGATGTATTCTCCTATGCTGGAACCTGGTACTGCAGACTACCATGTTTCGGGCCCCGGCGAAGTCGATCAGTCTCAATCCGTTATCAGACGTTTCGTCGTGGAGGCCGAATTTTCCGACAGTGGAACCAAAGATACCCTCCTTGCCCACCTTGGCATTGAAATCACCAAGCACGATTTTTATATCGTGGTGGGGGCACCGCTCATACGTGCGACCGAGGAGATAGTAGAAGCGATCTTTAGTCCCATCGTCCTTCTCTTCCGTCGGGGCGTGGGCGCACATCAGGGAGATGTTGAAGAATCTCCCCTTGATGCGGATTGTGGCGAGACGTTCATCCACCGGAGTGAACGACAGTACTTTACGGCGCAGTCTCTCTCCCACCACAAATCCGACACCAAATTTGCGCTCCTTTACATGGCAGCTGTAGTAGATGTCGCAAGGGCCTATCACTTTTTTCCCTTGCCCCGTCCATCGCATCTCTTGGATGGCGGTGATGTCAGCCTTTGCTTTGCTGAGGACATCAACCAGCCGGGCAGAGGCACCTTCTCAATTAAGGGTCCGGACATTCCAGGTGCATGCCCTCAAATCATTGTCCCTAATACCGATTTTATTCAAGTGTTTTTTGAACTTGAAGTCAATCACTCCACTTGGTGGCGCCGCCGACGCGTGAAGTTGCGCCTTTCTTATAAGAAGTCGCGCAGGTTATCTCTCGTTGTCAAAAGCGTTTTGAACTTGAACAAACAATTTATATAAAAGGTAAGTTGACAAATGTGTATGAAAAATATGAGTGAACAATGTAGTGCGCGTGAAAACAATCAAAAACTTACAGAAAACACGAAAATTGGAGACTCGTTAATACATACGGAATTTAACGTGTCGCGCTATTAACGACAATACGTAGAAAAAATCACTTATAATTAAAATTTGTAAATTAATATAGCAAAATGAGTTCAATTGCGAGTGTAAATGTCCGCTGCTTTGCTTTTATTATAATTTCAAGCTTTCAAAAAAATAGAAACTGTTTAATTATCGAGTTTAAACATGTTTCCGTTCCTGTCACACTTTAGAACTTCTAATTAATATTTAACGTGATAAAATGACATAACTTCATATTTTAACAAAGGTTCGTCAGTAAAATATTTATCGTATCTCTGAAAATATTCATCGTATCTCTAAAAATATGTTTTCTGTGTTGCGAGATCGCAAGATCGTCGTTAATTGGGTATTTTACCTTAAAGCCTTAATTTGATTAAAAAAGAAGCGTAAGTGTTTGCAAAGACGTTAAATAGTCAAATACATGGGCGTTTAGTGGTGCGTGTTATAATTCGGTATTACTTAGTAACAAGGTTTGAACCTCTGCAGGGACAGGTAAAATTTGAAATTGTAGAAAAATTATTCGCAGTCGGCATAAAGCTGTAGGTCCCTCGATCTATGGTGCAGAACAAATGGTATGAGAGGCTCGGTCAAACAACGAGCTAAAAGTACATACTATTACCAATCAAAAATATTTAGTTGATCAGTTTTGAACTATGAACAGGTTTGGTGAAAAATCCATCAGAGAATATTATATAAGTTGCGCTTATTTGTGTGAAGAAAATTTGTTGTGGGACGTGGTGAAGTTTGCAATTCATGTTAAAGAAACCAAAATTTAAGTGAATATCTTCGGAAAAAGAGTAGATATCCTTTTTCCTTTACAATTTAGTTTTGAACAAACTTGCAAAGAAATAAAAAAAGCTGAATGCGTTTAGCTGCCGGCTTAAGTATTGCGCATGTTGTTGCGGGTTCGACTCCCGCAGAAGCCAAGAAGAAAGAAGTCTGATGAGGAAATGTGGTGATTTCCGAAATAGTACTATAACTTCTACCGCTTTGAGTATTGTTGTTTTTTCCTAATAATTTTCCAAATAAACCAATAAAAGCTCAAAAATATTTAAAATAAATAGTTATATGGCCAAACAATAACAAATAAGAAAATTCTTATTATAACTTAAAAACATGTGGCTTTTTTCCCTAATTTATAATGAGCCCTTTCCCCCAATATGCATTTATAGGTTAAAGCAATGTAAATAAATTTTGAGTGTTGTCGTTTTGACATACTAAGCTTGCCGTCACTAAAGATCATGCCCATACCCATGGAGAACATTTTGCTTTATTGGAAAAGTGGTTTCAAATATTGAAACTAATTATCTCACTATCGTTGGCTTCGAGAATAAGCTTTTTCGTATGAGAACAACGAATTCAATTTTATAAAAACCATATTCACAGTGCATTATTCGGTTCAGTTTCATAACTAATTGAATACATCTCGGACTCCGCGTCCATAATTGATACTCAATTATTATTTTCCAGCGTAATTTGGATCCACTACCGTTATGCAATGGCACGGTTCTTGTCATACATTTCAAGCAACGTTTTAAAAGTCATAACTTTTAGTGGATAATTTTGCAAATCAAATCGTTTTTTGTTTCATAGATCCCAATGATGCCTACAAATATGTATGTCCTTCAATTTCGTACCCCTTCTGTTTCCATTTCGGTTGGCTTTCCCATATCCACCAACATCTAAATAGATTCAGTTAAAACGAATTGTATTTAATTTGTAGAAAAGCTCATTATACTTATGGGTTTAAGCTTAACATAGTAACTAAACAAATCAAAGATCGGAAATAACTTTTTTGAAAATTTAAATAATTTCCCTTAATATATTATACAAAAGTTTCGAAAATAGCCGCTGTGGTCGAGTGAGTAGCGGTGCGCGTTATAATTCGGAGTACCACTGAGATCCAGGGTTCGAATTTCAGCTGAAGCTTGTACAATATACATAAATCATTGAATTGTTTTTTAATAGCAGTCGCGCCTTGGATAGCAATGTCACACCTCCGATGAATAAACTTATCATAAAGTTCGGAGTCGACATAAAACTGTAAATCTATTTGTGGTATCCGTTTATCCGCACTTGAACATGGCACTCAGTTTATCGATGCCGACTAAATGTATGAGAGTACTCTTATGATATGCAAACGGTCTAACTAAGCATCGGCTAGAGCTCGAAATCTTGCTTAATAACCACAATATCGACGTATGTACATATGTCTAATAGCTGAAACCCATTTCACGAGGAATTCTCACCTCTACTTTAAAAATCAAAGCATCTACCATACTATACATCCAGAAAATTGTGCAAGGGCTGGTAGCGCTGTAATTATCAACAATAAACTGATACATCACGTGCACGACCAACTCAGTGCCAATAAGTTCAGGTCACATCAGTTTCAGTTAAAACTTTCAAAAAACCTTTACTCTTATCTGCACTTTATAGTCCACCTAAACACGTATTAAAGTGCAATAATTACCTATCTCTTCTGGAATGGTACCAAGGCCGCTTTATAATTGGTGGAGATCTCAACGCAAAACACATTCACTGGGATTCGAGGATCACTACAACAAAGGGTCGAGAACTCTACAAAGCCATTCAGCACGTGAACTGCAACACAATTTCTACTGTAAAACCTACTTACTGGCCATCAGACACGAGAGAGACACCTGATTTGATTGATTTCTTTTTTTTTTTAAATATACCCGCAAACCACCTTGTCGTTTCAGAGGTTTCGTCTTGAGCTCCGATCATTCACGTGTTCTTTTATTAATTAACGAAAAACCGGTTCTATGCCTTAAATCACCAACTCTAGTGAACAAATTCACTGATTGGGAATACTTCCAGCATGAACTAATGAGATCTTCAACACCGTGTTCAAAGATCGTAACCGTGGCAGATCTCGATGAAGCAGTTTTAAATTTTACCACTAAAATCCAAAATGCAGCTGGGGTTAGCACACCTTCAAAACCGATTGTCCAAAACCGGAAAAATTACCCTGGCTACATTGTGAAGTTGGTAACTAAAAAACGAAAACTTCGACGACGATGGCAACAATCCAGATTCCCAGCAGAAAAACTGAAGCTGAATAATATTACCAGGCAACTACGCAAATCAATAAAGCTATTTAATGATGATGAGTTCAACAGATTCCAGACTATTCACTGTGGAAAGCAGCTAAAAATCTTGCATAGCCCTCCGATTAAAATTAGCGACAATACTTAGGCAAAAACTAATACTCAAAAAGCCAATCTCTTTGCTGAAAATTTAAGTAGAATGTTTAGTCCCAATGAAGGATCAGACGATATTTATTTTAACGATACTTGTGATACAAATCACGCTCACGCCAACCCCTTTACTCCCGAAGAAGTCGCCTACCAAATTAGTAAGATAAAAGTGAAGAATTCGCTGGAGTTTGATCTCGTAACTTCTAAAGTTTTACGTTCCTATATACTGGAAAATGGCCGAAGTAAAAATGATTCTTAAACCTGGTAAACCCCCTAATAACGTGGCCTCATATAGACCCATTTCGTTACTTCCGTCTAAATTAATCGAACAACTCTAACTGGCGCGCATGCTGCCAATCATAGAAAAGAAAAATCTGATCCCTGTTCATCAGTTTGGATTTCGTAAAAGTCTTTCGACAATTGATCGAGTCCACAGAGTTGTTCAAAAAATAGAATCCTCAATGGAAGCTAAAAAGGTGTGCTCTGCAGTTTTTCTGTACGTGTCCCAAGCTTTCGACAAAGTATGGCACGAAGGATTGCTTAAAAAACTAAATAAGCTTCTGCCAAAAACCTATTGTGACATTTTAGCATCGTATCTGAGTTACAGATACTTTAGAGTGAAAGAAGAAAACTCTTTCTCCAATATATGCAAAATAAATGCTTGGGTTCCCCAGGGTAGTATCCTAGGCCCTCTGCTGTACTTGCTGTATACGTATGATCTACCTGTTCAAGGTGAACATGTAAATGTTTTCTATATTTAGAACAAATTTTCACAATGTTTTTATATACAGAATTTCTTAAGACTCTCATTAAAATGTTAGAAATTTTCAATTTCTCATTAAAACGTTAGAAATTTTGGATGGAAAACTTTGATATTTGGAAAATGTTTGCACTCTGTACAAGGTTTGAAACTTTAATTGATATGGTTATAGTTAAAGAATACGATATTATTTAATAAAGAATTAACGGAAAGGATTTGTGTTAAAAAACATTGTAAGTATTGCATACAACTGTAACCTGCTTTTGACGCTGAGGTGCATACATATATATATACGTATTTATATACGTATATAACCCTTTTATAAATATTCGCTAGCTTCTTCACATCCGTAAATATGCATGTATGTACATGCAGCCTACTTACTGAGCGCCAGGCCATTTGCTCAACTTGGTGATTATCCCTTTTGTATTTATGTACACACATACATATACATATGTATGTATGTATGTACATAAATATATTCCCTTCCTGTGTGTGATCCTATATCATATTCTGTATACCCTTGAAAAAAAAATTATAATGTTTCTGGTTCTGATTTTTGAAAATGAAAGTACACTATAGTTTCAATGGTATTATAAAACATATTCATACATAAGACATTTCGAATTTCTTCCAAAAAAACCATTATAATTAATTAATACCTACATACATATGTACATTGAATTGTGGAAAAGTAATAATATCAAAAAAACAATATTTAAATATTCAAATTATCTTTGAGGATTATTTGGATAATTTAATGAAGTCAAATGTCCACTAATATTTTATTCACATCAATATTATTTAAGTCTTAAATAATAATAGTATTGTATAAATAACATGAGTTAAAAGAATTTTCTAATCAGTTATCCATCCGCTTTAATAACAAAGTAGTAAGCATAAGCGAAAACAACGCATATGCTAAGCGTTGTTACGTACACACATAATAACAGCCATCGCTAGCTGCGTCTTGTATATGTATGTACGAGGTGTGTTCAAAAAGTATCGCGAATTTTGTGTTTTTTCAAAAATTATTTTTTTATTCATGAATATCTATTTTGTCCCCTTCAAAGTAATCCCCATGAGATATTATACACTTGTGCCAACGGTTTTTCCAATCTTCGAAGCACTTCAAAAAATCATTTTTTTTTATCTTGTTCAGCTCCCCCTTCGATGCCGTCTTTATCTCGTCAAGAGAAGCGTAACGTCATCCTTTCATGGGCCTCTTCAGTTTAGGGAACAAGAAAAAGTCACAGGGGGCCAGATCTGGGGAATACGGTGGCTGCGGCATCATTAGTGTGTTATTTTTGGCCAAAAAGCAACGATGTGTGAGCAGGGGCGTTATCGTGGTGCAAAAGCCAATTTTTGTTCTTCCACAAATCCGGGCGTTTCTGGCGGATTGCTTCGCGCAAATTTCGCATAACTTGCAGGTAATATTCCTTATTGACCGTTCTTCCCTGTGGCAAGAACTAATGATGCACCACGCCCCTGCAATCCAAGAAAACTGTCAGCAGGTTCTTTCATCCATTTTTTTGAATAGGTAAAAATCGAAGACGATGCAAAACACGTGCAAGCAATGCAGCTGTCAACAATTAAATGAACATTCAAAATGGCCGAGCTTGTCGGCATAAGTGAGAGACATGAGTACCAACATAACGCCACAAAAAATTCGAAATTCGAATATACGTAACCCGCGAAAATTCAAAATTTGCGATACTTTTTGAACCCACCTCGTATGTGCCTTTGGTGGCGTCTCCCTGCGCAACGTCCGCCACATTCGTCACATTCGTGCAAAATCCGGATAGGCCGTGAATGCATGAATGATCGATGACTATAAATGACCGTAGCGAAGAGAAAAATTTGTACATCCCTTAAATCATAAGCAGAGAGTACCCATATTGGTCTCTTTTTTCTCTGTAAGTACACATATTTATGATCGCATGAGTGCCTGAGTTGAATAAGCATCGCATTCACATTCGTGTAATCCGGCTAACAGAAGAAATGAATGTGTTCATGCAGCCCTCTAATGTGTATATGCGGAGATCACAAACAAATCGTACGCATGTTTTGTTTTTCCATCTAAATTACTTATAATATTTTCAAATCTTATGCTATGCTCGCATAGAAATAGTCAACACTTTCCGGACCCTTATACACTAAAATTACTTTACATCTCTTTAGTAAGGCCAAGGCTAGAATATGCCTTCTTTGTATGCACGCCTCATCAATCCTCTTATATAAACCGGTTAGAGCGAGAACAAAAAAATTTCTTAAAATTTGCACTACGTTCGTTGAATTTCACCGACACTATCTCTTCATACGAAGCTCGATGTCAACTCCTGCATTTACAACCCATGTACAGCAGAAGTATGTACCTCTCATGTGACTTTGTTGCCAGCATTGTGAAAAGTATAGTCGACTGTACTTCATTCCTTGAAATATTGACTTTTAATGTTCCATGTCATAACTTGCGAAGTGTTTAATTATTTTATGTAAAATTTGCTTAATCTAAGTATGCTAAAAATGCTCCGTTATCTAGAACTCAATCAGAATTAAACCGAATTCCCGAGCTGGATCTGTCCGTTCCAATATGTAGGTATAATCCGTGCGTTACTTTATAATCACTCAATTAACTAGATTTAAGCCATTTTCTTCTCTGTAGTCAGTAAGAATTGTATTCATTTGACTGAAATTAAATAAATAAAACCAAAATGATATTGCATCAAGTTTTGGGCATTTTTGTGTCTGTGCCACAACATATGCCTGGAAGAAAGAAATAAACCGGACTTGCTGATTTGTTTGGCAGTTCTGTTTCTGATGTAATACTTACATATGGTACATACATACCTACACTTTAGTTATAGCCTTTTCGGCATAATTATTTTCTTCACAAACTTTTTAACCCATTTCAGCATTTAATTTTCTCTTGTTTGTTTAAATTTAATTTTGTTTTGATAGCATTATGTGTTTTGCCAGCTATTTTTGATAAATTATTCCTCAAAATAAGAGACGGCATCGATTTTTTAGTGGATTCGCAGGTGATTCACATTGAATCAACTACAAATGTGGTGATTTCCTCACAAAATTTGGTATGGGGAATCATGTTGTTTCGGTTCGTGATTGGGGTGGCAATTACGAATGAGAGAGCGAATTTCGAATAGACCTAATACAAATACACCGTGGAAACATAGTATTGTTTGATGAAGGCATCTTGAAAATATTTAATTTTTTTATTTTATAAAAGTATAACAATAAAATTATTACATAAACTAAAGATAAACGCAGCGCTAGCATCGGAGGCTTTCGGCTGGCATGTTGACTAGGGCGGTATCAAATGCGTCGGAGTAGGTCGGTATCTCTGAGGAAATTATATATTCTGCTAATATTGTTGTCCGTCGGGTTTTTAACAACTGTGAAGGATTAATATCGTTAAAGAAGTGACGCCTTTGGGCTTCAAGTTTCGGGCAGCAATGCAAGAGGTGGTTAATCCTGAGTGAAAAATTACAAAACGGGCAGCAACTAGGAGCAGCGCCTTGAAGCATATGAGAGTTTGTAATAATAGTGTGGCCAAGCCGGAGTCGGGTATATGGAGTAATGTAGTTTGACGGCATAGACGGAGAAAATCAGGGTTTTGTACGACTGGGATTGATTGAGGAGTAGTGATGGCTATACCGGCTCCACTCTTCAAGCAGTTTTTTTTGCCTCTCATGGTTGATAATCCAGTAGATGTCCTTTTTAAAGAGAACGTTGGAAGTTATGGTAGGTGTAACAACCATATCTTTAGCGACCTTGTCGGCAATCGTGTTGCCCTTTATATTGGCGTGACCGGGGATCCACATGATTTTGATGTTCTGGGGGTGTGAAATTAGGATTTCTCGAATGCTTTCAATGACGGGGTTGGTTTAGTTACATCCCTTTATAGCTTGAAAACATGACATACTATCAGAGCAAATTATAAATTTTCCTTTATTTCGTACGGAATAAAGCATCGCATTGAATATTGCCGCGGCTTCTGCTGTGAAAATGGAGCAGAAATTAAATAAAATACCGTAAGTAATTACTTCTCCATGTTCTTTCGCGACTGCAAAAGAAGTCTGTGTTGATTTTGAACCATCAGTAAAAATCAGATCCCATCCAGTGGATTTGTATTTTTCTGCCACTTCAAGGAAATTTGCCTTGTATACATCGTTGGTAGTATTTTTCTTGTGCAGATGAACATGTTCATTGATGAAAGAGTCCTTTTTAACCAGCCAAGGCGGATGAACGCTTTTGCGAGTATGAGGCCTTTGGAGGGGAAGGCCGTTTTCCTTAGCGAATTTAATGCATAAATAAACGGATGATTGCACTTTGGGTGGCCGTTTGCGCGAAATCACAAGTTGCAGGTCCTTTCTGAGCAGAGAGTTCGGTGAAAATATTAGCTTAGCGTAGAGTTTGCGAACCGAGTCTTCGGCGTCATCGAGTATTGTGTTTAACCCAGACTCTGTAAATAAATTATTTAAGGGCGTCGTTGGAAACGCGCGCAGCGACCTTCGAATAGCATTATGGTATGCAGCCAGCAGTTTTAATTTATTTTTTGCGTGATGTCCATAAACTTCCAAACCATAGTGTATAGTCGAAACAATAAGAGCCCTGGTTATGTTAATCAACAATGCCGTACCGATAAATGAGCGCTTTGCAGAGAGGTACTTAACGATTAATAGTTTGGACATTAATCTATCTCTTACATATTGACAATGTTGAGCGAAAGAATACTTAGAGTCTAGTATTATTCCTAAGAACTTAAGACTATTTGTACAATTTATAGTTACATTGGAAAACATTATAGTATGGGAACTACAGTTTCTTTTTCTACAAATGTGCAACAATTTAGATTTGCTAGGGGAAATTGAAGCGCCGGAAGTTTGCGACCAGGAGGAGATTTGGGAGAGGACATCAGAGAAGGTTTCTAAGACTGCAGTTTGATCAGTATTTTTGGAATACACTAGAACATCGTCAGCGTACAGTTGGTGCTCAATAGTGGTAAATTTAGACAGTAGTTCACTGAGTTCATCAAACGCTATAATGAAGAGAATCACCGATAAGGGTGATCTTTGAGGAGTGCCATTAATCTTGAAAATAAAATTGACTTTGAAGTTGCTTGCAGCCTACGTCAAAGTGTTCAAGTCAAGCACTACGTGTAATCAACTTGAAAGCAAGTTCTTGATCGTGTGTATGCAGGGTTATCGAACTATATGACTTGAATCGAAACTTGACTTGTGTAATACCGAAGTTAAGCAATAAATCGGAGCCCAAAAAGCAGGGCAGGCCTTCCATCAGATAAATAAGCGTTGAGTAGTAGCTAACCGTTGGTAATTTTAATCAAGCATTTAGAAACCGGACCTTAAACAGTTCATGACCGCTTGCGCCATCTTCGGTTCAACGCTAATTGAAACTAAAAGGTGAATAGTAGCTAGCTGCCGGAAATTTTGACCAGACATTGAGAAGCTGACTCTCAATCATTTAATCAAAATTGTATCATTTAATATTGTTTTAAACTAATAGTAATAATTTAGCGCGTACGCCGTGTTTCTCCTACCATTTGAGGTATGCGTCTTTATTTTATACTATAGATGGAAGGACCTTTATTTTTGTGCCAACTCGAAACGGCAGATGTATTTTATGAGAAGCTTCTTCATGGCAGAATTACTATCGGAGCTTTGTAATTGTCTGCCGAGGGAAGCTGCTTAAAAAAAAATTCTTCTATGAGTGAGATCTTACTCGCTCTCGCTGAGATTTGAACATCGACCTCAACGGCATATCGAGTTATAGCACGCAGCACTACACACACGACCTCAGCGGCCACTAAAAATATTAAGTTTAACAGTGCCAAAAAGAGAGCAAAAGCAGCACGGGCGACTCACTTTAATGAATACGGATACCAGCATGATTAAGAAGACATCCTTTGCAAAAAGGCAATATTCTTCTTTTTAAGAAATGCATGAATTTACTTTTGTATTAAATAAATTTTTCATTCCCTTTTAGATCAACAGTAATAGAAACTCTCAATTTTCACAGAATCTCTTAGCAAATATGCATAGGTGTAACAATCATTTGAAGAAGGTAGTTTGTTGGAAAAGGATGACAATACATTTTTTTTGTGGTTTCGTCCAATATCAATTGGAATGCTTTAAATAATGAAAAACTGAAATTGTTTTTAACTAAATACACAAAAAAATATAATTGACGAAAGCACACTCAGAAAAAGTTAGGTAATTGGGAAAGCGCTATGAACAGAAGGTCAATGATAATCGAGAGGACATCAATGGAAATTCTATATGGATGTCAGTAGATGAAACAACAGTACAGCCAGAAATTAGTGGATGGAAAATTAATTGAAGTTGGGCCGCCAAATCCTATTCGATTTTTTGGCAGGAGAACTCGGAAGTAAATTATTCAGTGATGGAAAGTTTTATTCATAATAATAGCAGCGGAACGCAACGTAAAGCTTTTCTACGCCAACATGGTCCACGTAACAAACTGATGTAAATCAGCTGCAAATAAAGTTTTTTAAAAGCACCTAAACTAATCCCAGCAAAAAAAAATGCTAAATGTTCAATTTTCACTGTTGGCTCGTTGGACGCCATAGTGTAAATCTCGCGTAATTTATGCATCTCATTGTAATGATATTTGTCATACTTATATTCATGGGTTTTATAAAAACAATTCATTTAAATAATTTATTTTTATATATTTTTTAAGGTACTTAAACGTTCGACCGCTTGGTCTTGCCAACGTAGAGGAGGTTTCGATTTTCCTCTGGCACCACCAGCAGATATTACGTCGAATACTTTCAGAGCTAGGACGATTTTATCCTTTCGAATGACATGGACTAGCCAGCGGAGCCACTATGTCTATGTCCTTGAGAAGCTCGTACAGCTCATCGTTGTATAGTGCGCGGTATTCCCCATTGTAAAAGCGCGAAGGCTCATAAGGTTTTCGAAGAATTTTTATCCTGAACACTCCAAGAGCCGTCTCATCTGATGCATGTACCGTTCGTGATTCTGCGCCATACAATAGGAAGCGCATAATGGAAGAGATGTCATGCTAATAGGTCTGTAGCTTCTGGGGCTAGCGTACTCATCCTTTCCAACCTTTGGTATAAAGGCGACATTTACCAGCCTCCAAGATTGTGGTATATAAGCAAGTGGGAGCGACGCTGTGTAAATATTTTTCAAGGTCGCCAACACGAGCCCGACACCTTCTTTTAGTACAATAGGTGAGATGCCATACGGACCACCCTAACCGAGAGTTAGAAAGAGTAAGATCAATCACTTCCTGTCTCCTGGGAAGAATGTTGGCTTAGAGCCCACATTCAAGATGCTCAGCGTTGCATTTGCTGCTGCCACAGATTTTATTCTGGGCATTAGCATCACAACAGAGGATCAATCCGACGTTTCGGTTTTCGCAATACTCCACAAAACTGGCCGCCTTCCCCGGAGGTGGCGGCAGCAGAGAGTCGTATGGAAAGTACGCGGAGGCAATAATAAAATGTTTCCACCCATTTTTGCCCTTGAAGCTCAGCCTCGCTGCCACCAAGTCCTGACAGCAGAACTGTACAAGCTTAGTTACAGCAAAGTGAGAAGACATTACAAGCCCTCGGACTGACCGAGCTTTCGTCATATAAGATGTTGGCACCACGTAAGTCACTTAGTCCACAGGGTTTTTGTTTGAAAACTCGGGGCTCCTGAATGGCAGTTATGTGGGGTTTTGTGTGCAGCATGGTTAACCTTACACTTATAAGAAAAGTAGCGGCTTTAGAGTTCTGCAAATTAATCTGAGTTACCGTCACTGGACGGCACCATGCATCGCCTTGGTTACTCATTCGGGATCTACTATGAAGTATAATTGAATAATAATCTGTAATTGGTCGCGCCAAACTTTGTTTGGAAATCCATACAAAATCTGAGATAATGGGAAAACCCTTCGCGAAATAGTATATTGAATGCAACGTTCTCAAGTGCGAGAAGGGGAAAAGTGCAGTTTGACGATTTGGTCGTCAGAGAGTCAAGAGGGATCCGTTTTGGTCAATTAACGAAATTAAGAATCGATTAAATGATCCATTACCTTACTGGGCTATTCATAACTTATTTCGAGATGCAGGATTTAACGGCAGAAGGTCTCTTATTTGAGCAAAAATAACGGAATCAATGATTAGAGTTCGCGCAAAGGCACATGTTCCGGGAAAAATAGGAAAACGGTCTATAGACTGATGAGGCTAAAGTTAATTTATTCGGGTCCGATGGTAGAATGTTCGCTTGACGCCCACAGAACGCTGAATATAAACGCTTTATATACGCGAAATTATGAACATACGGGAAAAGAAGTGGTCCCCAGACTACCTCAATATAATTGATACTATAATGTTACCCTATCTCATGTCGCCAAGATGGGAGTTTATGCAGGAAAACGACCCGAAACATGCGTCATGAATTGTTAAATTTTGGTTTGAACGAAACCAAGAAGTCACCATACCTTAACCCCAAAGATGAAAGAATAAGCAACAGATCTGGAAAAAAATATGGGAAGCTTGGTGCTCAATACGGTTCAAAATTGTGCAGACTTGGTCAACTCCATGCCGCGAAGATGTCAGGAAGTCGTTAAAAGCAGAGGAGCTAAAACTAAATATTAACTGAGACCAAATGAAAGAAATGATTTTATAGTTAAATTAAAAAAAAAAAATATTTTAATTACAATATGAATAAATTTTTATTTTTAAAATCAAAGTTACCATATAAAAGCCACTAAATCATTATTGAATTATTTTATTTCTGCATTACCTTCTGTCAAATAGTTATTACTACATCTAACGTAAACATAAAATTAAAAATTTGCAATCCATTGTTGTGTCTCTATTATTTTTGCAAACAAAACTGTATACGAGAATGCTTTGAACACGCTTTGGAAAAAGTTACGTTCACGTTTAAATCCACTTTAATAGAAGAACATAAGTTTTCCATCTTCAATAACAGGTTCAGCACATTTTTCACATTCGTCACTTTCTTCGTTTTAAAACGTTTCACCTTATAGCAATCGTGCTCTGAAAGCATTTGTGTTATGTTGAAATTCACTTATCCATGATGCTTATTGGCCCATGCTTCAAGGCCTGAGATTGAGCAAGGCGTCTAACGTCGGCTAGTGCTTTCATCGCATCGCTTTTGCCATATATGCGTTGTTCAAACAGCGGCGGTATGGCTTACAAGCTAACCTTATATTCACGGCTTGCGTTTTTGGACCAAGTCTACTTGAAATTAATTTGCGTGCGTTTACTTTACAGAGTTGCATGGCTGTTTGAAAACAATACAAGGTGGAAGTGTTCAGCGTTGGTTCAATTTATTTATTTGGTTTACAGATTTGCTTTACCTTATGTTACATATTAATGTGGCGATATTCCAAAACACGAATGACATACGAAAGAGAAACCGAGAAGGAGATAGAGACGTCGAGAAAATGCAAATAGAACAATCGCAATCGAGAACTTTCGATAACAAGAGCTGGAAAAACGTAATTAAGCAACTTCTGGGAGAAAAGCGGAATTAGTATCACGCTTGTGGGAAGCTATGGAGCAGGAAGGAGTTGAAGTTGGCAACCACGAGTTCCAAGGTAAACCTGAGGATACGGAAGACGAACACAAGATGGTTGAAGAAAAGGGCAATGCTGGCCTTTGAATCCCAATGGATCAAGAGCTTCAGACATGAACAAGTTATTAGCCAGCATTTCACAGATATCATTGCAGATATCCGCACAATCATTGCAAAAGTCTGCGGAAATTTCAGCTGTTAGGGAGCATTTAAGCAACAATAATGCAGTACTTAAGGAGAAGCAGAAATTTTTAAATGGGATACGAGACACTTATACGAAGCGAGCAACATATGCGAATCCGAAAAAAACTTTTACTGAAACTGTCTCATATGCCCAGACCCAGGAAACAGCAGCGCTCTTAAGTGGTCCAGCATATAAAGAACACCGAGTAGAAGCAGAATCACGAGATGTAATGAATGAAATGCTTAAAACACTTAAGGCGATCGCAGGTAAAATCAGTTCTGGAAAATGCTTCAGTTGCGGAGAAGCAGGCCATTTTGCACGCGAGTGTAAGACAGCTTATGACAGACGTAAGAATTTAGCAGGCCGTATGCGCAATCGTTTAATAAAATCCTGCGGTTGAATGCCCTAGAATCGATATCCCTCGAATCGGCAGGACAGCAAACCACATTACTGTTTGCTGGTATGTGGACGGACATAAGCGAGTACTAAGTGTGGATACGGGAGCATCACATTCCATCATTCGGTCAGATCTGGTCACAAAGGAGGTAAGATGGTTATCTGGAGCAAAGTCTAGGACAGTAACTGGTGAGGACACGCGAGTTATAGGAGAAGTAATCTGCAAAGTTGCCATTGGGAATGTGGTAGTAGTACACCAGTTTATAGTAGCGGAGATTTTCAACGAAGTCATATTGGGCATGGACTTCCTAATGAGTCAGGGAATGAACATCAACTTGGGCAAACGGATAATGACGAATAACAACGTGAAAGTACCTCTAAGTGATACTACAATTGCAACTATTAATCATAGCAGGAATGTGCGCAGCGAACTATTCGATATGTTTCGTCGTAATTTGATATAATAAAAAAAGCGTGGCTACCAGCTACTCATGAAATTTGATGTCTAAACATCTTCTTCGTTTCAATTACAATATATGTACATAAATAGGTTAGATAAGACCAGATCATTCATTTATGCATTATGTATGTTCCTATACTAGTTTAGCTCGCTAACCTCCTGCTGCTCTCTGGTATTTGCGTTTGCATGCTTGTTGCTGTTGTGTGGCTGTCGCAAAATATTGTTGCGGTCCTAACGCCGATGTTTCCTTCTGCAACGACGTGCCGGCGGTGTAAACTAAAGGGATTGATATACTGGAACTGGAGGTTGTTGTTGTTATCGATGTTGGTTACACAGGTAGTGCTGGAGAAAAAAGTAGAAATGAAATTAATAGAACAAATAAATTTAACATGACATACTATATAGCTACTTCTTTATCCAGAATTTATATATCCAACGACGTTTTAGTCTCGGACGGCGTTTGTGTGTCCAACAGCCGTTGTGTGCCGAGTGGTGTTTGATTCAGTTCATTTCTGTTTAAACTTTCTGCCCCCAACGCTATATCGCTATCCAATTCCGACTGCAGACCACAAAAGCCATGCTCCAGTAAGTCAGAGGCACTGACATGGGTTTGCCAAGTCGGTCACCCGTACCCATTGAAACCTGTCGTTGCCATGTAGTATACGCCTGTAAATACTGCTTAATTTGCTTGAACCGATTCTGCAGATCCATGATATCGCGAACAATTCCCTGCACAAAAGAAGACGCGAGTACACAGTTTAAAAAATGTAAGCAACAATAAATTACAACCGTGGATGCGTGCTCGGCATTCAAAGTATCAGCAATTTTTTTGAACTCGTGCGCCCGTCGCTCCGGTGTGCATCCATTCGTAGTCTGATTTAAAATACCGTTTCGACCAAAATCAATTAGAACTCCCACAAAACGTAATGTTTCCTCTGTTGACCAATTTGCTGACCGCGGTGCCCGTTGTGCCCGTGTTGCCCGCGGTGACTTTTTCTTTTCTTCCTTTTTATTGTCCATGGTAAGCGAAAACAACAATGTGAGTATTTATTTATTTGTAATTAATTTATTCACTGTTAAAACATAGCCATCGTACAGGTCTACAAGTAAGATAACAATCAGCTGTTTTCCCGGAAATAGCTCACAGCTGAGATCACCTGATTTTCCGAGTTGATTTTCAGAGCACGGTTGTATTTAAAACTACTAAGTAGAGTTGCATGAAATATAAGTTAAATTTCTAAAAATAGTAGTTAAAATTTGTACTGACTTCCGAGGTAAAAAGCAAGATGCCTTAAGACATTTAAAAGTGAAAAATAATTAACTCTTCAGTCTTATTTTATTGTTTTTTTTTCACAATTTTAAAATGTTGTTATAGAAATATGTAAGTTTAAAAATTTATTAAACTCATATGTATGTAAATGCAATGATGTGCGAAATGTAATTTATAATAAATAAATTCTATGTTAATACATTGTTCTTACAACTCTTCCTTGTTCTCTGCTTCAGTGGGCATTTTAAAGGCATACTTTTTCATTTGCAATGTGCCTTGAAGTAGGAAAGTTCGTGTCTCTCGCGTCACTCAATTTTGTAATTTTTAGTAATCCAAGCTTTTTTTTTGATAGAGAGCACGCTAACAAATATGACGTTGCCACAATGAATCATAATCATATCTTATATCAATCAATATTGCACAGTTTAGGTCCGTAATTCAGACCACTCTCACACATCAACTATTCGAATCAATTTTGATTTTCAAAGCAAACCGATTTTACAAAGCAGTGCCTGATTAGATAATTATATGTACAATCGCATGTGAGGAGGTCCATAACAAAACGCAATAATTTGGATAAACGATTTTTTGGATAAACGAAAAAAACTAATTTAAGTCAATAGGATATATATTTTTTTTGAAATGTTGTTGTAGTTTAATAGTTATCTAAAAACAATACAAATCATAAAAAAAAATTTTTATCTGGCAAATAAGTTTTTAAGTTATTTAGATTAAAAAAATGGAAATGTTGCGTTATGGTCCGTCCAATAGTATTTATTTCATTTTGTTCTGAACATGTATGGAAAGGTTGCGTTTTGATATAAACTAGGTTTGGAATTTTGGCTTTTTGCTTTAAATAATTTTTTTTTTGATTTTAATTGCTTATACATATTCTATAGGAAAATTAAAAACTGTTTTATATCAACGGTTTTTATTGCATTTAAATCACTATATTAACATACAAACAAGTATTACAATAAATTCACATTATATTACACTTTCATTGCAGTGTCCTCCTCCAAACAATCACATAAAGTTATATCATCTGTTCCATTGGCACTATTTCCCTGCTGATCTTAAAATATCTTGGTATAATACTCCAACTCAGAAATTTTGGACCACTGTTCGCCATAATGTTTTTCCAATAGTTTAGCAACATCTTTCTTCTTTTCTGACTTTATTGCTACACCAAGATCAATACCATCAAGCAAACGAGGGGGTACTTTGCCTCTTTTAAGATAGCTGGTAAATTTTTCTTTACCTTCAACTTTATACGTCTCAAAAGTTTTCACTACACACTTCTGTTGATTTAGGGAGAGTTTAAAATAAATTATTTTCATACTCTGAATGCCGGTTATGGGACGGTAATTTTCTGCCAACATTTTTAAATCTTTAAGATGCCAATCCTCTCCTAAAATCTTAACTTGCCCATGCGCAGAATAAACTTTGTGATAACTTTCTTTAACAAAAATAGTAGTATTTTTCCGCAAATCTTTTTCAACACGTCCAAAAACTCGATCAGCTGGCAAAAAACTATGACCTCGGACAGGAAAATATAATTCTATTTGGTTTAGCTGTTTAGGTGCACTGTTTAACATCCAATGCATTAAGGCATGTATAATATGCATATTTTTGTTTTGTCCACCACAGCCGTCGCAAAAAAGTCGTAAGGTATCCACATCTAACTGACTGAGCCCTTCCAAATGTGCCAATAAAGCAGAGCCAACGCAAATAGCACCTCTTCCAGCTTGATCTTCTGTCCAGGTATAAAACACCGGATCCTTAGATTTCATATCGACAACACAAAGAGTATAGTAGCCTATTTGCCTTGAATAAAAAGCTTCTTGAATAGGAGTACGTGGCAGTGGTTGGACTTGCTGCATATCGAAACACAAGATCTAGGAGGCTCATCTCTTGCAATTTCATAAAAAGAATTGGCTCTTAGCTTGTGAGTCCTTTGTTCAGTAATGAGCTGCTGTTTTAAGTTCAAATTTTGTTCCATTTTGATTTTTTGTTTATTTAATACGCATTGAGCACACACATCTGTTGCAGGGGAAGAGAATCCTATGTTAAGAGTATTGAAAATATTCCAAAAATATGTTTTTTTAACTTTCAGTGAATTATCTACTGAATCATTATAAATCCCCCATAATTTCCTTATATTAAGTTCTGGTGAAAGATAGCATCTTTTAGATTTATTTCTGTTGTAATGGCTCTCTTTCGCTGGTAAGTTTTTGAGGAATTTTAGCACACTTTCTCTCTTTGGTTTAAACCGAGATGTGAGCCTATCCCCACCTCTGTTCTCTTTAAGAATGTTACCATGAAAAATAGCTTGTGCAACAGTATTCACTCTCCGGCCTGTAACCGACAATGCTTTCAGAAAAAAGGCATGACACACCCTCTCTTTTTTGTTTTTGTGTTGCCAAAAATATTTACATGAGAAAGTCTTTTTTTTGTATTGTGGTGTATACTTGTGGCGCTTGGGTACATATGCAACCATCAGCCGTGTCAAATATTGATCCTGATCAACTTTTGATTTATTTTTATATAACAGCTCATGATTGCGAATAATTAAATGGGAATTGAACTTCCCACATTTGTAACCACTGTTTTCTTTGTGACTGCACGGTTTGTAAAATGACAGAGCTAACGGATCCTTATCAGCATATCTGCGAAAAAATGTTAACTTTTATAGATAAGAAAACATACCAAGACATTAAAAAATTACTTTTTGTGACGGTTTGCAAGCATTAATACATTTTCCAAAAGTATTTTAAAAAAATCCGTTAAAATTAATTTATTTCGCAAAAAATTAATAAAAGTAAGTTTGAATAACAAAAACGTAGAAAACAATGCATTGTACTTAACAAAATAACAAAATGAGCAAATGAACTCCATTTATTAGAGGCAAAATTCGTATTAGTACACATATATTTATATATTATTTGTGAAGAATAAGCAAAAGATTTCAATTGTTATGATTTTATGACACATCCTTGTTTCAAATAGCAAATAATCTTTGCGGTTAAATTTTACTCCATTCTAGTTGTAATATCCAACGCTGTGTATTTTGGATCGTTATCCTTGCTTTTGAATTAGATAATTATTTTTCTATTAAAGTCACACCTCGAACAGCTATTTATGTATATATTTAAAAGAATCAATTAAATGTATGTATGTGTATAAATACGAATTTTTTCTCTAGTAAATGGAGTTAATTTGCTTATTTTGTTATTTTGTTTAGTACAATGCATTACTAGTGGCCGCTGTGGTCGAGTTGGTAGCGGTGAGTGTTATAACTCGATATGCCGGTGAGTTCCAGGTTCGAATCTCAGTCAGGGCAAGAAAAATCTTAATCAAAGAAAAAGTTTTTTCTAATAGCGGTCACCCCTCGGCAGGCAATGGCAAATCTCCGAGGGTATTTCTGCCATGAAAAAGCTTCTCATTAAATACATCTGCCGATCAGAGTCGGCACAAAACTGTAGGTCCCTCCATTTGTGGTATAATATAAAGACGCACACCACAAATTGTAGGAGAAGCTCGGCCAAACACTGAGCTATATAGTGTAAGCGCCAAAATTATATTATATTACAATGCATTATTTTCTACGTTTTAGTTATTGAACGTTACTATTTGATTTTCCTGCGAAATAAATTTATTTCACGGATTGTTTTAAAATACATTTGAAAAAGTTATTGATGCTTGTTCTTATGAGAAGGTGTACTAATACGAGTTTTGCATACTGTAGATAAAAGTTCCAAAATAATTTCCACGAAAAGCGTCGAAATTTTTTTTGTATAAACAAACCGATAGATTTCAATGCAGGGTTGGCATGGCAATACCTGTAGGTTTGCATGGAAATACATGTAGGGAATCAGACTTTTAGTAGGCAATGATCACTTTACGTTCTTAATATTTTGATAATTTTCACTCCAAAAACATAAAATGCATATTTTGCTTGATAGTTGAATATTGCTTAACACGTTTTGAGTAATAACTATATAATAAAATACATTTTATCCGCAAGATAAATATCTAAATTTCAAAAAATGTATGAATGAACATGAGCTAACACGGCAACACCGCACTGGAAATGCCTTCGGAATTTCTTCACATAACCCTGGTTATTTATTTCATTCTAATGTCGTTCGTACAGGTCAGCCATTAAAATTACCCTGTCAAACCGCTAGAATCCATTAAACTTACCCTGTCAAAACAGAAAGAGACAAGGCGGAAATTAGAGAGGGATAGAACGAGATATCATACTTGTAGAGTTGTACAATGAACATAGCAGAAACAAATTGACGACAAAGTTATTCCGCCGTCGCTCAGAATTGATTAGAATAAAAAATACGTGAAATAAGAAGGAACAACGACGAGTCAATAATACGGCCGTAAGAGCCTTTAGAAAAAGGTCCATTTCTTGGAGTTTACACAAAACATGCAACAAAAAAACACACTCATAAATAAGACTCCTTTCGTATCCTAATTTCAGAACTCACTTCATATGCCATCATTTTCGTAAAATTAAATCGTTGCAAGTCTTTGCAGTTTTTCGCGAATGTATTTTAAGTATTCCTAACAGTGGATTTCTGAATATATCAGGATCCTAAGGTGTTTTAGCGTCGCCGTAGTGGTGACAACGACACTTGTACATTTTTAATTATTTTGTACTTCATTTTATTTTTAATTATACGAGTATATGTATGTATCTACATATTGTACGAACGATACCAAAACCTTTTGCGCATGTGTGTAACAACTAATTGTATGCTAAGTGGGAGCATTTTTATTTACCTTAGTGATGCCCTTTTTAAATTTTGTTGCTTTACAGTTATTGATTGGAAGCACATTACACAATTGTTAATATTTAATTTAACAACAAAAAAAAAACTAAATCGACTTCAAGGCATTAATTGCGGAAAGAAAAATTTCTTTCGAAGATTGTTTATTTGCATATGCACTCATGCATATGCTTAGTATGTACTATATGTATGTACATATATACATATTTACATGTGTCGGTATGCAATGGTATGCTGTGCTACAGTTTCACCACCATCCATTGCGTTTTCGGCTGAAATAATGACAGTGGCATATGTGAAGGGAACAGGTTGCGTGTTGTTGCGGCACAAAAGACATTGAGGCAGTGAAGATTTACTCGTATATGACGCGGCAATTGCATGTACGAATGGGACGTGATAAGTACAATCTTAAGTGTGCACGGCCACATTAATCAACACATTCACAGTGACACGTATTGCCAATTCGCATCTTCGTGGATACGTGGATGCGCTGACCTTGCCACATGAGCTTGTAGCGGAGTATTTGCTCCTTTAACTGTGGCATTGGGTCAAGAGTGGATATCTGTTGGTAATTGCGGTGAGAAAAGAATATAAAATGAACGATACAATTTGGTAGTTCATCAGTTAAGTTTATGCTGTGCAACAAATATCATCTTGGACACTTTATCGACAAACCCAACACTCATATCAACAACAAAATGGCTCACAAAGTAAATAAATTTAACTAAATAGTTCTCGTGTGCAAATAAACATAAGTGTATATTCTTATTTTAATGTTCATTTTAATTTCAAAGGTAAGCCTTCTTAACTTCTGCTTCATCGCTTTGACATCTGTTGCACTCGGAGCCAGCGCAACTGATGAAAAGAACGAGGATTACGACTCCTACCCAACCTATAGTTTTAACTATGACGTTCAGGATGCTATTACTGGCGACATCAAGTCCCAAACAGAGCAGCGTGATGGTGATGTGGTCAGAGGGAAATATTCATTGCAAGAACCCGATGGCTACCGACGCACAGTCGAATACACTGCCGACGCTGTCAATGGTTTCAAAGCGACTGTTCGGAGAGAACAGTTGAGCGAACCTTTGGAGGTAAATACGCCTTCGCCAATTGGAGCTTTCCAATATCCTAGAACCGGCATTGCACTAAACCCGTCTGCCATCTCTGCTCCGTCAATCATTCCGGCTGCTCCTATTTCTCCCAAGTACGAACAATTAAAACAGAAATCATATATTGCACCAGTTGGGGCACCAACCTACATCCATGCCTATGCGGCTCCAACATTGTTACATCCCGCACCTGCTACCCACGCCGTCATACACCACGCTCCAACTACTGCCGTTCATTTGCCTTCAACAACGCATTACGTACATGATACCACAGCCACTACGACTTTTGTGAAGACCGCTCCTGCTACCATCACTCACCATGCTATTCATACAAATGCACATCCTACTGTGGTCAGGACATCCTTTACAGGACCACATGTTTCATATGTTTACTAAAATTTTATTCACTGATGTTGTAAACATTGATATTAAAGAACGTTGGCAATATTTTACGTAAATAAGAAAAGTGTTTAATATTTACTCGTAATCCCTAATTTATTTCGTAGTAATTACAACCTGAGGTCGAATGTGTAGCGGTGATTGCTATAACTCGATGTACCGTTGAGTTGGCGGATCGAATCTAAGCCAGTAGTCTAAATCAAAGAACATTTTTTTCTGATAGCGGTCAGACAATGACAAACCTCTGAGAGTATTTCTACCGAAATAATTTTTACACTATTAGAGTCATCGCAAAAAGTTATAGTGAACCATATCTTTAAATTTCTTGTAGTTAAACGGAACAATTGGTTATTATCAACTAAACAATTGATTTTGACAACCAATTGTTTAAAAAAACCTTTAATGAATTCGCCTTTAATTTTGCTATAAAGATAATATATTTATTTAGGCAAAATTTTGATATATTTGGAATTTCTATTGCTGGTCGCGTTTGTTATAGGCATCAATTAAACCCAAAAAAAATTTAAATCACAGATTTCATCAAAATTTCATTTTGGTTTATCGATGGTTTCTTAGGAAATAATTTTGCCAAAAAGGCTTAAAATATTGTAGACAAAATGTTTAGAAACTACAAAAGAATCGGAGCCAAAATATCATTAAACATGTATTTTTTTAAATGTAATTTTGATACTTTTCCAGATGTTTTAGGACATTTCAGAGACGAACATTGGGAAAGATTTCGAAAGGATATTGGAAAAGTGATTTGATGGACGCGATCGATATTTAAATGTTGTTTTTCCTTAGAAGGATTTTAAATCTGTACATATATATTTGTTTCGATATAAACCTGTTTTTGTTTTTCTCTGGGTTACGCCGTTTGTAAATTTTGATGTACATATTTTGTGTCACTGTAGTCATCTTTTTTTGCAGGATATCTTTTTATTAGCGTACTAAACTAAAAACTTTGTTATTTATACCAATAATGGAAAAACTAAATGAAATGAAAATTTAAAATAATATAATATGCTATTCAGGACAGTAAATTAAATTTTGATTTGTGGATTTGAGTATTTTGGGTGATATTGATGCCAATATATAAATATAGCAAAAGAAATTCCAAATATATATGTACATACATCAAAATTTGCCTAAATATATTCTCTTTAAAGCCAAACAATTATATTGGCAGTTTCTTTATTTGTTTTTTAAATGAGCTAAAGGCCAATTTTTATTTGAAAATTTATAGAGAAAAAACAACAACACCCAAAGCGGTAGAAGTTATAGTACTATTTCGGAGTTCACCATATCTCCTCATCAGACTTCTTTCTTCACGGCTTCCGCAGGAGTCGAGCTCGCCTAACCAAGCAAGCATGTAAATAGGCTAAGCTTAGCTTAAGCTGTTGTTATTTTTTCATTTTCCTTTCCATCTTACTACAATGAAGTGCGCCTGTCTCGTCGCTATTTCAACTTGAGTCTGTAGTTGTTGCTTGTACAAATTTAATATGGCAGTTGTTTTTGTTTTGTTTGTCAAAATTTTTAAATATTTCACACATTCCAATTACAGCGTGTAATAAAATTTTCTTTAAAATTCTTCAGAACTAACATGTGGGGTTAAAGGTATTAGTATCTAGTTTTAGAATATATACATATGAAAGTATTTTTAATGAGTGAAATAATAAAAATAAAAACAATTAAAAACTCGCTATTAAAAAAATCTATAAACGATACCAGATCGAAAAATAACGTCACTTTAAAGGTGTATACAACTTTTTTCATTTGGTTCCCCAGAATGTACATATAATTTCTGTTTTTGATTTTTTTGATGTTACAATGCCTGGTGCTATTTATAATCAAGACAACATTATTTCCATTGCTCATAACTTTAATTTTTTCCGTTGCCTCGAAAGTGTTGCAGTCTGTACACATATTTAACAACAAAGCATGAGGTGTAGAAGGTTTGCTACATAGAACGCTTTGACATTTTCTGGATTTTTACTGATATAATTAAGTAGTAGTTATGCTACTTATGTTTGAAATTCGCGAGTGCAATAAATTTTATTAAGGCCAAGATGTAACAGGTCTTCTTGCAGCATCTTTCGACAAAATAAATAAAAACCGATCCCGGGGAGTGTAAAAGAACGGTGGGAGTGGTTAACACAGAGGTATTTCGTTTGCTATTTATACTTGTTTAGGAAGGATTGACCAAAGATTCGAATAGATCAGCGATAGTGTCAAAATGCTGATTGTTCATCACGCTTGCATAAGAAAAAAAACTAGATATTGCAATAATAATTTTATGCTTTTATCTGCAGATATTAGCGCTTGATTGTAGTCTGCACATCTTCTCTCAAACGGGCGTGTTTTATTAAACAGGACACTGTGACACTTGGCCAGTTTTTCAGTGCAAGTTGAACTCTGTTTGTCGTTTAAACTAACTTTAAACTCAGTATGCAGTTTTTCAGTCAACTTTAAACTGAGTTTAACTAAACTTAGTTTAAACGAGCTCTGATAAACTGACCCTTAATCGCTTCAATTAAACTTTCTCCATATTATTTTATCTGTGTAAAATACATAACAATATAAAATGCAATATTTATAACATTTATAGTTCATATTTCTCGTTTTTTTTTAATTAATTATACACGCAAAAATTAAGAAATACTAGTGAATTTTCTAAATCGTGTGTATATGCGCGCTGAAATAAAATGGCAATGTAAACAGTTGGTTGTCATAGTGTACAAAAGATGAGAGTTCGCCATGATTTTGCTTCGTTTTGCTTTGCTGTACTTTTCTCGCCTTGTATTTAGCAGCACTCACTCACTTCTTTAACTTATCTGTCAAAGCGAAACTCTGAAGCAAAGCAAAGGGAAAGTCTTACGTGTACGAACTTTTATTCCTAAGGCAAAGCGCGTAGTGGAGCGCCGAGCATGGCGTCGAAAGAGTATGGATTCTCTCAAAGCATATTCGAGCACATGATACAATAATTTTTAAAGGTAGTTTCATTCTCTGAATTCAGACGCCAAATTAACCATTGGACATAAACACTGTACCAGATTTTCATGCTACCAGTTTCTTGTTAAAAAATCCTATATTTTGCGACAGAAAACAAAAGACAACAAAAACCATATATGTATGAAATAATCAAATACAAAAAAATTTAAATTTCTTACTCAATTGATTTTTTGTTATTAAAAGAATAAAAAAATTAGTTTCTCCTTCGCGGAATGCAAAACACAAGAAAAAACTGCAAGGGCTTGAAGATCAAGCACTTTAAACTTCCGGCAATACCATATTTAAGGCAAAAGTGGATGGAGGCATGCAAATCAGTGCCCATCAGCTACCGAAAGAGGCATTTGTGTGCTCCATACACTTTTCAAATGAAGGTTTAGTTGCGCGAAATAAATGTGGACAACTAAACCGAAACGCCATACCAAGAACAGAAGGGTAATTATGTCTAATTTTTTTTTTTTTTGAGGCAAACTACAGATTCTACCATACGCCAGCGAGTCTAGCTCTGAAACGATATCGACGAAGATAGTTAGAAAAGGCTATGTGAGTAAGTTTGTTTTTTAGAAAGAGTATCATTATGCAGGATATATTTCCTAAGTTTAACTTCCGCAAATAGAATAGGGTAAAGATCTAGTACTTTTGAGTCATTAGTATACAAATTATTTATATAAATATTCTGTTTGTGATTAAGTAAATCAAAGTATAAAAATACTAGTACTTGACTTTGATCCTTTTCCTTGTATAGTAATCGTATTATCACCTATGTACTTAATGATAAATATGTTATTTAAGTGCATCGATGGATGAAAATATAATTAAAATAAAATGCCTTGAAGCTGAGCTGAAGACATTAACAGAAAAAATTGCAGTCCTTGAATTCCAGTTTGAACAATTTTTCCCCTGTGAATAATTTACTAACCCAAAATCAAATGAAAATCTTAACCAACCCGTCAAAATCACCACATTACAGTTTATAGGATATTGCGTACGCCATATGTTGTTGCCATTCCGATTGAGTGGTAAACTGCTACCATTTCAACGTGGCATTCTACAAAACAAATTTTTTATACAAATACGTGGCGGAAAGATACGGGTGGATACAGCGTATCGGTGTCCAGAACGAAGGGACTGCAAACTAGCCAATGGCATGTGTACTCGTATACCAGAGGACCGGCTTCCAGCAATGGAGAAGTACCGCCCTTACCTACACCTGGGAAGGATTACTTTCCGTACCCAGGATAAGGAAAGGGAAAAAGGGAAGAAGTAGTTAATGGCTTTACCACTTGCTGAGTCGGAAATTATTTTTACCCACATAAATCTGCAGCATAGCAAATCGTCTACTGCTCTTCTATGCAGTAGGCATGCGAAACTGCATACAAGCCCCCAATTAATCCTAATTCAGGAACCATGGGTATGCCGTGGGCTTATCTGTGGACTTGGAAGCATTTCTTGGGGTAATGTCCTTCAATTTAGAGGGACGGACAGGCCGCGTGCGTGCATTATTGTACCGCGCTCGGTTGAATGCACGATGCTTAGGGAGTTCTGCTCTCAAGATGTCGTCGCAGCAAAGATTATGTACTGTTGTGGCGGTCGTTGGATTGAGGAAATTGTAGTCTCAGCCCACCTGCCTTACGATTCTATACTTCCCCCTCCATCGAAGGAGATCATGGACATCGTGCAGTACGACGAGTCTAATGGTGTGGACCTGATAGTGGGCTGTGACGCCAACTCACAGAACACTATGTGGGGTAGCACGAAGTGTAACCCTCGTGGGGACAAGCGGCTGTGCGTCAGATCGCCCAAAACCTAATCGCCCAAAACCGAAAAATGTCAAATCGCCCAACATTTGATTTGACATATGTCTAATAGCCCAAATGACAGATCGACCAAAAAGTTGGGCGATTGGAAATAATGTCTAATATCCTAAATGACAGATCGCCCAAAAAGTTGGGCGATTAGACATATGTCTAATTGCCCAAATGACAGATCGCCCAAATGTCTAATCACCCAAATGTCAAATCGCCCAAAAATGCAAAAAACTTCTTGTCAACTTCTGTAAAAGGGAAAATGGTTAGTTCTTTGAAAATTTTTAAATCTAATTTTCCCTTTTACAAAATGCATAAAAAATGACAGATCGCCCAAATGACAGATCGCCCAAATGTCTAATCACCCAAATGTCAAATCGCCCAAAAATGCAAAAAACTTCTTGTCAACTTCTGTAAAAGGGAAAATGGTTAGTTCTTTGAAAATTTTTTAATCTAATTTTCCCTTTTACAAAGCCGGTTGTTTGACTGCCGCTTGAGCCTAAGCCAACATATTGTAAAGGGCGTGAATTAATAATTCTCCTCTATAATTCTCCCTTTTACAAAATGTTTACTTCTGTAAAATGAAATATTAGTAAAATACATAATTATAATGCTAATTAATCTTAATTTATATTTTGCTACATATTTATTCACACAACTTCATAACATAACCCCTAACATAGAGCTATACAACCCCTAAAACCCCCCACTTACTACGATACTGAAAGTAAAAGGGAAAAAAAAAATCTGAGAGGGTATTGCTTTTAGTTGAGAGCATATTTACCGTACTTTTATTTTATTATTTTGACAAATTTGCTAAAAACAGAAAATGTCAAATCGCCCAAATGTCTCACTGCACAAATGACAGATCGCCCAAAAAGTTGGGCGATTGGACATATGTCACATCGCCCAAATGTCTAATCGCCCAAAAAGTTGGGCGATTTGACATATGTCTAATTGCCCAAATGACAGATCGCCCAAATTTTTTTTTGGGCGATTTGACATTTTTGCTTTTGGGCGATTAGAATTTGGGCGATCTGACGCACAGCCGGGACAAGCTATTGGACTTCACTTTGTCTTCTGGCCTGGTTATACCAAACGTAGGTAACAAGCCTACTTTTGTCACCAGCAGAAGACAAGAAGTTATTGATCTAACCTTGACCAAGAAAGTAATGGTGGATCACATCAAAGGATGGATGGTCTTGGATGAGGAATCTCTTTCTGATCATCGGTTCATTTATTTCCGGCTTGGTACTGATACTTGTCAAATGCCAAAAGGTCGCAATCCTCGAAAGGCGGACTGGGACAGATATGGGTTGCTCCTAGAAGATGGAATACCAGATCGTCCTATACTCAAAAGTTTAAAATCAATTGAAGAGGCGCCCCACAAGGTAACGAGTACTTTGGTTGGTTGTTTTGAGGATACATGCCCGCTGAAGAGAAGCAGGGAAGGAAAAGCGGTCACATGGTGGAACGCCGAACTAACCAAGCTTCGGAAAAAAACCAAGAAACTTCTAATTCGGGCGTCAAAAACTCGGAGGGAAGAAGATTGGTCCGAATATCGTGTCGTGCAGAGGGAATATAAGAGGAAAATTCGATCGTGTAAATTAAGCTCTTATAGAGATTTCTGCAGTGATATTGAAAACACGAAAGAGTCGGCCAGGCTCTGTAGGGTACTGCAACAGGTTTAGGCTTGATTGTCTCGGGAACACTGATGGATCTTTTACCACGTCATTACTGGACACTTACAACACTCTCCTGGAAACCCACTTTCCGGGTTGCAGGCTTACTCCTGATACAGGCAGAGATACACTGGTACATAGCATCGAAGGTGGTGACCGAGGAAACAGTGAGGTTTTCAGTAACCTCTTTTGGTGACTTCAAATCACCTGGTACGGATGGTGTGTACCCAAAGAAGCTGAAGTGTCTGTGCAAAGACACATAGAATCCTGAATATGATTGATGAATGGTGCACTCTGCAATGCCTTGCTGTCAACCCCAGCAAGACAACGATAGTTTTGTTTACGCGGAAGAGAAAATTGGAAGGTCTCAACATTGAGGCGCTCAGAGGCGTAGACGTAAGTCTTTCCGGGGAAGTGAAATATTTAGGGGTAACTCTAGGTAGCAAGCTGACGTGGAAAACTCATGTCGGGCTGAAGGTAAATCGAGCTCTGAAAGTTTTCGGACAGTGTCGGAAAACCTTTAGCAAGACTTGGGGTCTGAGACCGGCTATAGTACTTTGGGTATATACAGCCTTAGTTAGACCGATATTCATGTACTCTGCTGTGGTATGGTGGCGTAGAACCATGGGGAAAACCACGGTTTCTATGCTGAACAGATTACATAGAAGTGTGTGCATAAGCATTACGGGCGCTATGAGCACAAGGCTAAACTCTAACTAAGTGCTTTCTGAAAAGCCGAGCCAGAGCAGTGGCGAAATGTCTCCTTAACCAGAGGAGCAGGGAGCTGCGAGCTCTGACAGGCCTTTTCAGAAAGCACTTAGTTATTTTGCAGGAGTCAGTACTGCACCAACGATCCTCATGAGCTTTCCTCATAAGTTCCCTGATGTCTCTGACAGTTCCCGCCATACTTGACCCGATGATTGGTTCCGGACCAACAGGGCACAATTCATGGGGGCAACACATGGTCACCATAGGTATCATCGACGATCCACTATGCGCATTCTGCCTTGAGGACGAGGATAGTACAGAGCATTTTCTCTGCAGCTACCCGACGTTCTCTAGACTCAGGTGGCGCATATTTGGGTCGGATGTTCTGAGAATGAAGAATCGGGGTAGATTGCTGATGAGTAATGGATTTTATTTTAATCTAATATAAAAGCAATTCTTTATATGAAAACCATATTCATTTGACATGATTATCAGAAGAAGTACATACATACATTTATACCTTGTTGTACTACATACATATGTATGTTATTCAAGGTAAACATTTCTATGTCTAGGGCTCAAAGAAAACATTTTGTTCACCGACGCGAATGTGCAGGCCACTGGCGACAAACTTGTTGGGGTTGATAACCTTGAGTATAACAACTATTGTGACTCTGAATGTTTGGTTGATTCAGGCGACGTTTTAAGTCCAACTATTTTTGCTGACATTTTTAAAGAAGCACCAATATCTGAGGAAGAAAAAAATGAGGTTCTTTTTCGTGATCCACATTTTCAGCTCGCAGATGAGGAAGAGTACGAAGGGATCGTGACGGATATTAGTCCTTTGAATAATACTGAATTCGATGGCTTTGAAAATTTTGGAGGGTATCTCATTTCAAAAATGAAACTTCAAGAATTAGGTTTCAAAATTTCGTATTTCCAAAGTTGTTTTTATTTGTGACCCACGTTTTCAGCTCGCAGATGAGGAAGAGTACGAAGGGATCGTGGCGGATATTAGTCCTTTGCATGATACTGAATTCGATGGCTTTGAAAATTTTGGAGGGTATCTCATTGCGAAAATGAAACTTCAAGAAGTTGGTTTCAAAACATCAAGTCTACACGATCACAATTATACGTACGTAAATTTACTATCTGAAGGGAGATTATATAAACCGACAACTAAATTTTTTAATATTTTGGAAAAACTAAACTCTCTGTTTGTAAAAATTAACCGTGAAAGTTTATCGAAAACACTAAATTATATGTACGATCTATTTAAGCATAGCAAAAGTGTTACAGATATTGACGAAAATATTATAAAAAGATTCTTTTTGGGAATGTCTTTTCCAACGTAGTGGCAATTTTGGTCTTCTGCCGTCGAACATTGTTTATGTCAAAAAATAAAGTGAAACTTCCTCTAAAAATGTTTGTATCATGGTCGAGCATCGAGTATAGCGTCAAACGAGCACAATTCATTCGCCATTGCCGAGTCAAGTTACGTTTTTCGTTAAAAATGGATGTACCTTAATTAGAAATTCTTCATTATAGTCCGGTGAATTTGGACAATTGAAATAACAAAAATTCCGACAGAGCTAAATTTTATTAGAGATCTTGGGTTTGCCATTAGAAATAAAGTGTCAAAAGACCCTATCGATCCCATGAGTGCTCGTGGTCAAAGGTAAAATTTTCAGGTTTTTGGGGTTTTTCTCGAAAACGGTAAGTTTTATCAAAAAAGTACTTCATACCAAAGTTGCCACGTTCTACATAATATGCACATACATATATGCCACGTATATATGTACATATTCACGTACTTAAACAAGTAAAAATGCCAATTTGTGTCTCTTTTGTGTACAAACTATGCTATTCTGAGAAAATATACCCTTTAAAGACAGGCAGTTGCTTACAGAATAACCTCTACCCGAATGCCCTTGTATAACATCTGGCTATTCTATTGTCCGTGTGGTGTCGTTCACGTACATGCTTCTTTTAGTGTTAAACGTTTAGTTCTGCAGCGAAAAGACAACGTGAGGATGACTAGGCCAGTACTTCAGAAGTAAGTCCACCTCGTACTAGAGCCTGAGTAGGTGAGTCCAGTTTTTGTTTTTAAAAAATACTGCTTATTTTGTGGCGATGAAGCGGATGTAGAGACTGAGAAGAAGAAAGCGGAAACTATACTGCTCCCTGCTCCAGAAAAACTTCTTAACACTGTTTTTTGCAAATGCAAAAACGCTTGTAGCGCAAATGTGGCTGTAGAAGAGTATGGTTACAGTGTTGTCCAGCGTGCACCAATTGCCAATTGCAAGGTGTATCATGCTCAAATGCCCAATTACATACACCAGAGGAAGATTCATGTGATTCTGATGAAGAGACAACTGATTCGTCTTCATTTGAACAATTTATGAACATCCAGCAAGAGGAATAAGAAAAAGACATGATTGTTGAAGTTGACAATGAAGAGTATTAATTAGATGGAAAGATCAAAAGAAATCGGACAGTTAAACTCAATAACAAATAGCAATATCTAAAATCTTCATACCGCTAAATAATTATTCTCCCTGAAATTATGAATAAGAGTTGAACCTATGTCATCCACATTCGATTTTTGGTCCGCTTTCTTTTGGCGAATTGGGGTGACAAGATGCTTCTTCTTCTTATGCCTGGAAATGATTAATCTGGAGACCTTAAATTTACTATGCCACTTTCATCGCCATCCACAACGTCCTTAACTGCTGACAAATTATCACTACTCTGCCTCGCCTGAAATTTGTCTTTGAGAAATGCCAGGCTTTTGAAGTATAAGCAATTTGTCTTTTGGGCATTTCGAAGGCTCCACCATGTCTTCAGGAAACCAACTAAAATTAACATATGCACTTTTGCAAATATTTATTTATATTGGTTTTCTATATGAACATATGGTATACATATATGTATATTAGGGTGATTAAAAAAAAAACTATTTTTTACATTTTTAGGATTTTGATGCATTACAGCGAATTTGATGGTTTTATTGGAACAAGTCAAACAAAAAATTCATGTTTATTTATTTCTGTTAGACAAAGATTTTTAATGATCTAAGAGGCCAGAAAGTTTTTTAATTGTATATTCTCTTCCACACGCTGGAATTTCTGCTTGTGCTCACTTTTCTTGCACTTTACCAATAGTAATCAAAAGACATTCTGACGTTGACAAAAGACGTTGTGATTTAAAATTTTTCTTGTGATAAAGGTATACTGACATAACCTCTTGTACGGAAGGAAGTTTACGTCCAACAAAATTTTCAATTGGATTGTTACCAATAACACGACTTAAATAATCCATAGTTAATGGATAACTCTCATTAAACAAAAAGGATTAAAACTCAAATTCATTAAATAACTATCAGTATTTGGTGGAACTAAAACTTCAACAAAACAATACACTGAGGAATGCAAACATCAACTTTTAAAAGTATCAACAAATTAAACTACTTTATCTACAACTATACATATAGTAGAGAAATAACTATGTTACGTACAAAATCTAACCGACGAAGTAGTACTGTATTTGGCTACAAGGTGGTGTTGTACAACTACCTGCTACTTAAGGGTGTTTTTTAGTTTTTTAAACTGTAATTATTATCAGTCAATTAATAATAAAATAATTTCTCTCCTATAATATTGGGAATTCAAATTAGTTACATACTTTTAAAACATTTACATACTATTGAATGAACAGAAAATCATTTTAACGTGATTTTTGCTTTCAAAAAAATCATTTATAATAAATCTTCGACCTATTAAATTTTTTTTGGACGACTACCAAAAATTTTAACAATTATTGTCTAAGAAACTATATTTAAGATAAGCATGCATTTTTTGGGTGATTTGTTCCAATAATAAAAATAACTCTTAACCTATTAGGTTCCTCGAAAAATCATGACCTTTTTGCAGAGTTTTCAATTCTCTACAAAAATAAGCAAAGCTAGTAATAAAATTCATAAGGTGCAGAAACTTTTTTCCATGTTATTCTAATGGCTAGTAGAAAAACGCGATGTGGGCAATCTTAGTATTAATATTATTATTTTATGTATACAAGAAAACAAAATTGTTTTGTTTTTAATCACCTTAATGTGTATATTTAATTTTTTTCAGGATTTTAGGCTACAGGATCGTCAACAAATTCATACGATAGCTCCTAACGAAAATACTTTCAAACAAATTGCAAATGACTTTTACACAAAATGGAATTTTCTAAATTGCCCTGGAAGCATTGAGTGAAAGCATGTACGCATAAACTGTTCCGCCCATTCCGGGTTTTACAATTATACAGGCCTGTTCTGCATTTCGATTCCGACACCAGTTCGCTCGCGTTCGCGTTTGTTAGGTAGAAAAATGTGTTATTGTACGCAATGTTAACAGTAAAGAAAAACTTGTTTGTGTAGTTCACTTCACTTGTAAATTCATATATGAATTTTTGCGAACCCTGTGTTATACAAATAAAATGTATAGACAAAGAACTGTATTTTAATTGTAAATAATAAAAATTTAATTTTAAGAATTCAGGCGTCGTGTAGGGGGGTGCTTGTGTGTAAAAACACAATTCCATGCAACTGATTTTATGTACATCCGTACCAAATTCCATCAGTCCATCGCATGTATGAGAAGTGCCTTTCTCATTTTTATTTTATTAACAATATATTATCATTTAATAAGGATTTACGGTGTCCACGGCAAGTGAATCATGTGTTTCGCTATTTGAGTTACGAATGGCGAGTCACCCCGTTTATACGATACATTCGTGATTAGTTTGGTATTTCTGTTTCTGTTGTAATACTTACATACATACTTTTGCCTCCTCATTCACTCTAGTCGTAGCCAACAACCTGTTTGACATTTTAATTTTTTTTTAACAAACTCAACGTTTGTATCCATTTTGCTTTTAACTGTTTCTTGTTTGGTTTTCTTATTTTTTTCTTTGATAGCTGTATGTGTTTTGTCAGCTATTTTCGATAAATTTCCGATTAAAATTGGAGACGGTATCGATTTTTTCCTGATTCGCAGAATATCTTTCTTGTTTGATTATTATTTTTTTGATAGCTGTATGTACATATGTATTTTGTCAACTAACTATTTACAAACGAGGTGATTCCGTCTCAAAATTTTGTATGGGAAATCATGTTGATTCTGTTCGTGTTCTGCGTGCTTAATGTCATTCCAATTCGTTGAGCCGGTTTTGCATCCAAACATACAAATTTTCACAGTTTTAATATTAGGGTTATATCATAATTTTTGTATATGGGCAGGGAAACACCAAACGTACGAAGCAGCCTGAAAATAAAAAGATTCAATTATTAGAATACCTATTTATAGTTGCACTCTCTATATTAAATTTTAATTGCGTATGTTGTGCCTACGTGTTATGTTATGTTATGTTTACACACTGCAGGAAAAAGGTCCAGTCGATCGCTGCGCTGACTGAAGAATATTCTGCAAATAAATAGATTTATTATTGATGTAAAAACAAGTTTTTACTCACCAGTTGCTCGGTCAAAAATGGCCAATGCTAAAATAATATCGCACAGAAGGATTCGCTTTCTATGTGTTGAGGTTAATTACAATGCAAATAAGATATATTTATTAGGTGTTTTAAATTAAGAGTTGTTATATTATTATGAAATAACATGTATAATGTGGAGGTATTTATGCAAGCACTGCAGGGACAGTATATGGAAGCACTAAAAGCAGATATAGGCGTAGTAATACACGCAATGTACGTGGATGATATTATCTGCGTGATCACCAAGGACAATGAAGAGTAGATACTGGAGTACCTGAACAAACAACATGGATGTATAATGTTTACGATGGAAAAGAAGGGAACAATAATTTACCTGGATCTGGCGATAAAGATTGACAAATTGACTACGAAATTTACAGAAAATCGACAGCTACAGTCACCATAACACTTCATATCATCCTCAAGAACACAAATACGCCGCAATAAGACAACTAACAAACAGGCTTGAACAAATACCTCTATCGCGAGAGGCATAAGGAAAGGTACTAAACACAATATACAACATAGCAACAAACAACGGATATAAAAAGGACCTCGGGGATAAATTCAGAAAAATGTATGCAATTCAAAAAAGAAGCGACAGAGATCTAGACGAAAAAACTTGAAAAAAATGACACACAGCCGTGCTCCCAGTTTCACGTTTCAATTCCACAATGTGATTTTGAAAATTTTCTGTGAAAGTGAATTAGTGTGCTCACAATTTCACAAATTTCTTCGCATATCAGGTCATCCCTGTCACACATATCGGTTATCGAACAGCTGTTGTTGAAATTTCCCTTTCGGAATCAGCTATGTATTCTTTTTTGAGGATTAATCAGCAAAACACTTAAAAATACGCATATTTCAATGACAAACTAATACAGAAATGTCATAAATGGCTTCTACAAACATCAAAGAATATATTTAAAATTAATCCAATCGAAAATAATACCACTTCTTAACCATTGAAATTGATGATGCAGTGTCCCCATAGTATTTATCAAGACTTTCCTTGATTTCGGTGATGGTTTTTTACGCAAAAAATAGTGCTTAATGAGCGCTTAAAATTCACTTATTTCCATTTTTGTTAAAAGTCAAGAGGTTATCTAATTTCAATGTCTATCATGTATATACTAAATTACTCAGTTTGCTCGAAATTTACAAGTAGTTTACTACTAGATACTAATAGTTTCTGCGCGGGAAAATTCAAAAAGTTAAAAAATAGAAATTTCAAATAAATTGTCAAAGGAAATGCGAATAATACAATATAAACGATTTTTAAATGACTCATTCGAAATGCACATTTGGGCTCAATGTAAATGTATTATAAAGTAACTAATAATATATGTACATATATATAATTTTGGCGCTTACACTATATAGCTCAGTGTTTGGCCGAGCTTCTCCTACCATTTGTGATGTGCGTCTTTATATTATATCACAAATGGAGGGACCTACAGTTTTGTGCCGACTCCGAACGGCAGATGTATTTAATAAGAAGCTTTTTCATGGCAGAAATACCCTCGGAGGTTTGCCATTGCCTGCCGAGGGGTGACCGCTATTAGAAACAACTTTTTCTATGATTAAGAGTTTGTTTGCCCTGACTGAGATTCGAACCTTGAACTCACCGGCGTATCGAGGCATAGCACGCACCGCTATCAACTCCTCCACAGCGACCACTAAAGTAACCAATAAAGGCAAGGTAAAAGTAGAAAAATAAGTAATTGATGGAAGCGCATATATTTATTACCCAGCAACTCTGAAAGAATGAGTGTATCGCGAGCGACTCACTCAACAACTAAGCAATTCCGTGTCCGCCGGAATAAAAATGATTACTGAACTAAATTTATTTCCATTTAATAATGCGCTAATATGTCTGTCAAGCTGACTCAAATATTAATAAAACGGATAAATTATTTGTTTGACGATCTAGTCTGTAAATGTATTGCCCATAAAAAAAATCTTAGATGACCAATACTCCGTCGAACTTAAAGAACCATGCATCGACGGATTTATTCTTACAATTAAGTCATGATCAACTAAGCTGTTGATATCTTCAACACATATTCCAGAGAAAATAAATCAAGACGCCTTTATAAACTTCTTCTACAGAATACGAGCTAGCTAAGGACTCAATATGCACCCCATTGCTTATGACATTCAATATACATATTTGTTGCGAGAAGCAATTTAAAAAAAAAATTCCAGATGAGCTTTTTGTCAGAGATTTTTCTGATAAACCAGCGCAAGTACAGGTTGAACGATAGATATGAATTAAATTTGAGAGCTGTGCAGAATGCATATGCAGTTGTATCTGCAGTTGTTTAATTCAAGCGCATACAGGCTCGGCATTAAAAGAATTCTAACAAAATCTACACTATTTTCTAAAATGTTTTATATGGGATATGTTTGTCACGCTTTGGCTCTCAAAGTACTGAACCGATTTTAATAATACCTTTTTATAATGAAGCATTTGTGAAAAACAACTGAGTGACATACTTATATCTTTATTTCTTGAAATATAAACAATTTTTTTGGAGGTAAAGTTATAAAAAAATTCAAAGACGTGCAAGCATTACACTTTTTATTTTGGAGGAGAACCAAACAGTTGGTTTGTTTCGAATAAAGATATGTGGGCAAAGCCACGGGTAAGTGCTAGTATATAAATAAGAAGATGGATGAACTTTTCAAAGAGTGGTATGCCAAGGATGATGTATGTGCTAGTCTTCGGTTGAGTCGGCTTAAATTCATGGTTACCGTCCTTATATTCAAAAACGCTAATTGGTTAGCAAGAAAAGCGGAACAAGACCAAAGGAAACGGCGAACCATAAAAAGTTGTAAATTGCAGGGAAGGTCTTAAGTGTGGACAGATTTGGTTTCTGGTCTCGTTTTCTTTTCAGCTTTTTTTTTTGTTAACTTTTTTACATTTCAAGTTTTCTTTTTTTTTATTTGGTTTGCTTCGTTTTTTCTTCTCTTTCAAAAGCACATCAGCATGACCCTAACTTTTTAATACTTAAGTTTTAACTTAAGCTGTATTAAAAATTGGTAAATCTAAGCCTAGTTGATTAAATGATTTAATTAAGTATTATTATTAAATGCGTGCTTTTGGCATATTCGTAACCCGGGCTTAACTATATATACAGACTTTTTTAATAAATATATACCTACATACGTGTACCATACATAAATGTAGAACATCAACATCTACCTTTTTTCTTTTGTTATTTTACGTTAATTAATTATTATAATTCAAGTATTGAAAAAAAAACATACAGTATGTCTCATAATTCTTTTCACAATGTGATATTAAACAGTGTCATTATTTTATTAGTATATTTGAATACGGTATATTATTTTGAACTCGCTTTTTAGCAGCAGAACACATTATTTGAATGCAGCATGCAAAAACAACAACGAAAAGGAAATTGCGTCTTTTTTGCGCTGTCTGAAAATTGGTTTCACATTTCGAAGGAACGAAAAAAAACTCAAATCTTAACGGTATACTATGTTGTTTTTTATATTTTTTGTTGTTTCGGCACTTAGTATCGATGTTAAAAATATTTACAAGCAGGACCGTGTGCAGGACTCAGACCACGGGGGGCGGGGGGCGGTGTTGATTTTGGATTAAAATTCAATATACGAATAAAATTTGATGAATACGAGTCACTTCTTTTCATAACCGTTAATTTGCCCACGGGGGGAGGGGGTAGTTGCAGGTTTCAACCCCCAAAACCCCCGGTGCACACGGCCCTGATTACAAGGGATTCATGCTTTTGATTACACCGCATCAATTAGAAAACGTATTTACAATAATGCCGAGTTATCGTACGAGTGACAATATTACACGATTGGTGTATTTAAATTACCATAAAGGTAAATTAGCAAAACAATTGGCTGAAATGTTTTCTATAAATGAAGGGAGTGTATGCAACAACGTAAAAATAAAATCGATTAGAGTTAAACCACTCCAGTATCAGACCAAAAAGTTCCCGTCAAGGATGGAAAGATCTATAGGGAAGCAAATGGACGAAAAGCCGCAGTGAAGCCTTATGAATACTCGTACATTGTATTATCAATTTTAACTGTTTTTAGAATTAATAACTCTTTAAATTCTTTTCAATTCTTTATTAAAAATTTGCATTTTAAAGCACCGCACAAAACACTAAAATTCCTGCCAAATGCATCTGTCAAACTACCGAAAACAACGAACGAAAGAGAAACCAAAGGGAAATTGATATAAAAATGAAAATTATGTTTTTTTAAATAATTTTTTTCGTACTGAAATTTTTTTTTTTTTTAAGAAATTAAGTCAATTTACAAAAAAAAAAATTTTTTCCACACCGGAAATTTGGAAACTTCGACCGCTAATTTATACCCGCGCACTTGTGTACAAGCGTATTATAACTTTGTTCACATAACGGTTGCTTGTAAGAGCATAACGGAATCAAGATAGATATAGACATATGTACATATACCAAAATGCTCAGAATGAAAAGAGAAGTCGATTTAGCGATGTATGTCTGGCCGTCCGTCCGTCCGTCCGTGCAGACGATAACTTGAGTAAAAATTGAGATATCTCAATGAAACTTGTCTTTGACCCAGAGCAGGTTGCTATTGAAAATGGGCAAAATCGGATAGTAACCACGCCCACCTCCCATATAACGGCAATTGTGAAAAATGCGAAAATTGCTATACTTCAGCAGCTATGGAAGCTTATTTGCTCAAATTTGGTATGTATTATTGTATTCGAGCAGGAAATCCGACTGTATCAAAAGTTTCTACAGGGGGCGTGGCACAGCCCACTTATGAGTTCATATGTATATCTCTGAAACCACCCACCCGATTTTGTTCACATTTGGTACACGTATTACACTATGCGATATATGGAAAATTATCAAAATCTGACCATAACCACGCCCACCTGTCATATAACGGTAATTTTCGAAAATACTAAAAATCGGACATTTCAATAAATGTTGAAGGGCAATATCTTGAGTTTAGTATGTGGTGTTGTATTGCAGCCAGAAATCCGACTATATGAGATCATATGTATATGTCTGGAACTACTTTATCGATTTGGCACACATGTTAGATTGTACCTAGTTCATTTAAAAATTTGAATTTGAAAGCGTGCGCCGGGTATATAAAGTTCGATCGAACTTAGCCACTTCTTTACTTGTTTTAAATTTGTTTATTTCAAAATATAGCTTCAGGTATAGTTATAATACCCTAGAAGCTTTAGAGTGGGATCTCTATCAGTTAGGGAGATATGTGAATTAGTGCACAGACACCTCACGCTGTGTATGACGCTAAGCGCTTGTGTGTAATCTTCGGTTAAAGTGAAAAAGACATATTAAGTAAAACTGTGAAAATGTATCTCTGCTTTCAAATTGAAGTCATCTTTATAATAAAATAGATTCCAAAGTTAAATCTATTTTTAAAATGTTGTGAAGCACCATCTGTTATGTATACAATTTAATATACAACTATTGCTTTTTCAAAAAGGTGCTTGTGTAGTATTTTTTGGTAGGCGTAAAAAGTGGCTGTGTCATGTTTTAAGTCATCTGAAATCATAACAATGCTGCCGTGTTTTATTTCAATTCCATCTCTATAGTAAAAAACCCATGTGAGGAGTGTAGCTTGTTCGTTGTTCCAATGGAAAGATTGGGCGGCATCTTCGACAACAAAGCTAGAGTACTGATGTATATTTTAGGTAAAATATAGGTAGTTAGCAACTAGTTACATAAAAAATTACGTTAATTTTTAGGGGGGTCCTATTTGGTAGTTAAAATTTTTTGTTGCCTCCTTGGAACATGCTTTTTTTTATAATAGCCCAGTGCACAAGTGCGTGTGTATAATTATAATGTTCATAAAGAAATTTGGTTTAAAGTCCATCGAATGTACATATGTATGTAGAAGACAGTTGCACTACATTTTCATTTTATTAAATGTCTTTTTCACATGAACCGATGGTGACAAACAAGCGCCTAGCGTCATACTCAGCGCGAGGTGCATGTGAACAAATTCTAAAACTTCTAGGGTATTATAACTATACCTTAGGCTATATTTTGAAATAAACAAATAAAAAAAACGCTCGATGATTTCAATTTTTTTTTTTAATTTTTACTTCCGGTGTGAAAAAACAAATTTTTTAAAAACACATGAAATTTTCTATACAAATCGCGAAGTTCAATATTAAAAAAAAAAAAATTCAGTACGAAAAAATTATTTAAAAAAAAAATAATTTTAATTTTTACTATTCTTTAGAAGTCCATAACTCGACAAATAACCATCATATAAAAAAAAATTGTGTGTACACTTTCATATCTAGTACAAGTACATCTACCCAAAATATGAACGAATTCCAAAGCATCACCTTATTTTTCTGTCCGCTTTACAGGAAATGTCCCTTATGTTAAAAGCAAATTTTTTTAGCGGGAACAACTTTGATGGGGAATGGCCTTATGCTATCTTACAAGGAAATATAAGAAGGGAACGAATCCTTATTATTTTAACAAATTTTTAAGTGTCACACGGGTGTACTTCCTTATGTACTGCTTCGCATATCGTCTATGCCGCGAAGCAGTGCTTAGGGAAAATTATTTGGACGAAGGAACTGCTAAGTCATCTGGTACGATTTGTGGCTGGTATTGTAATTGCCGAGAGGTTGCGGTAATATAGCAGTTGGGCAACCAACATGTTTAAGGCAAGATTGGTGGTCCGGGAAAAATCGCCCAGATAGACGAGAATAAATTTGGCAAATACAAAAAGGGTAAGTTACCTTTAGATTGATCAAGATTTGTAATATATTTTCATACTTCTTAATATTTTAGGCAGGCGAGTAGAGAAAAACTGGGTGCTCGGGATGATTGAGGATGAAAGTGAAGACTTACGTCTTGAAGTGTATCCTGACAACGTGAGGTCTTCGGAGGTTATTATACCGCTTATCAAAACGCATGTTGAGGAAGGGTCCATTGTCAGGATGGACTTTTGGAGGGCGTTGCCGAACTTTGGATACATCCACAAAAAGGTGAATCATGGCAACCCCCAAAATTCTTTTGTTGCGTGAGATGGGACTAATAAACAGCGAATTGAGTGCCAGTGGCGAGTGGTAAAATGTGTTTTTTTTTCAAAAGAAAATTATAACCACCCCTACAATTTTGCGGACATTATAATAGAATACATGTGGCGATGTTCAGTTCAAAAAGAGAAAAAATACCCTTTTATATGTCTTGTAGAAACTATAAAATACACATACCTTCCAGTAAATATTAAAGTTTATTTTATTTTAATCTAAGTTTGTCCGGCCAGGGTTATTTTTTTAAAGCGCGGCCGAAGGGCGCTCACGCGGCAAGAAGTTCTGCGTGGTAATACTGTTAATGGCGTGGCCGGAGCTTGTCCAGCCTTGGTTATATAGTTGAAGCGCGGCCGAAGGACGCTCACGCGAAAGGAAACCCGAGTAGAAAAAAACAATACTACATTCAGCTTTTATAGCATACTCGTATGTATATGCAATATAATGTTTGCTGGGTAACTTCGTCTCAATTTTGTGTGTAATATGTCGATTTTTGCTCATTTTTAAAGGTCTCCTAGGGCCTCACAGAGGGTCTAGAGGAACCAGTGAGTTTATTCGTTCCGCTCGCTAACGGTGTGGTTGGGGTACCCGCCCACCACCCCCTTTTTATGCAGCGTTATATCGAACATTCCCTTTAATTTTAATTATTTGTGAGCTTTAAGGCCAATTAATTTTGGCAAATATTATAATGAACAAGTAAGAAAAGCTAAATTCGGGCGAAACCGAATTTTATATACCCTCGCGATGTTTTATGGTATGGACGGAACCACGCCCATTTCCAAATTTGTATTAAAGCCAATATAAAACAATTTTGGTATTAGTGTTACTGAAATATTGCATTTTCAGATTATATGAAATCTTATGAGAGGTAGACGTCGTTTATATTCATTGCTTGAACGGAGTTTGATAGAGTTTCATTACAATTGGAAACATAAATGGGTATACTGACTGGAATATTCTGTTATTCTCATAATTCATAGAATAGAAAGTTTAAAGTTTAAAAAGTTTTGATATAAGTCATAAAAAGAATTAGATTTCCTACTTAGCCTCGGCACTCTATTTTTTAAACTAATTGCAAATTTAACAAATAAAATAAATGTTTGCCCTATTAATATTTTATAATAAATAACACTCTTACTTATTTAAAACCTTGCTGCCAAAGATATTTTCCTGTGACCTCTTGTTCGTCTGCACCTTTATTTATATATTCCTTGCTCCTGGTTCTGATTTGCTGTTCTAGTTGTTTTTGAGTCTTAACTTGGTGCTGTTGTCATCTTCTCGTGCTTTTATAATGGTCCCCAAACTTCACATGCACTTTTATTAACCACTATTCGCAAAATTCACTTTAAATCAAACTTAAACACTTTTTTAATGAAGTGAACGAGTGCTAAAATATAACTGGAGGTTCTAAATTTGATCACTTCCCAACTGACCGAATATATTCTAGATTTACAAAATTTAACAGGTACATATGTCACACAAAATTAGAATCGAAATTTCCGCCTTCAGATGATACCTGCTAAGTAGGCAAACTCTTGTAAAATGTGCACTTTTATAATCATAGCTAAATTCCTGCCAATGCGTGTTTGAGAGGGATTAAATAGATACCTACATTCATAAACTACTAAATATCCATTATAATAAACAGCTTGTGTGTCGTTTTCAAAAATTTGAATTCTTCGAAGGTTCGCCATTGCCTGTCGTGAGGCATGCCCTCAAGCGAGGTGGCCGCTGTAGTTGGATAGGAAGCGAAATGCTGCTTAGTTCGAGGTTTGAACTTCAGCTAGAGCAGGTAGAATCATAATCATAGAAAAATAGTATTTTATTATAGTGACCACCTCTAAGCAGGCAAAGGCAAACATCCGAGGGTATTTTTGAACGAAAAAGCTTCTAGGTATAATTACATATGCCGTTCGGCATCGACACGAAACAGTAGATCCCCCAATTTGTGGTACAATATGAAAATTTCATAAACACCAAGTTTCCTTGTTTCAAACCGCAGAAAATATTCAATTCTACCTCTTTTGTTCCATTAGATACCTTTTTTTAAAACTTTCGTTATATGGAAGTTGGGCGTGATTTTAATCCGATTTCAAATTTTTTTGGCGGTAATGCTATTGATATCAAGGGCAATATGTTCAGCAAATTTAGTAATGATACCTAGCACTATTATTGAAAATACAGACATTTTAGCATAAGTGGGCATTTTTCGAAACTTCCGTTATACGGAAGGTTCGTGTGGTTATGGTCCGATTTCAAAAATATTTGACCATAGTAAGACTGCTGTCAAGGAAAATATGTATACCAAGTTTTGTGGCGATAACTAACACCCTTATTGAGATACAGACATTTTTTTATAAGTGGGCGTGGCACACATTTTCCGTTATATAGGAGGTGGGCGTGGTTATGGACCCCTATGCTGGAATCCGTCGTACGTTCGATTACGCTACGAATTGTAAAATCGGTATGCTCAAATACGCTTTTCGTAATCGTAAATTCGAAATTCGTAGACTGTTTTCGCAATTCGTAATATCGGTATGCCTGAATCCGTCGGAGCTGTCAATTGCGGAATTTTTGTACGAACAGCCACTTGTGTCGGGGCGAAATAAATTTTGGAAAAATAAACGTTTATAAACCCAAAAATAAGCAAATATGCATGTATGTATGTATATACATGTTAACATTTGTATTTATTGTACATAAATATGTAATATAAACTATGCAAGAAAAACTAGAATTATTACGTGTGTATACATACATATTTGCGAAGATCACAAACAAATCGTACGCAGTATGTTTCTTGTATGAATGCTTCTTTGTTGAGGCGAAAACTTGTCACAAATCTTTAGACCATTAAACATTAATATATCTGTTTTGCAATATATAAATAAAAGACGCTCGGTTAAATTTCAATATATATTTGTATTTTATTTTAACGCTCGGAATATTTCTCTAGATACAACCGCTTTGTTTCGTAGTTCACTCGCAACTAACTTTTACTCGCTCGAACATCCTCCGGCCTTGAGACTCGGTGTTGCTCGAGGCTCAATACATTCTACTGGTAAAACACATAGTTTCTGTACGGGGCGATTAAGAGAGCTGCTACCAGTCCAAAGAGTTACATTACGGACTAGTCCATCACTTCCAGGATGCAATACTGTTACTCGTGCCATTTTCCACAATGTCGGCGGTGTAGCTTCGTTTTTTATGACTACTAGATCGCCTACCTGTAGATTTCGTTTAGCTTCCCGCCATTTAGGTCGCTGTTGCAGTTCATGTAGATAGCTATTACTCCACAGCTTCCAAAACCGTTGCGTGACTAGCTGCCGAGACTGCCAATAATCAAGGCGGTTCTCCGGCCAATCGACTGGTACCCTTTCCCCTAGAGCTGGTACTAAGGCCTCTCCGATCAATAAATGTCCAGGTGTTAAAGGAGACAAGTCTCTGGGATCCGAGCTTTGAGCACATAATGGACGTGAGTTGAGGACTGCTCCAATTTCTGCCAACAATGTTTGAACAGCTTCTATGGTTAACAGGCGAGCTCCCATCACTCGTCGTAGATGGTGTTTAGCAGCCTTTACAGCAGCCTCCCAAAGGCCTCCTTGGTGTGGGGCAGATGGAGTGATGAAATGCCATTCCGTTTGCCGTGTTGCGAGTTGCTCAAAAAGGTCGGAGTTCTGCCACGTTTGTAACATCCGACTTAGCTCTCGCTCAGCACCTACGAAATTGGTTCCGTTGTCACTCCATAAGTGTAGACAATGTCCATAACGTGACGTAAAACGAATAAAAGCCATAATAAAAGCCTTGGTGGACAAATCCGAGACAAACTCCAAATGTACAGCCTTCGATACCATACACACGAATACTGCAATATACCCCTTTAAAATCATATTACCTCTTCGACGGTCTGGACGTACTTGTATGGGACCCGCGTAATCCACTCCAGCATGCAAAAATGGGCGTGCTGGGCGCACTCGACATGCTGGAAGGTTTCCCATCATTTGCTTGCTTACTTTGGCTCTTAACCTTTCGCACATTATACATCCCTTAATCAGAGTTCTTGCTAAAGTTCGCATACCGATGACCCAATATTTTTGTCTTATTGTCGCTATAAGCTGTTGTGCTCCACAATGTAGCAGTTTCAAATGTGTGGATCGAGCTATTAACCAAATCAATCTTCCTTTCCCAGGTAATATCGCTGGGTTACGCATGCAGTCCGGTAAGTCTGCTTCTTGTAAGCGCCCACTCATGCGCAATATACCATCTTGCAGAAACGGAGCCAAAATGGCAACTGCGTTCGATAATCGTGAACCCTCAGCTAAATCGTTTTCTTTACCATAATGTTTTAACTTTTTGATGTCATCTTTAAAATGATCCCATTGTTCTTGCTTGATCCAAAAGCCTAGCGAAGCATCGATTTCCTTTACACTCAAGTGTAGTTTACGTCTGTCTGCTGATGCTGCTCGACAGTTTTGGATAAACCGAAATACCCAAGCCGTTACTCTCACTAAGCGAGTGATGGATGAGTATCTGTACAGTAATGATTCCTCCTTTACAAATATGGCGCCGACGTTGACGATTATTTGATCATCATTGGTTGGTCTTCCATTGTTATGTAGGCTCCTTTCTTGACCGGCCTTTATACGACGACATTCCTTGTTTACCTCGGACTCAACGTTTTTATATAGCCCTTCTGGCATTTTTGGCCACATGCCATCCTGGAGTCGGAGGAAATCTGGCCCAAGCCACCACAGTTGAGAGGTAATTAAATCGCTCATAGACATACCTCTGGAGATTAGATCGGCAGGATTCAGGTCGGTAGGGACATATCTCCAATCGCAGTTCGTAGTGTTTTTATTTATTTGTCGTGCTCGATTCGCCACAAATTGCTTCAAGCTGGCGCTGTCTCGCGATAACCAGCACAACACTACCATGGAATCCGACCAACAGATAGCCGAACTGATTTTGATCCGATGATGACCTTCGCAAATAGTCAAAACACGATGCATTAACTCGCTGAGTAATACTGCTGCCCGTAACTCGAGCCGTGGTATAGTCTCCGGCCTTAAGGGCGTCACCCTAGATTTTGAAAGTAAGAGATTCGATGTCACTACTCCGTTGCCCTGTACGACTGCATATATTGCCGCCCCAAATGCCTTGGTAGATGCATCGGAAAATCCATGCAAAGTCATATTTAAACGACGTGCGTAACCTATCCATCGTGGAATACGAATTTTACTAAACTGTTGTACTTGACAAAAAATACTTTTCCACGCCATCATCAGCGATTCTGGTAATATTGTATCCCAGTCCAATCTCTCCTGCCAAATTCGCTGCAGAAATACCTTTGCGTTTATTATGAATGGTGATGCTAACCCATCCGGGTCATAAATTCGCGCTGTTATACTAAGAACCATACGTTTAGTCCAACAATCGTCGTCTACCATGGGCAACGATTTTACTACGAATGTAAGTTCATCGGTTGAGGTATTCCATTTAAGACCGAGCACTGATGCTTCCGTATGGGAATTGAGACAAGCGTCGTGACCTTCAGATTGGGAACTGATAGAGAAGAGGACATGGGTCGAATTTGAACGCCATTTAGTAAGTTCGAAGCCTCCAGCCGCTAAAATCTGCTTCAACTGCTGACATATGAGCAGCAATTCTTCTTCCGTATCAGCACCCGCTAAATAATCGTCCATATAAAAATTGTTCAAAACAGCCTCAGCCCCACGAGGCCATCTGGTTGCATTATCTCTGGCACATTGCTGCATTGCCCTAACTGCACAGAAAGGCGCTGAAGCCATTCCGAATGTCACTCTAGTGATCCAATATTCGGCTATTTCTCCTGTTTCATTCTTCCAAAACATTCGCTGTAAATCCCAATGTTGCGGCGCAATCTTAACCTGCGGAAACATTTGTTTAATATCTGCCAATACCCCATACGCTTGTAAGCGAAAACCCCAAATGAGATCAATCAAATCTCGTTGCAACTTCGGTCCGATCATTTGGACATCGTTCAACGAAATACCAGTGTCAGTTAGACAGGATGCATCAAACACCACCCGAAATTTCTTCATTACTGCATGGTGGGGAATATAATAGGATTTGCCCTTTGGTGGTCTTGTTGCTAGTTTAAGCCAACCCTTCACTATGTATTCGTTTACGAAAGCCTGATATTTTTCCTTTAGTTCTGGTTCTCTTTTAAAACGTTGTTCTAACCTTAAGTATCTTTGTAGCGCTGTGCCTCGATTAGCACCAATACGATCCCAATCAGGTCGTAGAGGAATTTGTAAAACATATCGACCCTCTTGTGAGTCGAAGCTATGGGTTTCCAAGAAATGGGTTTCGCATTCTTGTTGTTCTGCTGTCCAATTTGAGTTATCGCCTGGTAAATTTTCTGATTCGAAAAATAGTTGCAGTAATTGCTCAAGATGACAACTATCTTCCACTTCCTTTGTTATATGGGTAGCAACAATATTACAGTTTGTCGGGATCTCGCCGAAAAGTAACCAACCTAAGCGTGTTTCCTGTGCTACAAATCCCGAAAAGAGTCGTCGCATATTCTCACTCACCAGTTGAGCCCATATGCCCACACCTAACAGCATTTGTACTGGTGCTGGTTGGTCAAAAGTTGGGTCTGCTAAAAGATTCGATATATCGTCTGGTAAAGATTGCTTCTGTAAAGGTTTTTGGGGCAACAACGTTTTCCCTAAGACCGATGGAACTACCAGGCATTTAACAAAGATCCGCAGCGTATCATTGTAAATTGACATCAAATGCCCCGAAATTATTTTATTACAAACGTGAGATTCCGACCCCATGGCGGAGGAAATGCCTATTCCTGTTCGATGTATATGTATTTGATATTTTGTGACGATACTTTTGCTGATCAGGTTAACTTGTGCACCGGTATCGCATATTGCCCGCAGTTTTACTATGGCTCCACAATGAGTAACAAACCGAACTTGCGCGGTAGCCAATACATTATAAAAATTATTTGTAGTTACCCCTTCTATCATAGTAGAAACATTGACTTGTTGAGAAGTATCAGCAAAAGTACTAAAAACCCCGAGGCCGGTTTTCGCTGTAGCCTCTGATTGCTATTGTTCCTCAATTAAACCTCCATCAACTGTTGCTAGCATCGTTACTTGAGGGACCTCATTATTGGAGTTCGATGCAAGCTTTGGGCAAATAATGCTATTATGAGGTGCCCTTGCGCATCTGGGACAGCGACTTGATAAACAATTCCGAGAGGTATGCCCCCTTCGCAAACAGTTTTGACATAATCCCAGTTCAAATATCCGTTTAATTTTTTCATCACGACTCATGCGACCAATCAGAGGACATCGGTGAAATGCGTGATCACCAGAGCAGCTAAGACAGGGCTTATAACTGATGATTGACGAAAAATTGGGCCTCATTCGCTGATTTAACGGAAGATTGTTTCCTTGCTTATCGCTTCGATTGGTAATCGGCTGTGATGTATGACTTAATAGTCCGCTACTGCGACGTTCAAGCCACGAAAAGAAATCACTGTGCAAATTCGGTATTCGATCTGTAGGCCGAACCATTTCCCATTGACTACGAGATACCCCATCTAACCTAGATTCAAGAAAATTTAATACAAACAAGTCGCGTTGCTCCTCCGCTCCCAGCTGTCGCGCCACCATGCGCATGCTGTTGCGTGTAACATCGAGCATATTCCTTATCAACTCATGAGTGGCCCTGGCCCAGACTGGTAAATCGTAAATTGCCGAACAATGTGCTGCATGGCATAGATATTCGTTATCATATGTCACACATAATGTCTTCCACGCGTCTATGAAGCTGTTGTCTCTCTGAGGCCAAAACCCTAGTGCTCTAGCGGCATCATCCTTAACACAGCTTTGGAGCCGACGAAGACGTTGGAGATTTGTAAGGTGTGGATTTTGAATTACTTCAGCAGAAAATACATCCCGAAATTGGATCCACTCACGATGATTTCCTCGAAATATTGGAAGACGATCTGCCAACGGCAATTCAGCAAATTGTAGTGGGTAAGAGTGAGGATTAGCATGGCTGCACGATGGTGTGGAATAAGTTGGTTCCATTGCTTTTATTTTTCCACACAGCTCTGCTCGAACCTTGACGTAGAGGTCTTCAACTTCTTGCTGGCGTCCAAGCTCATCTGCCTGTTGCAACTCGTCACGAGTACTATTTTGTAAATCGCGAGATTTGGCCTCCAACTTTTCCCAAGCCTTTATTAAAATATCGAGACGAGTCTTAATGATTTCAACATTCATATTTTCAAACGTAGTCGATGCCAACCAGTCAGACTGACGCTGAATCTGAGATACGGTATAGTCAATATCGGCCCGCAAATGACTACCCTCAATCACGACTTCGGGATCTGTCCGTACTGGGTCTTGCATAATAGTCACGGAGTTTTCCACGCTTACCTCATCCGCACCACTTGTTATGTTTCTTTGGTTACCCCCTATAAAATTAAGAAAATATCGCAAGCGGTTAAAATAAAACCGAATTGCCTTAAAACTCAAAAGCTTTATTCAAAGGCCGCTGTAGAGCGCCAGAAAATTATTATTAACTTCGCCGTATCTGTCAAGTATATTTAATTATTTCTTTGACGCTAATATTGAATAATCGCTCACAAACCTACATATATATTTATAATAGGAAACTATACATTTTTTTTTAACATATGTTGCTGAATCCTTATGCCGCCGGTTGCAATGAATTAATCAGAATATTTATATCGCAGATATGTTACGCAGTAAGTCGCGGATCAGATAATTTTACAACGGTCGCAGTAAACTCTATTAAATCGCTTTTACAATCGCTGATCTCTTCTAAAATCGCAGATAGGAACGCATTTACATGTATGCGAATATGTATAACGTACCATTCGCCCTTTTTCCCCTTTTCGCAGCAGCAGTGCTTTCTCCCCCGACCTCAGTACGTCCTTTACCCGCTGGTGACAACCTAGCACGCTTGCTTGCCCTTGCTGCCGGGTTTCTTAGCTTCGCTTCTTTAGACGCTTTCGTTCCCTTCAGTTTCGGCATATTCCTTTTTGTAACCTGCAAATTCTAAAGTAAAATTTGCGCTGTTAGTCTTTTAAATATAACATATATTTAGTTTTAAAATAACCATACGCAATCCAAACTTAGCCAAAGTTCTGTAAAAAGTTCTGCAAAACCGGTTGCCTTTGCTTACTCGTAGAATCAATGAACGACTGAAAATTTTCCAACGATTAACTGCCGCACATAGCAGACAAACTTTATAGAAACGAAATATACACAACTACTGAAACGTCTGGAATGCCGAAACACTCGCAGAAATTCATTTTAAAAGACAAACCTATAGGTATCACCTTTATACCCTTATACGCTTATATGTACATATGTATACATACACAAACGAACATACATATGCACGCATACTATTTGTAACGATAGCATGATTTTATAGTGCCGCAACACTCGCTGAAATGTTAAACTTTCTTTCGTATGGCCACCTATGATAGTACATATGTATGTACATACTCGCAAGACTGTTTACATGATACGTCAGCAAAACGCACAGTACGCTGAAACACTCGCTGAAACTCATTTTATAAAACATACATATCTACGCATGAACGCTTGCATCGTGTTTATCTGTTTATATACATACATATGTATGTACATTCACGCATCCACATATGAATGTTAATGTTTGCATGCCCGCAAGACTGTAAGCATGATATGCCAGCGAAACGCGCGGTATTTCGAAACACTCGCTGAAAATTTTGAGGTGACCAACCAAGATTCTCGTATACATTTGTCTATATACATATTTACACTTGCATATGACTTCATATGCAGATATGTATGTATGTATATACTCATGTTGTGCTCGCATCATCCCCTAAAATAATGTATGGAATAACACGCTGAAACTTCTTTTTCACTGCGTCAATGAACATATGTACATTTGTACATTCTTACGTACATATGTATGTACATATATACATATGTTCGTGCTCGTATATTGTTTCCAATTTCGTATTAATAACCTTTATTAGCTTCAACTATAAGTAGTAATTTCGCATGGAATTTAATGGAATCAGAACCAACAACAAAGCATATTTTATACCGAATGCACATATAAAAATTACACGCAACCAGCTAAAAGCTTATAAATCTCTCCGTTTTTGTTTTTCGCTGACGGTTATCCAAGGTTTTTATAAATACTTATCCCCTTCGGCTCGATGGACCAAAATATGTTTTGCAATATATAAATAAAAGACGCTCGGTTAAATTTCAATATATATTTGTATTTTATTTTAACGCTCGGAATATTTCTCTAGATACAACCGCTTTGTTTCGTAGTTCACTCGCAACTAACTTTTACTCGCTCGAACAATATCTGAGCATTGAATTCGACAATATTACACACTTCATAATTTAAGAAATTTGTATTTAGATCATCTCTTAAGAATGTACATACATATGTGGCAACCATCGAAATCAGCCGGCTTACTTTCGCTGAATAAGTGCTGAACTTAACTTAAAAAGCAGTGGCAACCACCAAAAACAACTGGCTTATATGCGCTGAATAACTGCTGAGAAGAATGGAGATCGTCAAGGAGACAAAAGATATTATTATTGGTTGCTCTCTGGATCTTCGGCATCGACACGTGAAAGACGTGAATTGCGCAACTCAATGACTACATACAACTTAACCAAACTTTGTAAATTTTATACTTTAATAAAGTAAGCGTTTAAGTAAGTTACAATCGCATATTACTTGCACGCTACAACTGGTGACCCCGACGGTGAGAAAGATAAACCGGTGGAGAAGATATTACATCGCGATTCCACTAATTGGTGATCTCACACTTAATTTTTCACGCCCAATCACCGAAATACTTGTAACCTTCACAAATGGCTGAAGATAACACGCAAGCAGCGCTCGACAGTAAATCTAGCGGCTTGCCCCCTGCCGACGACAGGCAAATAATGTCAGCCCGCGTTGTGAAGCTACCACCGTTTTGGAAGGATAACTGCCTTCTTTGGTTCGCTCAGGTCGAGGCCGCACTCGAAATTTCTCAAATCCGTTCAGATGGGGCAAAGTACAAATATGTGCTAGTCCACCTCGATGAGACGGCGCTGCCTTTCGTCGCGGATATAGTTACTTCGCCACCGGACGAAAACAAATACACCGCCCTGAAAGACAGGTTAATAAGCACTTTCGAAGATTCGGAAGATACAAAATTACGGCGCCTACTGCAGGGACTCGACTACGTTGAAGGCAAGCCATCGAGTTATTTGCAGCGACTCAGAAACCTCGTTCCCCGTAAGGTACCTGACGAAATCTTACGTACTATTTTCTTGGAAAGACTACCGTCTAACATACGCTGCGTCTTAGCAATAAGCACAGCACACGACTTAGCCACTTTGGCTCTACAAGCAGATAAAATTTTTGATGCACAGGGCAGCATCATGTCGATTCACAGAGCAGGCATAAGCAACAACGAACCGCAAACGAAACCCGCCGAAACAACCACACAGCAAAACATTATTGACGAACTAAGGGCAGAAGTGCACGCACTGGCAAAGAAAGTAGAAGGTGCAAAGCGCAGACGTAACGCCTCGCCTAACAACAAGCTGTGTTACTATCATCTTCGCTTTGGCAGTCAAGCTAGGAAATGTCGTCAACCATGCGAATTTAAAAGCAACAATAACTCGGGAAACTAGGTAGGCCTTCGGTTATACTGGTAGGCACCGCCGAAGGTCCCTTCACATCCCGCCTACAAATCACCGATAGTAAAAACGACATCACATTCCTCGTGGATACGGGCGCGGACATCTCAGTTCTACCCAGAAGAATATTTAGAGACGTCAAACCTGTTCCTGCAAACGCCAAGCTCTTACTGTTCGCAGCAAATGGCTCGCCGATACCCACGTTTGGTTCTAAAACTTTACCAATTGATATCGGACTCGGCCGCGTATTCAACTGGAAGTTTATGGTGGCAAACGTCGCACACCCGATCCTGGGCGCAGACTTCATCAAGCGAAATGGCTTACTAGTTGACTTGCGAAATCGCAAACTATTGGAGTCACAAACGACCGACACAGCCTATTCCACAATACAACAAGGGCAGGCCACACCATTATCTTCACATCAGCATCAAAAAGACGCCACGCTTCACAAAACGGAAATAACACCGATCTCGGCAGATAATCCGGTGTACCACACAATCAAGCAATTTAACGATGTCGCAAAACGCGCCAAACATCAGATCCCTCAACATAGCATCCGACATCACATAAACACACACGGCACACCGGTTGCCGAACGAGCACGGAGATTGGCCGGCGAGAAATTAACAGCAGCCAAAAGGGAATTCAACCATATGCTGCAGCAAGGGATCTGCACTCCCTCTAACAGCGAATGGGCAAGCCCTCTACATTTAGTGAAAAAAAAGATGGAACTTGGCGGGCATGCGGAGATTACCGCCGACTTAACAAGGTCACAACGCCCGATCGGTACCCAATACCACATTTACGCGATTTTACCTTTTTACTTCATGCTTGTTCGGTATTTTCAACACTTGACCTCGATCGTGCGTACTATCAAATTCCAGTCGCACCGGAAGATCAACCAAAAACTGCAGTCATAACACCTTTTGGCCTGTTTCAATTTAAGGTAATGACGTTCGGTTTGTGCAACGCCGCACAAACTTTCCAACGGCTCATGGATTCGATTTTTCGAGATCTTGATTTCTGTCACGTCTATATAGACGATATTCTGATCGCTTCACAGTCCATGAAAGAACACAAGAAACATTTAGAGGCTGTTCTCCAACGTTTAAAACGACATGGCTTTCTATTAAATTGGAGAAGTGCAAATTTGCACAACCCGAAGTTATTTACCTAGGGCATACAATTAATAGCCACGGTATCAAACCAACAGAAGAACGCTCCGAAGCTATTCGTCTTTACCCGAAACCGCAAACAATTTCCGATCTACGAAGATTTCTTGGGTCATGGAATTTTTACAGGTTAAATATGCCCGGCGCAGCAGAAGTCCACACGCCACTAGTCGAATTAACCGCAGGCGCGCGCAAAAATGACAAAACAAAGATTGTCTGGGATAAATTAAAAACCGAGGCATTCGAAACCTGCAAAAAACTATTGACCAACGCTATACAGCTAGCATACCCAGCACCAGACGTACCACTCACCTTGCGCTGCGACGCATCAGACCATTCAGTCGGCGCTGGACTAGACCAGTACGTCAACAACAAAAGACAACCACTTGGATTCTATACGAGCAAACTAAATACAACGGAAAAAAACTATAGCGTGTACGACCGGGAGCTGCTCGCCATATTTAAAGGCATAAAATTCTTCAGGCACCTTCTGGAAGGTTGAGATATCACGATTTTAACCGACCACAGACCCCTCGCTTTCGCATTTTCACAGAGCTCACACAAGGCATCACCGCGTCAACAACGTCAGCTGCAGTTCATTAGCCAGTTTACGACGCAGATAACGCATATACCGGGAAATAAAAACATTGTCGCTGACGCCTTTTCCAGAGTTAACTCTATCAGTTTGCCAGTCAGGGTGTCTGCCAAAGAGATCGCCGAACAACAGGCCGCAGATGAAGAGTTGCAACATCTCATTAAATCAACTACGACATCGCTGGAGCTTAGACAACAAAAAGTCGATACCGAGGGCACTGAGATATTTTGCGACACGTCAACTGGGACAATCCGGCCATACATACCAAAAAATCTCCGACGCAATATTTTCGACCAGCTGCACAACGCTTCACATCCTAATGCACGTTCCACCCAAAAACTAGCCCAACAACGTTTTGTTTGGCCCCACATGAAGCGAGATATCGCACAATGGGCCCGAAATTGCTTATGCTGCCAACGCAGCAAAGTACATCGGCATGTTAAAAACGCACCACAACACATCGATATACCAAGTGATCGATTCAAACACATTAACATCGACATCGTGGTTATGCCCAAATGCGATGAGTACAGGTACTGCCTAACCATCATCGATCGTTATACACGATGGCCGGAGGCGGTACCGCTGAAAGACATAAACGCCGAAACTGTAGCCCAAGCATTTTTCAACGGTTGGGTGAGCCGATTTGGAACACCAGCAACCATAACAAGCGAAAGGGGAACACAATTCGAATCAAAGTTTTTTACAGCGTTCACCAAACTTATCGGCTGTAACCGAATAAAAACGACGGCGTACCATCCAGCCGCAAACGGTATGGTCGAACGGTGGCACCGATCACTTAAATCCGCGCTCATGTGCCACTCTACACCACACTGGGTCAACACCCTTCCCGTCGTAATGCTGGGCCTACGAACGAGTTATAAAGACGATTTAAAAGCCAGCGCCGCCGAAATGTTATATGGAACAACACTACGTCTACCAGGGGAGTACTTCGTCGACGAAGAAAAAGGGCATCCCGCGCACGTTTTTGTGGAAGAGTTGCGTAAATTCATGCGGGCAGTACGCTCTGCACCCACTGCTCATCACACCAAATTGCGTAAGTTCACACATAAAACACTGAATACAACAACTCATGTTTTTGTTAGAGTGGACGAAACCAAAAAACCACTCCAACACCCATACAGAGGGCCGTACGAAGTCCTCGAACGGATAAATGACTACGTTTTTGTTGTCAATGTAGAAGGACGGCCGAGTACAATCTCCACCGAGCGACTGAAGCCCGCATTCATCGAAAACACAACCGAAACGATAGAACCTGTACGTAAAGAGAAAGCAAAATATCAAGGGCAGCAACCAACATCTAGTAGTGGTCGCCCAATTCGCAAATGTAGGTATAAACACATTCAACAAAATCAGTAACTTGAAGAACATACTACTCCAACCTACTTGGGGGGGCTGCTGTGGCAACCATCGAAATCAGCCGGCTTCCTTTCGCTGAATAAGTGCTGAACTTAACTTAAAAAGCAGTGGCAACCACCAAAAACAACTGGCTTATATGCGCTGAATAACTGCTGAGAAGAATGGAGATCGTCAAGGAGACAAAAGATATTATTATTGGTTGCTCTCTGGATCTTCGGCATCGACACGTGAAAGACGTGAATTGCGCAACTCAATGACTACATACAACTTAACCAAACTTTGTAAATTTTATACTTTAATAAAGTAAGCGTTTAAGTAAGTTACAATCGCATATTACTTGCACGCTACACATACATACATTCGAAGCATATTTATTTAATTCTTTAATAATATTTATTTAAGCCTTTAATTAACCAAAACTTCTTATCAAATGGCTTATACATGTTGATATTAAACTCCATCTTTACTTGTAATAATATCGGTACATGTAATTTCTGCCAATATGCCTAATTACGAACTTCGAAATTCCTGTTTTTGGTTGGCAACGCGGTTAATAGTTACGATCGGATTTCAGCATACCAAATTTCGAACTTTCGGAACGGAGCTACGAATTCGTAACTACGAACATTCGGATTACAGCATAGGGGTGTAAGTTTTTGCATTTTCCAAAACTTCCGTTATATGGGAGGTGGGCGTGGTTATGATCCGATTTCAAAAATTTTCTACGATAATAATAGCGATATCAAGGAAAATATGCCCACCAAATGACGATACCTTACACTGTTATTGAGATACGGAAACTTTTTAATAAGAGGGCGTGGCAACGCCCATTTTTCAAAATTTCATAAATGCCTAATTTCTGAGTTCAAAATTGCTCCAAATACCAAATTTCACTCAATTTGCTGGAATAGATACTGAGACAACTGAGTTTTTGCATTTTTCAAAAACTTCCGTTATATGGGAGGTGGGCGTGGTTATTGACCGATCTTGACCATTTTCAATACCAACCTACCCTGTCCAAAGGGCAATGTATATACCAAATTTCATTGAGATATCTCAATTTTTACTCAAGTTATTGTAACCACGGACAGACGGACGGACAGACAGTCAGGGCTAAATCGATTCCTCTTTTCATACTGATCATTTTAGTATATATATGTCTATATCTATCTCGATTATTTCTTGCTGTTACAAACAACCGTTATGCGAACAAAGTTATAATACCCTTGTGTACAAGTACGCTCGGGTATAAAAATACTCAAAGCGGTAGATGTTATAGTATCACTCACGCTAAAAGACGGTACACGTTATGTACTTTACACATGTAAAGCTGCCACTTTTCTTTCACATGAAAAGTTACCACATTTGAAAGGTAATATTTCGTTTACCTTTAAACGAGAAGTAAAAGCAGGTACATATGTGTGTGAGTTCTCTAATAAAGCTTAGAGGCTTAAAGCAGTAGCGTTACATGTGTGAAATAGATACCGTGTGAAAGGTCTTTAACACAAGGCCTAAAACCGCTGTGCAAAGCTTACGCTGTACGAGTATAAGCTGTTGTTATTTCCTCATTTTCCCTTCTCTATTTACTCCAATCAAGTGCGGCTTGATCTAATTTATTTTTGTTTTTCAGATCAATAAAATTACGATATTTTGTGTTTTATTCACAGTTCGGCTTAAGTTACAGTTAACAAATAATGACAAACGTTCGTTCAGTCCTTTTTCTAATAGGCGTAAGAGATAAGTGGCGAAGCGAATTGGGTTTTTACTAATGCAGGTCCGGGGACGAGGGGAGCTGGGGCATAGCAAAAGAAGCAGTTCTTAGAACGGCAACTGCTGGAGCGAACAGAGCAACAGCCGCAACCAAAGGCTCGCGACGCACAACAGCGTTGAAACCGTTAATAGGGTCAGATGTGTAGTCTACAATGCGACGATAACCATCGGCATCATTCAGCGAGTATTGGCCTTGAACAATATCACCGTCGCGAGATTCTACTGCAGCTTTCGAGTCACCGGACAGAGCATCTTTTACATCATAGCCGAAGGTATACTGGGGATGTGGGTCGTATTCCTGAACACGAGCCGCAACAGCCAATGGCGCTGGGGCAGCAGGAACAAATGCACGAGCACTGGCGGCGGCGATACATAAAGCGAAGTAGGCGAAAAACTGAAATTTAAAGTGAATAACATGTTAAAATACGTTAGTTAACCGGAATTAATACGGTTTGTGTTTGAAAAATTCTTCTGGTAATATCACAGTATGACAAATAAAGACAAAAAAAAAACTCGAGAGCGACATACAGTATGTCAAGTAATTGATTGCAAAATTAAAAATTGCAATAAAGTTTGAGTTCAATAATTAATAACACCAGGAAGCGAATATAGATATTTTAAATTTATTATGTTTTTATTAAATTTTTTTTAATTGAATCCAAAAAAAAAGTTTATGTTATAAATTAAAAGAAAGACAGGAAAATAAACAAAACAAAAAAAAAATTTCATAATGTCAAATAATTGTTTGCAAAATTTTAAGTAGGCGATATAACTTAAGCAAAATAAGACTAGTTTCGAGACTTTTTTTTGGCAAGGAATCTATAGAGGTCACACTGCTCAGGTATTTTCACCCATTCCTTTTTATGTAATTTTTATTTGTTGGTGCCCGTTTTCTAACTTTTCTTATCAAGTATGCCCACACATTTTATATTGGGACCTTGCGAAGGTCCGTCTACTTATTACTTTGTTGCAGTTATAAGGCAGCCAAGTCATACATAGCAGCGGCTTGTGTTTGGGGTCGTTATCTAGATATAGCTAATATTTCAGTTTTTGTGGATTTTGGCGGTCTTCAAAGCGAAATTTTTGTGGACTCTTAGTTACACCGTTTGGCAAAATATCCAAATACAATTCTTTTACGATTATTTCTGTAAAAATTCTCAAAGCATTTACTAGAAAAACAAAACTGTCTAGATTTCAGATAAATATTCTACTCTCCAAGGAAGCTGGCTTAGTATATGTTCTAACACAAGTGAAAACAAGTTGCGCGCAAGTAAAAAATGTCATCAATACCAAATAGTCTAAAGGTTTGTGCAACTATCAGATTTCTTGTTGAGCGATCATACCAGCAAAGGTTGGCAATGACGACTTACTATGAGTATTTTGTGCTCAAATGTCTTGGATAAGCAACACGCTCAAGTAAAATTTTTTGTGTTCGCGATTATAGTATTTTATTTAAATCGGCTTCAATATTTATGTTAAATAAATTTCGATAAAACCATAATTAATTTCAGCGTATCGTGCAAAAATACTACATAACAGAATGCAAGTGTTTCGTATGAATTCATAATTCATTGAAAGTTTTAACTACTTTTTTTAAATTTAAATTTTAATATTTTTTCAATTTAAATAAAGTTCTTCTCTAAACCATATAAACCCAAGTTATAAAGAAAAGTATATCAAACTAATAAAATTGCATCATATTTCGAACTTAAAAGAGAGGATGGTTTTGAGTATCCATAATGGGCAAGTTTCAATGGGGTTCGTTAAAAAAATTGTTAAAAATCCACAGTAAGTTTAATTTCCTTATAGTAAAATAACTATAAAAAACTCGGACCGTTTAAAAAAATTGTGTTACTTTGGGTACGGTGCACATATCTATATATATAAAAGAAAGTGACGTTAGTTACTACGCTTATAACTGGAGAACGCCTGGACCGATTTCGGTGATTACCACCAATTCGGACAGGTCTCCGCCCAAACAAGGAGAATACTTAAGAAAATTCTGGAAAATTTTCCGAAAAAAAAATTATGAAGAAAATAAATTTTCAAATACGATTTTAAAAAGGAAATAAAAACGAACATGATTTTAAATGCTGTATTGCCAGTAGATGGTGTTGTGTGCATCAACTTTTGACAGCTGCATGCATATGCACAGTTGGCAACCCACGCAAGATGCAATGACATATGTGACTTGAGTTTAGTAACATAAATATCGGTATTTTCTTAAGCTTTTATCGGCTTTCGTTAGTTATTGTAATTAGCCGTGTTTTATTGGTAATTTTATGTTCACGGCTATTGTGAAAATTGCAAGCGAAAAGTGATTTCATAGAGGTGAGTTCAGTTTGATGAAATGCTCATTGTAAATGGTTATGGTCTTTGTTATTGCGTGCTCATCGATAATCAACCCAAACGTTAATTTCGGGTTGTTCAATTAATTTTTAAGTGGAATACTTCGAAAATCAATTCGAGTTCGCTGTTCATTTCATTTTGATTGATCATATTGGTGTGGAATTCTATTTTCAAACGGTAAGTTGCCAAGGCTTTGGTTTTGATAGAAGACATGTGTTACCTCATGTGCGGCAGTTTGTTAGCCAGGTTAGGAATGACGTCGCCTGATCGTGGAGTAAACGACGCTTTCGAACGAGAATTGCAGCGTGAACGTGAATACGACACAAATGCATTAAGCCAATTGGTTCGAACGAATGTACCATTGTTTAATCCCCAACAAAAAGAAGTGTACGATACGGTGATGAAGGCAATTGATGATGGAAATGTCTTCATGATTTTCCTTGATGCGCCTGGTGGAACTGGAAAGACATTCTTCATATCATTGATTTTGGCTGCAGTTCGTGCAAGATCAGAAATAGCTGTAGCAGTTGCTTCTTCTGGAATAGCGGCAACGATGTTGGAAGGTTGCCGAACCGCTCATTCTGCATTAAAATTGCCATTAAACCTGCAAGCGGTTGAAGAACCGACATGTAACATAGCGAAACATTCAGCAATGGCCAAAGTTTTGGTAGCAAGCAAAATCATTATCTGGGACGAATGCACAATGTCGCATAAACGCTCGTTAGAAGCTCTGAATCGCACTATGAAAGATCTGCGTAATGACGCAAGACATTTTGGGGGTGCATTGATTTTACTCTCAGGCGATTACCGGCAAACACTACCAGTAATACCACGATCGACCGCTGCCGATGAGATCAATGCTTGCCTCAAATCATCACCATTGTGGCGTTATGTGTGGAAACTTCAGCTGACGACAAACATGCGAGTTGCATTGCTAAACGATCCATCTGCCGAACTGTTCTCCAATCAACTGCTAACTATCGGTAATGGTCGTGTTCCTGTCGACGCATCGAATGGATCAATTTCGTTCCCGCCAAATTTTTGCAATTTCGTCTCAACGAAAGAGGAGCTCATCAACAAAGTGTTTCCGAACATCATTGCTAACCACAAAAACTACGATTGGTTGAGTGAAAGAGTAATTTTAGCAGCAAAGAACAAGGATGTGGATCACTTAAACTTCAAAATTCAAAATCAAATCGTTGGGACACTGCATTCCTTCAAATCTATCGACTGTGTAACAAACGAAGACGAAGCAACCAACTACCCAACTGAGTTCTTGAATTCATTGGATGTGCCTGGCTTGCCACCGCACAATTTACAATTGAAGGTTGGTTCAGTCGTCATCATGCTTCGCAATCTCAACCAACCAAAATTATGCAACGGAACGCGTTTAGCGGTCACAAAACTCATGGCCAATGTGATTCACGCGAGACTACTAAAATGAAAATTCAAAGGTGAGGAAGTTCTCATTCCGAGAATTCCAATGATCCCAACCGATATGCCATTCGAGTTTAAGCGAATCCAATTTCCAATTCGTCTCGCATTCGCCATGACAATTAATAAATCACAAGGCACATGAGTGTTTGTGGCCTTAATCTGGAAAATGCATGTTTTTCACACGGACAACTGTATGTCGCATGTTCCCGTGTCGGAAAACCATCTGCTTTGATCGTTTTCGCACCTGACAACAAAACGAAAAATATCGTTTATCACAGAGTGCTTCAATGAGGGGAAATAATAGAAATTACCTAAAAATAATTTATATGTGTTTTTTTTTTAATATCAACAGCTTTTTCTAAATAAATGTGCACCTGTTTCATTGGCTAAACATTTTATATGAAAACCAAACACAATTTACTTTACACAAAACCCTTAAAATCTCCATACACAGAAGTTAGACTTAAGCTGTTATGGTTTATTGCCACAGATATAATACAAGCAACAATACCTGAAGGAAAATTTAAGAATGAGGAAATGTTTATTCAGAGAATTCCAATGATTTAAACCGATTTATCGTTTAAGTTCAAGATTGGAGAGCTATCGTCTTTATTTGTTTACACGCTACACATTAAAACAAAGAACGAACTTTTACACAAAGATTTGAATTGATCTGAAACGTAACCTTGAGTATATTCACATTCCGTACAAATAAATGGCCTTGAACAGAGTTCAAAAAGCGTTTCAACTATTTCAATTCCAAATTGGGCGGGACGAAGTTCGCCGGGTAAGCTAGTACATACATATATGTAGTACATACTTTTGAACATTGAAGTTAAAAATCTCGAGATTTCTATTTATCACTTTTTTAAATCACGATTTTTATTAATCCTTACTTTGAATGCCATTGTAGTTGAGATTGGTTGATTTAGCTACTCTAATTACCGAAGATGGAATTGAACTGATTTGAACGCGGGCCAACGGGTCCTTTTATACAAATCAAACTGTATATTTAGCAAAGCTATAATTTAAAAAATACGATCACACGAGTACATACTTTTCGTTGCGACGGTTAAGTGACACACTTTGCATACACCAAATAAGTAGTAAGGTACTTTGATTTAACATGTTGTTGCATTGTCTGGGGGGAAATAAGGAGGCAGTATAAACACGTCAAGGTTCCACACCCGCAACCTGTGCCGACGATAAAGCTGATTTGCATGCGCTAAAATTATGCATCAGACTAATACGAGCACAACTGTTGCAATACGGAACTGCTTTTGAAGCTTATAAAAACGTGCGCGAGTGCGCATAGAAGAATGCGAATAAATATATTTGGATATTCGCGTCGTCGATAATTGGATGCGTTGGTTAGCTCCTCTATTGTACAATTAAAATTAACTACACCATGGCGACACTTACGTCGGCTGCGACAGCGATATGCATTATGTATCGGCTAGTGCTGTAGATAAAAAAATAAAAATAAATAATGGCGCATAACAGACTTGAGGTTAATATTCACGCTAACAAGTGCATTACTGACCAGCAGGCAACAGTGGTAATTGCAATGCAGCGCATGCGTAAATGTTATAACAACTCGATAGTAGCATTAATGACTTTGGCCAATGAAGCATTGATCAACTTGATATGCCGTTTAGTGCGAGTTTAACGCGTTATTATAACAAATGCTTTACCCTGCACATTTCGCATTAAACTTTGACCATGTTCTTTATTTTTGTCCATAGTAAGCCCCGTGACCGCTGTGGTCGAGTGGGTAGAGGTGCATGATACAACTCGATGTGCCGATGTGTTCGAGGTTCGAATCTCAGCCAGGGCAAGTAAAATCTTAATCATAAAAAAGTTGTTTTCTAATAGCGGTCACCCATCGGCAGTCAATAGCAAACCCCGAGGGTATTTCTGCCATGAAAGGGCTTTTCATATATTACATCTGCCGTTTGGAGTCGGCACAAAATTGTAGGTCCCTTCATTTGTGCTAGAATATAAAGACACACACCACAAATGGTAGAAGAAGCTCGGCCAAATTATTATTATTATTAAACTGCGTAATTTAAGGGGTTAAATAAGGTGTTACCGTTTTGATCCATTCGGATCAAAATTGATAAATTTTTTTGAAAAATGTTGGGAAGTTACTTCTTTTTTCCACCTGGTATAAGTTTTGATACATTTTAAGGTACATATAATTAAACAACCGTATTTTGCGTGATGTGTTTTCCGTTTGAAACTGCAGTTGCATTTCACGGAACACATCTTATTTGGCTACTCTGCTTACGTTTTTAAAATCCGAGTATGCCATTTCCGCAAACATTTTGTGTTTCCGATTTTTCCTTGGTTACAAAATTTTCCAGAGAAATCTACTACGTACATACATGGGTGTTGTGCACTAATCTTTAAGTGCACTAACCCTTTAACTACCACTACGATAGCGATAATGAAGCTGTTTTTTTCGCGGAACCATGCTTAGTGTAAAAAATTACTGTTCTCACTACCACTGGCAAAAGCCTTGCCACTACAGCCAAGTGGTAGTGGAGCTGTCAACATTTCCGCTAAGTTACTCGTATATGTATATTTCCACTAAATAATATTATTGTCTTATATCAATTGTATCTTGCTATGTATTTATCATATACCAAAGGTCAGAACTGGTAGTGGTTTATTTAATTTCTTTCAATTCTAAATTTAAAAAAATTTAGACCTTCATTTTTGATATTGTCGCTTATTTGTTAGTTAAATACATACATATTTTATCATACATATATATCTCTTTTTTTTTTTTTACTTTTTATTATTTATTGGATCTCTCTTTTCTTAAAAGAATAAAAATAAGTTTTACTAATCTTAGCCTAAACACATTAATTATAAATTAACTATTTACTATGGCCCTTAAAACTCAAAGCTGGGCTGGTAGGTCGTTGCGCTGGAGACGGGTACGGCTGCTTAGTCGTAAAAGCGATCTGGCAAGTTGATTTGGGTGCGCGGATAACTTGGTCTGATATTTTGCTCTCTGTTGCTCTAATTTATCTTTTACAGGATTTATATTTAGATCTCTTTGGATGTTGTCATTCCGAATGTACCATGGGGCCCCAGTAATGGTTCTAAGGATCTTTGATTGCGCTCTCTGTATAACATCAACGTTGCTCCTGCAGGCGTTTCCCCAAAGCTCGGAACCATATTTCCAAATTGGTTTTAAGACTGAGTTGTATAGCAGAACTTTGTATTCCAGGAAAAGGGGAGAACGGGCGTTTATTAGCCAATGCAGATTACTGGCATTTATTTTCAGTTAGGTCTGTTTAGCTTCGATGTGCTGCGCCAGGTGAGGCGCCTGTCAAGGTGGACGCCAAGGTATGTAACTTCATTCACTTGTGTTATTCACGTGTTATTTAAGGTCAATGCGCGACTGCTTTTCTTGTTTAAGGTAAATGTTATATGTTGACACTTTTGCTCGTTGACTCGGATGCGCCAGTTTGCGAGCCATTTTTCTAGAGTAACCAGATGGTTTGCTAGTTGCAAGGTGGCTTGATTTGGGCATTTAGAGCGACTAGTGATGGCGGTGTCGTCAGCAAATGTTAAAATAAATGTTCGACTGTTTGTTGGTATATCAGCCGTGTACAGAACATAAAGTGTGGGCCCAAGAACACTTCCTTGGGGAACACCTGCTTCAATTACATGATCGTTGGCAAAATTGGTCTTACATCTCACTGTAAACACTCTTTTATGGAGATAGGACTCAAGTAGCTTGTGGGTATTTTGCGGTAGCAAGGTCGAGATTTTGTACATAAGGCCGACTAGCCAAACTCTGTCGAAGGCTTGAGATATATCAAGAAATACAGCACTACAGTATTCTCGATGTTCGAATGCAGTGCGTACTTCCGAGGTGATGCGGTTAACTTGCTCAATGGTTCGTGAAACCGAACTGATGCGTCGGGATTTTGTTATTGTTTTGCAGATGAGGAGTAATATGCTGAAGAAGAAGCTTTTCAAATAGCTTTGACAGGATTGGGAGAAGACTTATGGGTCTGTATGACGAGGGCCTTGGGTATCATTGTTATGATAGACTTTTTCCATTGTTGAGGAAAATATCCAAATCTTGTCATTGAGCTGTAAATTGTAACAATATAAATTATTGCACATCTCGGTAGTTCGATTATCATTTTTGGAGTGATTAAATCATGACCTGGAGCTTTCTTCCTGTTGCAAGTGGTGGGCAAAAACATTTGTCTTTTCTTTGTTGCTACTACCCCAGGTTCCAGTGTTTGTTCTTAACGGCGTCTCAGCTTGTACTGGTGTACTTAAGCTTGGATATGCCTTCCAGAGTGGAAACTTGCTATTGGTGGGTGAAAGTCGTCTGATATAGCTGTATTGAAGTTGTTCTCTCTCAATTTTTAGGGCTTTGGAGAGTCTACTGGTAGCTGCCCTGAGGCGTTTCCTAGTGGCAGGCGATCTGTATGTTTGCCAGTCTCTCCGTATTCGACGCTTCTCCTGTACGAGTTCTTCAATGTGCCTATTTGGCTGAATGTTACTGGATACTGATGGTACTGTAGATTTCGGTGTAGATAGTTTAGCGGCAGAGTGAATTATATAGGTTAGCGCATCAACTGAGGTTTCAATGTCAGCTTCACCGTCGATTTTTGGGCTGAGATCAATATGAGTGCTTATGTATTTTTTGTACTTTTGGTAAAGAGTGTGGGCGTTCCAGGAACTGCGGCTGATCTAGGATGTAAAGAAGGACTGGAAAGTGGTCAGAAGACAAGTCCGCTAGAGATTCAATTTGCGTAAGATCACACGGCACTTTTCTTGTGACTGCAAAGTCGATTAGGTTGGGTTGTTTTCTTGGATCTGTGGGCCAGTACGTAGGCCTTCCAGGTGAAATGAAACTAACCTTGTTCGAGGGTGTAATAATTGCGTTGTACAATTGTCTTCCTTTGGGATTAATGAGGCGAGAGCCCCAGTGGGTATGTTTGGCATTGAAATCGCCTGCTGCTATGAAACGATTGCTTAGAGTATTAAAAAATTCCAAGAATTCTTTTTCAGAAATTGAGAAGCGAGGAGGGCAGTAGATGGAGGATATGTTGAGATCGCCGCCAGTTGTTGTAACACGTACTGAGGAGGCCTGTAGGTAGTTTGTAGCAAACGCCTTCAGAGGATGATGCTTAATTCGGCGCTTAATTAGAATGCCAGTGCCTCCATGGGCCTTGCCATCTGGATGATTTGTTGGGTAGAAAATGTAACCTTTGAGTTGAAAATAATTTTTGTTGGTTACGTGTGTTTCGGATACTAGCAAAACATCGATCTCGCGATCATTCAAGAACTTTGAAAGCTCGGCTTTGTGCTGTGAAATGCCATTAGCATTCCAGAAGCATATTTTTAGTGTAGCCATTTATGTTGATTTTTGGTTGACTAAAAGTTCCATTAGTCGATTTTGGTTGCGCATTAGCTCCTGCATGTTATTTTGCATGGATACCATTAAGTTTAAATATATCTCTTGCGATAGCATTCGTGTTTTGTATGTTCATTTTAAGGCAAAACATTATTCTTTTATACACTTATACACATTCTTACCCCCGAACTCAGTAAGCAGTCTCAGTCTCTAATAGAGACAAAATTCACAACTTTAGACCAGTTGGCATTCATTATTTTCAAGCCTCTAGTTTCAAAATAAAGTCTCTAAATAGTGACCAGGTGATGAGCAGGTCACAAAAAATTAAAATGCAAACAAAAGAAAAAACGTGAAAGCGAGGGAAAGCAATAATCCCTAGCTCATTTTGAGACTTGAGATTATACGAAGCTACTGAGTTCGGGCATTTGCTTTATTTTGAGTTGATAATTTGTTACTTAAAAAAAAAGTTATACATGTGGGGTTGTAGCCGAGTTATTCACCAAAATAAATACACAACTGTTTAATATTTTAACGTTTATTCACAAATGTACTCGTATATACTTAAATTACAAATTACAAAATACAAAGTGCGCTTAGTGGCGGCTTACACGAATGGAAAAATACTTAGTGAAGTGCGCTCGACGGCGGTTTACAATGCAATGTTCAATGTACCGTCCGTTAGTCGAAAGCGTCAGTTTTTAGGTATGTTCGTTTGTTCTCATTAATCGTTCCTGTAGCTATCCTGTAGGTGTCGCGTTACTATTGTCAGCTGGTCGGGCAAACTCCTACGATCATTCGGCCTCGAATGGAGGATTTCATCTTTTCATGAACTCGGCAACCGTAACAGTACGCCCAGGTCCTTCATGGTCCCCTACCTTCTCGACATCATAACGACCGTGCTCCAGCTTCTTGACAATTTTATACGGCCCGAAGAACTTTGGCCTCAGTCTCAAGTTCGTTCCATACTGAGTCCGTTGTATGGCCACCAGCTCGTTGACGTCGTAGTTGGCTTCTGCTTTACGTCGAGCATTGAAAGTCCGCTTGTTCTCTTGCTGGATGATGGCGATATTATCCTGTGCTTGCCGGCGAATGTCCTCCCTTTCAGCGTCAAGTTCATCGACTGCCTCTTCTTCAAGTAAGTTCTGCAACTCGGGCAACCGCTGGACGCGCATTTCCACCCCAGTGAGTATTCTGAACGGTGATTGTTTGGTGCTTCTCGGAGGTGTGCTATTTAGGATCTGCTGCACCCGATCCACATGCTTGTACTAATTCTTGGGATCTTCGTGACACAACTTGGATAACATGGGCACGATGATACGATGCATACGCTCTACCTGGCCGTTGTCCCGTGGAACGCCCGTTGCTATCAGTAAATGTTGGATCTTTTCAGCTTCGCAGTAACCTTTGAAGAGGTTTGAGGTGAAAGCCGCGCCTCTATCGGTGATTATACGCGCAGGATTCCCAAATGCCGATGCCTGCTTCTGGAGGCGGTCGACTACTGCGTCTGCGCCCGTGTTCCGTGTAAGGTATAGCCACACAAACTTCGAGAAGGCGTCCACTATGACCAATATGTAGTTATATGCTTTTTTGGTCGCCTCCATCGGCCCGACGTGGTCGATGTGAAATGTTGTCAATGGTTTATCCTCCTTACAGATAGTGTTGAGGTAGCCTTCCCTCTTCCCAGATTTAGCATCCGTAATCAGGCACTCCACGCAACTCTGTACCACTCTGGCTGCCTTCTTGCTTAGCTGCGGAATATAAAAAGTCTTCGCTACCGCCTCTTGGGTTGTCTTGACCGAGAAGTGCCCCTGCTTATGTGCCATCGTGATGATCTCGTTCTCCATAAGTGATGGTACGACTATGAGCTCCTTTGTCGGGTCCTTATACAGGATATCGTGGTTTAAGTAAAAATCCTCGTACACGTCCTTCTCCAGCACCTTCCGGACTGCTCGTATCCAATCATCGCGCAATTGTGCTTCTTTTACTCTGTGACTTAGCGAATCCTCTAACATGAGGCAGGACACCCTGCTCAACGCATCGACATGACGCATCTTCGTTCCGCTGCGGTGTTCGATCTCGTAATTGAAGTCCTGCAAGAACATAGCCCAACTTGATACTCTTGATGGAATATCTCGCTTCCTCATCGTCATGGTGAACGCGTTGCAGTCCGTCACTATTTTGAACTTCATTCCAGCCAAGTACACTCTCCATTTTTTGACGGCTTCCACGATCGCTAACACCTCCAGTTCATACGAATGGTATCTCTCTTCGCACGGCTTGGTCTTACGGCTCATGTATTGAACGGGGTGGAGTTCTTGGTCATCGGCATCTTTCTGCAACATTACGGCTCCATAGCCGTACATACTGGCGTCCGTATGGACTTCGGTCACTGCCTTTTGGTTATACAGTTTCAAAACTGGCGCACGTATTAAGGCCGATTTCAGTTGCTGAATTGCTGCCAGCTGCTTATCTTTCATCTCAATAGTGGCATAGTCAGCAACAAATCTCCTGAAGTATGACGTTAGTCCCAGGAATCGCTGTATTGCTTTCCGGTCGCGCGGAATTGGAAAATTCTTAATGGCACTCGTTTTATTATCTGAAGGCTTTAGTGAACCATTCTCGATAATATAACCAAGGAGCTATATTCTTCTCATCAGAAATTGGCATTTGTTCCAGTTAATTTGTAGACCGCTTGCTGCTGCCGTTTCCAGTACTAACTTTAACTTCTGTATGGCTTCTGCTTCTCCTTTCGCCTGCGTACACGATGCGCTGACTGCGAAGTCTATGCCTTTACAATGTGTACGCGCTGCCAACGTATGTCAATTAATCACCACTGCTTGCACTCCCAACTGTTGATGCGTTTGAAAGTGTTAACGCTGCTGCTGATGCGCTGTCGTATGCGCTGATTCTGCCGTCGGTATAGCTGCTTGCGGTTCCTCTGCTGCGCACTCGACTGTGCTATCCAATAGCGGTCAACGGTAAAAATTAACGGTTTTAACGGCCCTTGTATGGCGTGGTACCACTTGTGGGTCTGTACCAAAAGCTCCACACGTAATTTCACTTGCGAAGCCAAAAGGAAGTTTTTCAGTTTAACTACTGAAAATTGTCGCTATTTGTTTCACCGCGCTGCTTTATGTTCACCGTACTGCGCTGCTTTATATTCACCGTACCGCGCTTTGCACACACTCGCGCTGCGTATATAATAAAACAATTTTTTTTCTCTAATATTTTCCGTGAGTCATCCCACCTTCTGTCACCAATTTGTGGGGTTGTAGCCGAGTTATTCACCAAAATAAATACACAACTGTTTAATATTTTAACGTTTATTCACAAATGTACTCGTATATACTTAAATTACAAATTACAAAATACAAAGTGCGCTTAGTGGCGGCTTACACGAATGGAAAAATACTTAGTGAAGTGCGCTCGACGGAGGTTTACAATGCAATGTTCAATGTACCGTCCGTTAGTCGAAAGCGTCAGTTTTTAGGTATGTTCGTTTGTTCTCATTAATCGTTCCTGTAACTATCCTGTAGGTGTCGCGTTACTATTGTCAGCTGGTCGGGCAAACTCAGAGATAGGTGTCGTCCCACATACATTTGATTCATTTTACGATTTTTTTCTGATAAATTTTTTTCAGACGTCGCGGCAACAATGGTTATATACACTTGTGTTGGTCGAAATAATTGAAATTATTTTTAATTGCATTTTCTTAAAGTATCTCCTCCCAAATGCCCCCAAGTACGTGCAAAACTTTAAACGATTATCTCAAAATGATGTTTTTAAAAAAGTTCCGTTACTGTGAGCACGCTTTCTCAAGAACCATGTGACCTATCGATTAATTTTTTGCAGGCTACTTAAAAATTGCACGAAGGAATATTTATTTGAAACAAGTTTTTTTTGGGATAAAAAACTGAATTTTTAGACCTTCAAAAATCGAACTTCTTAGTAAAATCCTCACCATTTGTGTAAAAATGTTTATTTCGGTAAATCCTTCGTTCAAGTATGGTGTTATGATATAAACTATAGAAAACTGTTTTTTATTGCCGATTATCCATTGCCTACTTATCATGATCTCTGCAAAGCGTGTAAGAAAAAAAGTGTATCAGCGCAACAGCTGTAGTGCCAAAAAATTGGCACATTTCTAACTCAAAAATTAAATTACATATCTTCAGACATATATTAACGTACACGTAGTGTTTGATTAAAAAAAATATCTCGTCTTTGCCAAAAAAATTGTTGAAAAACCCGATTTTTTTCAAGAATAAGTGTATATAACCCCTTAAGCAAAGCAACAATTTTATGCCCAAATTCAGTAATTTTGTATCATCTCAAGTCTCAAAATGAGCTAGAGATTATTCGTTTTCCTCGCTTTCACGTTTTTTTTCTTTTGTTTGTATTTTAATTTTTTGTAACCTGCTCATCACCCTTCACTATTCAGAAACTTTTTGAGACTAGAGACTTTATTTTGAAATTAATGAATGCCAACTGGTCTAAAATTGTGCCTTTTGTCTCTATTACAGACTGAGACAGCTTACTGAATTCGGGGGTAAAGTTCCACAGGCATGTGATATTTCTTCTGGGTTTAAACCTGTCGCTATTATAGACTAATACCCAAATTCAGTAACTCAGTCTCATCTCAAGTCTCAAATGAGCTAGAGATTATTGCTTTTCCTCGCTTTCACGTTTTTTCATTTGTTTTTATTTCAATTTTTTGTGACCTGCTCATAACCAGGTCACAATTTTAAAACCTAATTTTGAGATTAGAGGCTTTATTTTGAAATTAAGGAATGCCAACTGGTCGAAAATTGTGATTTTTGTCTCTATTAGAGACTGAGACTGCTTACTGAATTCGGGGGTAAGACAGTTTACTGAATTCGGGCATTAGTGTATGCTGGCTATTATTTTTATACCCGAGCGTACTTGTGCACATAACGTTCTTTGTTCGCATAACGGTTGTTTGTAACAGCCAAAAATAATCGAGATAGATATAGACTTATATATACCAAAATGATCAGAATGAAAAGAGGAATCGATTTAGCCCTGAATGCTTTTCCGTCCGTCCGTCTTTCGGTGGTTACAACTTGAGTAAAAATTGAGATTTCTTAAACTTGGTACATTGTTCGCCCTTTGGCCAGGGTAACGGAAGTTTTGAAAAATGCAAAAACTTTATTTTTTCGTTATCCATTGGAACAAATTAATTAAAATTTGATGTTTAGAGCGATTGTAAATAAAGAAATTAGATTTTTATGAAATTTTCAAATGATATGATAAAATGTCTGAATCTTTTAGTAGTAGTAGTGTTTATTTAACAATTTTACTATTTTTTAACAATAAATAAGAATTTATAATTACAATTTGGATCGTAACTATAAATTTTTAAACAAATTCAATTACTTTTCTTTTAAGGCTGTTTAGGCCTCCAGTCTAAATATTTACAAATTATCCATTTGGAGTTTGCCACCCTAATGAAAAGTTTTATTCTTTGTACACATACATGCATGTGTAAAGTAGCTTTGTACACACACATGCATGTGTAAAGCATTTAATTGTGCACACACATGCATGTGGCCGCTGTGGTCGAGTTGGTGGCGGTGCGTGCTATAACTCGATATGCCGGTGAGTTCGAGGTTCGAATCTCAATCAGGGCAAGCAAAATCTTAATCATAGAAAAAGTTTTTTCTAATAGCGGTCACTCCTCGGCAGGCAATGGCAAACCTCCGAGGGTATTTCTGCCATGAAAAAGCTTCTCATTAATACATCTGCCGTTCGGAGTCGGCACTAAAAGAGTAGGTCCCTCCATTTGTGGTATAATATAAAGACGCACACCACAAATGGTAGGAGAAGCTCGGCCAAACACTGAGCTATATAGTGTACGCGCCAAAATTATATATATATATGCATGTGCAATGCTGGAACACTTACAGTTTTCCGGGGAAATAATTTCGGACAGTTTCCCCTTAAAACGGTTTTTAAAACTTGGTTCGCGGGTTCAGTCCGGTTGTGGGAACTTCTGTTGACTCACTCGATTTTTGGACATTCTAGAGACAACACGGTTCAGCTACCACCCAACGTAAATCATCAAGGTAATATTGTAATATAACTATTATAACAAATGAAACCTTGCACTTGCATATATTGAATTGGCAACCAAACTAATTCTTGGTTTTCCATTTATTTATTTTAACTGCGATTAAACACTAATGCCCACTGGAGATAACTCTCATTTTATGCACCAAGTGTTCATGGTCCTTTACGCCGAGAATTTATGAACCGGTCCGAATTTTCCAGATTTGAAGCCGAAAAAGCACATCAACAAAAACATACAGTCCACTGTTCATCGCAGCATCAAAGCTTGCCACAGCTCTACTTGCCACCACAGGATTTTAAGCAACAAAATCACTTGCCCGATACAACGTCATTGTTTGTCCCACCAGTTACAACCGCACTAAAATATAACGAAGGTACGTGGTTGATATTGCTTTGCACACACATCACATATAGAAATTTGTTATTTGGCGCGACTCGAATTGAAATTAAAAAAAATTAATAATAAAAATCCTCTAGTGTTCATGGTTCTTTACGCCGAGAATTTATGAACCGGTCCGAATTTTCCAGATTTGAAGCCGAAAAAGCACATCAACAAAAACATACAGTCCACTGTTCATCGCAGCATCAAAGCTTGCCACAGTTCTATTTGCCACCACAGGATTTTCAGCAACAAAAGCACTTGTCCGATACAACGTTGCAACGTCATTGTTTGTCTCACCAGTTACAACCGCACAAAAATATAACGAAGGTACGTGGTTGATATTTCTTTGCACACACATCACATATAGAAATTTGTTATTTGGCGCGATTCGAATTGAAATTAAATAAAAAAATAATAATAAAATTCCTTTAGTGATCTTGTGGAGGAAGAGTTGAGTGATTTAAAAACAACCCTTAGTGAAGCAATTGACACACTGTTGTTGGTGCACACACAAACGCACGGCGATTTGCATTAAAAATAACACTAGTGTTGTTGGTGTACACTTTCAATCTAATTAAACTCACGCAATAATCACTTATATATATGGGATTTTAATTAATAACCAAATTTGCAAAGCACGTTTCAGTTTATTAACTCAGTTATCGGCTTTCATAAATTTTTAGATTTTTCGTGTTGTTTCCTTTTAAACTTATTAAAATTGCAGCAGCATTACACCAACAACACCACACTTAGTTCTGAGGATTCTTAACCTCATTTTTTCAATCACATTTGTGAGTTCTTTGCACTAATTAGATTCACTTTTTTTGTAGTGTTCATTTCGCATACACAAAATCACTGCGGGTAGTTTATATTTCACATAATTAAACACTTTGAAACAATATCTGCATTCATTTATATATCAGCGAAAGTTGGGTGGCGAGCTTCAGCAATTGTAAACCTAAAATTTGCATTAACGTGTGTACATACATATAATATACGTTCATAAGTATAACATACATAATATATATATAATATACAAAAATACGGATAAACATATATATGTACATACACATTGCATATCTAATAAAACAAGTTTTGTACAAGTGAGTACAAATTGAAATTCAGGTGTTAAAATTTCTGGATTGAAGGCTTATTTAGATTTTTCCGTTGCACAGATATTTGTGGAAAACGTTCTATTTCCTTGAGTTATTCTTTGTTGTTTTATCCCAATCATGGAATCATTTATTCGCATGGCAGAAGCTGTAATCGAATTCGAATCTGATAACAGCAACACGCCAGTTTCGGAACAAAACAAACACAGACTTGCTATACAGCAAGACGAATTAAATGCTATGTGGGACAACACAAAGGTGTGGGACAACACAAAGGTAGCATACGATGTGCTCAACAACTCAGATGGGTTAACTAAAGAGGACATTAGGGCCATTAGGAAAAAACATAAAGTGAGCTTCGGTAGTTATGTTAAATGTATGTCCGCAATGGCTACTCAATTGGAAGTGCTTGCAGACGAAACAAAAAAACATTATAGAGCAGTCAGTTTGTGAGCACAACATATGTAGATACATCTCCCTCCCTGTGATACAGAAGTGTTTAAAGGCGACTATCTTTCTTGGCCAACATTCCGAGATATGTTTACGGCTATTTATATTCTCAATAAGCCCCTTACACCTGTTGAAAAACTGTTTCATTTAAACAATAAAACACAGGGAGAAGCTAAAGATATTGTGAGAAAGTGTCCGCTTACAAATGAAGGTTTCACTACAGCGTGGAAAAACTTTAGTGATAGATATGAAAATAAACGTATCTTAGTAAATTCCCAGCTCAAAATACCTTTCAGCCTTGATACGGTATATAGCGAGTGCGGTAGCTCAATCAAAAAATTACAGCGGGACATCAACAATTGCATCTCGTCCTTAAAGAGTCATCAAATTCACATTTTAAATTGGGATGCAATAATAACTTATCTTTGTTCGCCTAAATTGCCAGAGAGCACATTGGCATTGTGGGAAAAGACAATAGAGAATACAACTGAGATATCAAAATAGGAAGATATAGAAACGATGTTTAACGTTTTCTTATTTCAAGTGTCTTTATTCAACTAACTCTTTACAACAAGTCTTCTTAGCTAAAAGCTTAACTAAAATTGTATAGTAATATTATTGAGTGTAGGAGAGAGTATGTAAAGTGTGGGTGGGAGTAGTTTAAATAAGAATAAGAGTAAGCATAGGTTATTAAATATAAGAGTAAGACTAAGTTATAATTAAGAGTACGATTCGAATAAGTATAGGTAACGTATATAGGACTATTATGTAACTCCTCCACCCTTAAGTTATTTGTGTCCTCGCAAATATTTAGTTTACAAAGTATTTAATTGTATTGCAGTTATTGAGAAATTTTAAATTAAAATTAAATGAAATAACAATAAAATTAGTTAACATTTTCAATGTTCAAATTATATTTTCGTTTAAATTGACTTTTGTAATATTTTATTTTTCTATTATTTGAAGAATCCACAACATAATTACCTTGGCGATCATACTTTTCAAGTTTCTTATATTTAGGTCATAGCTGTTAAATTATGATTACGATTAGTAATCGGTTAGATTATTTTCCAAAAAGAATTGTAATTATTATTTAATTGTGCCTTTCAAATGTTGGGAATACGTAATGATTACGATTACAAATAATCAAAAAATAATCAGGATTACTCTAGATTACTGAAAAGAATCAAAAAGAATCAAAAAGAATCAAAATAAATAATTGATTATATTCAGGATTATTTTTGATTATTTTTGATTATTTTTGATTCTTTTTGATTATTTTCAATCCAAAATACCAAACAACTTTTCTCTTTAAATTTTAAGACATTTTTTTATAAAAATTTTTTAAATTGTTTTTTGTATAATCTGAGTCTCAGATTCTAAGGTAGTATATGCATTTATATGTAAGTATATATGTATATACATATATTATATTATTATAAATATTATATTATAAATTATGATATTTTTGCTATTATTAATAGCAATTCAGCCCTTTAATATAATCAGCCCCATCGCGAAAGCTCCCAGTTCTGATCATCAGAATAAGTTGTTTGAGGTTTTGGATTGAAAAGAATCAAAAAGAATCAAAAAGAATCGCTGAAAAGAATCAATTATTTATTTTGATTATTTTTGATTCTTTTTGATTCTTTTCAGTAATCTAGAGTAATCATGATTATTTTTTGATTATTTGTAATCGTAATCATTACGTAATCTAGTTGGGACCAAGATAATCGTAATGTAATCAATTATTTCACTCTCAAATACAAAGTAATCAGATTACTAATGATTACGATTAGTAATCAAAACTTAACAGGTTTGATTTAGGTTTAGTTTTCGCAATTTGCCTATTAAATACAACGTTTTCTAATTGCTTTGGTTCAGCCTTTCTATCTTTGTTCAATTTATTTATTCTTTGAATTTTTTGTAGTTCAAATTCTTTACATAATTTATGTATCTCTTCTTTGTCATAGTTTTTTATTATAAAATCAATTGGTCGCTTTTTTGTGGAAGAATGAATTGTTCTATTATATACGTTAAAAATTTCAAAAAGTTTATTGTCTAAGCCTATCGTTTTATAGCTAGTGTCTGCTTCGAATATTCTTAAATGCTCATTAAGTGTACCGTGTAATCTTTCAATGTCGGAATTACCTGTCTTAAGGTAAGGCGTAGTTACGTGAGGCTCAATATTTTGTTCACTTAAAAATAGCTTAACTGCGCTATGTAATATGCAACGATCGTTATTGAAAATAAGTTTATTCATTTTCCCTAAAAATAAAATACGTTCTTTTAAAGCTGCTAGAATCGCAATCCAATTTCTGTCATTTAATTTATGAAACCTTGCATACTTTGAAAATTTGTCTATGGTGGTCAAATACATTTTATTTCTGCAAGGGTACCAAATGTCTATATGGACTATGTCATTAAAGTGTGTAGGGGTTTCTGTAATTTGGTAGGGAAGTTTTAGGGGATTTCCGTCGTGCTTAGCTATAGTGCAAATTGAACAATTATTTATATAAAGTGTTATTGTTTTATAAAGCTTCGGGTAAAAGTATTTATTCTTCAACTCTAAAAATACTTCTTGTATGCCTCGGTGGTTATTGTGAAGATATTAATTTTCAATGATAGTCAACGCATCGTTTTTGTCAGTAATTTCAATTAGCTTTATATTTGATCGATACAAAGTCAAAGATCTGTTACTAAAATTACTAACAAAAATATTTTGAAACGCCATAAAAAGGTTATCATTTTCGCAATAGATACACATAATGCCTTTGTCTATTAATATACCTTGCATAATATTGCAAAGGTCTGATTCTGAGGTAATTTCTACGTGATTTTGACACTTTTTGTTTACAATTTTTACTACACATTTCTCTTTCTGTCCATAACGTAAGTATATTTGATTTTTGTAATAATTGATTGCTTTTTCTGTTATAAATATATAATCCAGGTTATCTTCAAGTGCGCTGTGTATTGTTGCAGCTGTTCACATAATGTCAACTTGTTCATCACTTTCTCTATTAACTTGGTTTCCTTCACGTAATTGGCTATTAAAACTATTCACATTTTCTAAATTTTTAACTTTATCTTTTAGACAATATCTACTTAGAACATCAGCGACTGTGTTATCTTTGCCTTTAATATGCGATATATCAAAGTCGTAGTCATTAAGTAGGATTTTCCACCTTTGTAGCTTCATGTTTGGTTCTCTAATATTATGTAGCCAAACTAATGGTCGGTGGTCAGTCTGAATTAGAAATTTACGACCGTACAAATATGTGTGAAAATGTTTCACTGACCAGACAACAGCAAGTGCTTCCTTTTCTATGGTTGAGTAGCGGATTTCATGGTCAGATAACGTTCGAGATGCGTAACAAATTGGGTGGCCTTGTTGGCTTAAAACTGACCCAATTGCGAATTGTGAGGAATCCGTTGTAAGGATGAACTTTTTATTAAAATCTGGGGGTTATAACACTGGCTCACTAGTAATAAGTTTTTTAAGTGTTTCAAATGATTTTAGAAATTCTTGGCTTCTATAATCTAATACAGCATCTTGCTTTAAAAGACAAACCATGGGGTATGCAACTTTCGCATAATCTCGCATAAATTTGCGGTAATAACCGGTGATGCCTAAAAATCTTTTGATTTCTTTTATGTTTAAAGGTGGTTGCATTCTGTTTATTGCCTCAACTTTCGCGGGATCAGGTTTAATACCTTCACCTGTTACAAGGTGTCCTAAAAATTTTGTGGTCAATGCAGCAAAATGACATTTATCTATCTGTATCTTCAAATTTGAATCTCGTAAAGTGCTAAATATTTTTTTAATGGACTCTATGTGCTCCTGAAAACTAGTGGAAAATATCAAAATATCATCTAGATATACAACGCAAATTTTATTTATGTGATCCCTTAATATATGATTGATTAATCTTTGAAATGTTGCAGGGGCTGTCTTAAGGCCAAATGGCATACGGTTAAATTCGTAATGGCCACTTGCAGTTGAAAAAGCAGTCTTAGCCCTATCTTCGGGGTGCACCTCAATCTGGTGGAATCCCTTAGCAAGATCAATTGTGCTAAAATAGCAACATTTTCCCAACTTATCAAATATATCTTCTATATTTGGAAGTGGGAACCTGTCGTCATTTGTTTGTTCATTTAACTTTCTGTAGTCGATTACAATTCTCCATTTTTGCTTACCACTGTTATCTAGTTTTTTGGGTACAACCCATAATGGGGAATTGTAAGGACTACAACTGTCCACTTCTGCCCGATGTATGACAGGGTACCTGTACAGTTTGCTATATATAGGAGTGTCAGTTTTTGTCATTATTCGATGACAAATTTCACTACTGAAAGGTAAGTTTTCACCATCTTTATAAAAAATATCTTTAAATTTATTTACAACAGTCTTTAAAACTTCTTGATCTTTAGAATTTAAATGCTTAGGAAACATACTAAGTAACGACGGTTCTACTATTTCTTCTTCTTCATTAATAAATATTTTCAAATGTTCATTTTTTAGATAATCATCTACCCTTAATTCTTCTTCTTCACAAAAATAAATTGGCAATGTTGCATCTTTTGTTATTAACACTCTATTCTCGTAGTCGATTTTACAACTCAAATTAAGCAATATATTGTTACCAATTAGACCATCAAAGTAGTTATGCAATTTAAATTCTAGGAAATTAACATTAAAATTTGGTTTATGAAATTCTTTAAATAATGGAAAACTATACTGTACGTCTGTAGTAACAGCTCGATTTATAACTTTTAAAGTGATAGAACGTGATTTTATTTTCCATTTGGGATTACAAATATTTGGGTTTATGATGCTAAATTCTGCACCTGTATCTATTATAAACTTAAGTTTTCTAACTGTTCTTTCAATTGTTATATAGGGTAAGTTCCTTGGCCCTCTAATTGAAAATTTTGTTCGTTTTCATTGACTCTTATTTACATAGGCTCTACAACTGTTTCACTGCGAAAATGTTTATTACTTCTGTTATTTAACAGTCTTTCATTATTGTTATTATTATTTTGATTAAAAAAACTACTCGAGCTACGATTCGTTCTGTTTGTTTGGTTGCTGTATTTGCTATTAAAATGAGGTTGAGTAAAAGAGTTTAGTGTTCCACTGTTCGAGTTATTTTGTCGCTGATTGTTATTAATACTATTGTTGTTGTACTGTTGTCTATGCTGTTGACTAAACGTATCGTTTGCTCTATTGTTGTAATTAAATTGCTGACTATTCTGTCAAAGTTATTCTTTCTGTCAACCGAACTACTTTAAAAAAAATATATTTGATGTTTATAGTTTAAGTAACCGTTTGATTTTATAATTTCATATGCGTCCTTTAAAGTTTTTGGATTCCTGCTCACAATAATGCTTTTGACAGGTTCGGGTAAGCCATATTTAAATGAGTTCAAAGCAATTCTTTCATTGCTTTCACTATTTATACTAGAAGAGCTATTATCACAAAATGTTGATGCGTTATTTAACCGACATAATTAAGTATTAAGTGAATTATAAAAAGCTTCAATTGTAGAATTACATCTACAAATTCTAATTTTATCAATGAGTTCATCAACCGAATTCTTTTCGCCATGATTATCTATAAGGACTTTTTTTATTTCTGGCCAGGTATCTGGATTTCCATATATTAAGATAGATCTTCTAGTACATCCAATAATTTTATCTTTAATCTGGCCAATTAATAGAATTTTATATTCCTCAACAGTAAAACTGTTTAACATTGGACACATGTAATATATACGCTGTACAAAATTTAATAATGCATCTCTGTCTCCGTCATATGGAGGAATGCTATTTATGTTGGTGGAAATGAGCTTAAATTTCACGTTAATGTCTAAACTATTCATTTTTGCTAAACTTAATTAAATGAAATGCTAATTAAATTGATAAATTTTACTTTTTTTTAAAGTACGAGCTTCTACGGAAATGTACAAAAAAAGTGTATTTGTATTGCTTTTAATGCTAATTATATACGTATCCATACATATGTACATAAGTGTGACCAATTTTCTCTTGACTCCCAATTGCTTAATTTTCAAGATTTGCTGCAGCGTTGATGAAGGTGATGAATTCGGCCAAAGGTGACCTTGACTTCTCTCTTCTTGTTCCTGTTTTTTATTCGTTGTTGTTATGAATTATTGTGTAATTATTTGTTGTAATTTTGTAAATAGTCTTTGTCTCTTTTCTTTTCAAAGGAAACTTATCGCATGTGTCGATTGCTTGTTTGTCTTCATCAAGTTCACATTATTGGTTTTGTTATTTTTGTTTTGTTGTAAGCTCTCTTTGAGTCCCACAAACTATACAAACTCTTGTTAAATGTTTTCTCTACAAAAATTACCGTTTTTTTCTTTTCTAACAGTTATATCGGAAACACGTTTTTTTTTTTTTGTAATTTCTTTTAGATTTTGCTATAACAAAAGTTCTTATGGACCCGTTTTTCGTTTGTTACACTAATTAACTTTCTATTTTAAATTTGTTCCAAAAACAATTTTCTTCAATTTATTTCCGAAAGTTTGTTCTTTAGTTTTTCTCTTTTCGAGTCACGTTAATCACAATAGATTTAATTTTAAACAATTGTTCTTTTCGAACGTTTTGTCTTTTATGTAATTCACTTTTTATTTTAAATTTGTTCCAAAAGCAATTTAGTTTCTTCAATTTATTTCCGAAGGTTTGTTCCTTAGTTTTTCTCTTTTCGAGTCACGTTAATCACAATAGATTTTATTTTAAAATAAGTGTTCTTTTCGAACGTGTTATCTTTTATGTAATTAACTTTTTATTTTAAATTTGCAGTGCGTGTGAGGTTCGCAATTGACTGCGCCAGAAACGATGTTGAACGTTTTCTTATTTCAAGTGTCTTTATTCAACTAACTCTTTACAACAAGTCTTCTTAGCTAAAAGCTTAACTAAAATTGTATAGTAATATTAATGAGTGTAGGAGAGAGTATGTAAAGTGTGGGTGGGAGTAGTTTAAATAAGAATAAGAGTAAGCATAGGTTATTAAATATAAGAGTAAGACCAAGTTATAATATAACGTATATAGGACTATTATGCAACTATATGGATAGATTCCTTTCCAATAGGTTTTAGGCTTTGGAAATCGTCTCCGGCTTAAATGGTGTTCAACGTCCTCGACCTTCAAAGCCATAATTCTCAAAATTCCCGTCTTAACCTCCACCAAAAAGACTTGGCGTTTTCCAGGCCAGTGTAGCAAAAGTCACTTGCCAATTGTGCAAATGCAATGAGCACAAATTACAAAATTGCCCACGGTTTCGTAAACTAACGACGACCGATCGAATTGCAATTTTAAAGAATAATAACAGTTGCTTGAACTTCCTTTCTTCAGG